>LPNX011050296.1:38069-149553 GCA_001517045.1 Pseudotsuga menziesii
GAATGTGTCGGTATGATATTTTCCACAAACGACTTTGTAGAGCTGCATCTTCCTAGTTTAATGATCTTTATTTTGTGATTAGTTGGACCTTGAAACATATGCTAAGGTAGGGCTCAAAACATTAATCGGCATATGTTCCATAAGTGCAACTTTTGGTCTTTTCAATGCTCATGTTTACGGAGGAGTGCTTGGATAATTATCATTCTGACTTTATTAAAACAAGACATAACCTGGATCTATATATTATTTTCATTTTTCATGTTGAATATCAAAATCCGCAGCATTAGGACCGACTACATTTGCATTGAGACTTACCACCGAAGGAGCCTTTGAAAGCTAAAAAAAAGTTGGCCTTTGCAATGGAGCTTGTATTTTTATTAATCTTCTTGTCCGTACAAGTTTTATTAATATTTCTTTCCTACTAATTTATCATTAGTTATATGTCTAAGTAGTAATTTACTAGGTGTATATTTTTTATAAGGCACTAGAGATGGGATGTTGGTTTAAAATAAAATAAGATAATTTTTTTAATGGTCATGAGTAATCAAAAAATTCAATGAGGCTAAAATGCATAGTTGGGATTGGTTTCCTAATTAAATATTTCAGCAGCAAGAAGACCAGAGAAGGGTATGTGCCTTGAGTGGAAGAACAATTCAAAACAAGTGCATGTGATTGAAATATTTTTTTTCTTTGCACAATGCTGCCATTGATCTTCAGGCTTTATGGAGAGGTATTTCATGTTCATATATTTGTAGGTGTTCTTGTTCTAAATGTTTATGCACTTTGAGTACACCTATTGTTTGTTGGAATTGTTTCTTTTTGCCATGTTAAATCTTGTGAAATTACTATGTACATTTTTCAGTTATTTGTTTTCTCTTTTTAGCGAGTGACAAAATATATTGCTCAACATGTGTTGTTTGTAGGTAACCTTACTTGCAAGATTTATAACAACATGAGGAGGGAGGCTGCTGCAGTGTGAATACAAAAGGACATGCGCAGATATAAAGCTCAGAAAGATCATAAGCACATGCAGTGCGGATACATAAGCACATGCGCAGATCGAAAGCTCAGAAAGTAGGCCATTGAGTATGAAGAGCCTGTTGCTGAGGGTTTCACACTGCTAAGTATGGTTTTGAAGTTTCCACGGGATCTAAGTATGGCTTAGAAGCCAAGTACAAGTGGGTTTTTTAGCCATTGTAATATTTTGAAAAGTCATCAATGTATTAGATGATTTTCATGTAAAGTTATATGGAGATAGTTTTTGAGAAAAATCATATTTGTGTGGTTTAAAACTTATATGGTTGTACTTTGTATTATTTATAAGTGTTGTACTTAACTAATTAATGTGTCATTGCATAATTCACATGTGCATTAGATGATGGTAAATAATGTATGATTCTTTTTTAATTTAAACATTATATCATATTAAAAATTTATATTGATTAATAATGGACACCATTAAAACTACTAAAATATAATAACCATACATAAAACGACTAAAAATAACTAAATTAGTGACCAATAAATGAGATTAATGACAAAAATTTGCATATAAAATGACAAAAAATTGAGAGATACGTGACCAAACAATGAGATATCAATGACAAAAAAAAAGACCAAAATTCGCATATCAATGACCAAAAAGCAGTTTTGGCGGCTAATTTACAGTCTTTTATTACGCGACCAAATTTGGTCATATTTTAGTTTGTCATGTGGTCATTAATTTGGTCACAAATGTGGTCATATATTTGGTCATTGATTCAAATATATGACCAAATATATGACCAAATTAATGACCAACTAACAAGCTATAAATGACCAAAATAAAAATGACCAATTTTGGTCGTGTAATAAAAGACTGTAAATTAGCCACCAATGATCGCCAAACCAAAAGTGGTCATTGATATGCAGATTTTGGTCATTTTTTTGGTCACTAATCTCTCATTTTCCACTAGTGATTTGACTGAGGATGGTATGTTGTGCTCTGACGATGGTTGATTTGGAACTGGTCAACTAGGGTTTTGATAGTTCTATTGATGAAGTGTGTTCCCTGGTCGCTAATTAGAGTTAGTGGACATCCAAATCTAGTTATGATATTCTCATAGATAAACTTAGCAGCTATCTCACTAGAACATGTGTCAACTGGTTCAGCCTCTACCCATTTAGTTACATATTTGACTGCAGTTATGATGTACCTTGCGCCTATTTTTTTTGCTGGTATAGGAAATGGTCCTATGAATTCTATAGCCTAGATTTCAAATGTCAAACATGGGTTCACTGATATCAAATGAATTTCTTTACTAGGCAGCGGTTGACCTAGTCATTGACATCTGTCACATCGACTGACAAAATTTTTGCAATCTCGGTGGAGTGTCAGCCACCATAAGCCTGACTGTTGGATTTTCTTTGCAGTTGTGTCTGCCTGCAAAATGTCCTCCTGCAGGTTCATAGTGTGCTTCATGAATAATGTTGTCTCGTTCATGTTATAGTACACACCTTCTAAGGATGTCATTTAATCCCATTTTGTATAAGAATCCATTTATAATACTGTATGGTGCAGCCTTCATAGCTAAAATATACTTCCTCTTTGTACTCATTCCTTCTGGGGCATGTCCATCTTCCAAGAACTGGGCTATTTCTTCTAATTCTGTTGGGACTGCTTCTATCCGAAACAAATGTGCATCAAGTAAGTCATCGTTGACTCTTGTCAGTTCTTCTCCTGTGTCGATTTGGGATAAATGGTTGGGATCGACATTTAACATGCCTAGTCGGACAACAACTTCGAATTTGAATTCTTGAAAGAGAAGTAGCCATTGACAAATACTTCCATGATGTAGGGGTATATTGATGAGATACTTAAGTGCCTGATGGTCTGTATAGAATATAAATGGGTTAGCTAAAAGATAATGTCGATATTTTTGTAGTGCAAATACCATTCCTAGTGCTTCTCTTTCTATTGTAGAATAGTTTCTCTCAGCCTTATTTAATTTTCTGCTACTGTTAACTATAGGATAATCCATTCCATCATCTCCTAGTTGAGTTAAGATTGCTCCTATTGCTAGGCCTGATGCATCAATATGAACATGGAATTTGATCAACCAGTTTAGAAACATTAGGATTGGTGCTTTGACTAGTTTTCTTTTTAATTTTTCGAATGATATGTGGCACTCCTCTGTCCAGTTGAACTCTTGATCTTCCCTTAATAGCTCTTCAAGTGGATAGGTCATATCGAAATAATATCTTATGAATTTTCTGTAATAGCCTGTGTGTCCAAGTAGCACCCTAACTTGTTTTGGGTTTACTGGTGGTTTTAGGTTGAGGATAATTTTGATCTTTGCAAAGTCAACCTTAATACCTTCCTTACAGACATGTGACCTAATAATATCCCTATGGTGGTCACAAATATGCATTTTTTGATGTTTAGAGATAGTTGAATTTGTCGACATCTCTCCAAAATAAGTCTGAGCCATTTGCAATGATCCTTTAACATCGAGTATATTGTCCAATCAT
The DNA here is from genome assembly GCA_001517045.1 of Pseudotsuga menziesii. Classification (NCBI taxonomy): domain Eukaryota; kingdom Viridiplantae; phylum Streptophyta; class Pinopsida; order Pinales; family Pinaceae; genus Pseudotsuga; species Pseudotsuga menziesii. The sequence continues at coordinate 41,580 of LPNX011050296.1, forward strand.
CAAAGTATACTTCCATGGTCTTGTAAATATATTCCTAAAATGTTTTGACAACAATTCTAGAAAATACTATAGGTGCATTTTTTAATCCAAAAGGCATAACCTTGTAAGCAAATGAACCAAATTCACACACAAAGCTTTTCTTATTCTGGTCTTCTTTAGCTATTGGCACTTGGTTATAAACTGAGAATCCATCTGTAAATGAGTAGAATTCATGTCCTGCAACCTCATTTAAGATTTCATCTACATAAGGAGTTGGAAATGGGTCTGTCAGTGTCATTTTGTTTAGTTCTCTGAAGTCGACACAAATTCTTAGTTTGGTTGAATCATGTTTCTTAGGCTGTACAACCATTGGAATTTCCCATTCTGATTGGTTGATAGGATAGATGATGCCTGCTGCAAGCATGTTATTAATTTCCTTTTTGAATATCTCTTTATATTTGTGAGCTAGTTTATATGGCCTTTTCTTCATAGGTCGAACATCAGGTTTAGTGTCAATCTTCATTTCTTCCATTTCGTGGACTAAGCCTTTGAGGTATTTATAATCTCTAGGAAATACATCTTGGAACTCTTTTAATAAGTTCACTATCTCTGTGGTCTGCTCTTCACTCCAATAGTCACCAATATTTGCCATTTTTGGTCGATCATCATTTGAGATGTCGACTTCCTAGTTTTGACTTTAGCATATAGCCATTCTGGTGCTTTGGTTTCATTGATTGGTTGACTTCCTTCTTTAAACTGTGAGAATGTGGCAGGGAAGACGGCTGCAGTCATTCTATCGGTATCCTATTTGTCAGTTATTTCTACTTTAAGGATTGTACAAATAGGTTTGGTTGTTTAGACATGGTTTGATTTCCATCTAAATATTTTTCCTTCTGTATTTTCATTTTCTAACTGTAATCTTGTCGACTGTGGTTTTTTCCTTGTTAGTATATTGTTGCATTTCATCATCTGTCATTTATCTTTTAAGGGTTTGTTTTCGGTCGGCTGTATAAATTCTTTAATCTGTTTTCCTGTTTCGACCAAGTTTTCATTTTGTGGTATAAAATTGAAATCTTTAGTGAAATTTTCCATGAGTTCATGCCATAAGAATGTTTCACCTCTAGCTTCTTCCATTTTATACCATTTGTTTGGTAAGTCAGCGAGGGTTGATGGGAACAGGTGTGGCCATGCTCGTTCATCCTTGTATCCAAGTCTTCTCCACTCTTTTTCACAGGTTTTAATACGATCTTCTGGGTTCTGTCCTTGAGTGAATATAGGTATCTGAGCCTATTTGGTTAACTTATTTCCTCCAAACCTTTCGACAAAGTAAGTCGAAGCTGTTGTCTAGGTCTGCAGTCTTGTTTGATGGGTATCCCACCATCTAGCAACTTGTCCTGTAAAAGTTTCCACTAGGCTTTGAAGTCGGCCATGTTCACCAATATTTTTGAAAACTTGTTCTACATGCATGACTGGAGATTCTCTTTCCTTGTATCTTGGTATTTTTGTAGTATTTACATTGGTAGGTTGTAAGGTAGGGTATTCCCTAATTTTCTTCTCAATGATTTTTGGGATAATGGACACTATGAAGCACTGTTGGGTGAGATTTTTTTGCACTTTTTGAATAGTCCAACACCCTCTTTCTTTTGTTTCATAGTTCTTGATCTCTCAATCATATAATTATGTGTTTGAATTATAACCAACTGAGTCTTGGTGGCCTAAATGAAGTTCTCCGTAGATATTAGGTTATGTATAGTCTGCATTGGTTTGAATCTGGTAGATTTGTCGGATGTCGACTTTGTCATTGATAGGTTCAGTCCAAGGTTCTCCTTGAGATGGATGAATGGGTACAATGACCTTTTGTCCATTTCATTTTAATTTGATTCTCTCCTTATCCAGGGATATCGATGCTTTCATCTTTCTACCCCAAGGTCGACCTACTAACGCTGGGAAGGAACTAGATCCTTCCTTAGGGTCAATGATTTCAAAGTCGACCTTGGTCAAGATTCCTTTTATAGTTGTGTCAACGTTTTTCCATACTCCAATAGGTTCAATTAGGCCCTGGTCGGCTAGTTTCAGGTAAATGGCTGACTTATATAGTCGAGGTCTACCCATTTGTTCCCAAGTGTCATGAGCCATGATGTTTACTTGTGATACAAAGTCAAGCACTACTTGTCGGACATGGTATCCTTCGATTTCTAGGTCAACAAGTGGGTTGGCATCCCCTTTATCTTTTTTATTTAAGCTGCAGATGCTCTTTGTTTGTCTTTCAGAGTTGTTATGTTCTATTTCATATAGTAAGTCGATGAACTGAGATAGTGAGTTGTCTTTTTGTACGAGCTGTATTAATTTGTTTATAGTGTTATGTCAATTGTCATCAACTTGTTCTTGTCATGCAAATTCTTTGAATACATTGGTTGCTTCATTGTATGTTTGTTTTTATTTCAGTGGATCAAGGTAGACATTTTTCTCTTTTATTTTGCTGATTCTTAGGTTATCACTGCCTATTTTTGTTCCTTGTTGAGTTACAATATGTAAATTTTTTGTGTTTATTACATCATTTTTTTGGACACACAACAAGACATTAACATTTTTCTTTATATTTTTTTTTTCCAACATGGTAGGGCAATCCTCTAGTGAGTGATCCCCTACTCCACAATGAGTACAAAATTTGAGGTCAGTTATGTCTTTATATGGACAGTCTACATACCGATATCCCTCCTTATAACATGTAAAGCATTGGATGGGTCGACGTGGTTGGTTGTCGTGATTCCCAAGGAATTGACCTCTTCCTCTTTATCGTCCATGTCGATTGTTGTACCGGCGCTCGTATCATCGACCATCATATCTATAACCATTCTGATCATTTGGTAACTTGTTTTTCCCATTATGTTGTGCAACTACATTGGTTTGGTATTTGTGCAACTACATTGGTTTGGTATACTGCCTGATAATTCTGTCCATTCTTCAGGTTCAAATGGCAGTCGGCCGTGTTATGATTTTTGGTTTCACAGATTGCACACCAAGATGCCTTGTCATTCTTCATGTTGAATGGACTGTGTTTTTTCAAGTGGTCCCCTTGTTTCTGGCAAATGTCGCAAAAATATTTTGTCTATACGAATCGAATGTCCTGTCTGCTGTATTCCTATCGACAGTTGTCTTTGGAGTGTCCGGTCGTCGAGCACTTTGTGCACCATATCTCCTGATTCTTGAGTTTTAACTCCTTTAAAGACTTCTACACACTCTCAATCTGTTCTTTTAATCTATGATCAGTGGAGTGAGCGGGTATGTCCTCATCCATCTCCACTTGGAGAGATTTTGTGAATGCATCTTTGTAAGATTTGAATGTTTCCAGACTGATGTGTCGGTGGAATTTCTGAGATAACCCTGCAAGAAACCACTGGATTAGTAACTGTTCATCTATAACATAGTCTAGCTGGATCAGAAGGTCTTTCCAATGCTCATCATAGTCACGGATAGTTTCCCTTGGCTTCTGTGATGTTGTTTTTAGTTTTTTCACTACCAGGTGTTTGGCATCTATAGTTTTGAAAAATGATAGAAATTGCGCTTTGATATCAGCTTTGGTTGCTCTAGGTTGTCTTTCCAAAAATTTCATATACCAAGTCAATGCCCTTTTCCTCAAGGCACCGGTGAACTGTGCCATTTGTCTATCTTTGTCTGTAACTTGGTTAGCCTCCCAAGTCGACTCGCAGATGAACCAGTGTCATCTGGGGTCCTCATCCCCCTCATATAAAGGAATGTTAGTTGATCTGTAACCCATGTCAGAATCACTGTCACTGCTCTCAGGAGGTGGGAGTGGTGGAGGTGGGGGCGGGGGTGGTGGGGTTATTGGTTTATTCGTCTCTACTGGACTATGGTCGATGTAACTTTCGTTCCCATCGGTTGTCGATTCTTCTTCAACTGGCAGTCAGTTGATGTCTACTTCATTAGTCGATGGCCCACTACAACTATTTGTCCGCGGTTTTGAATGTTCTGTGTCTTCCAAAGCTGTATTTGGTAGGGGGGTGCTCCTTCATGTGTGGTAAGAGTAAGTGGATACTTCGATGGGAGGGTACTACTTGAAAGGTAACCAAATTCCCTTCCTCTGGTTGAAAAATAATGAGGTGTCATCCAGTGTATGTCTCATCATCTAGTCGAATCCATATACCAAAGTCAACATCTCGTAGTCGAAGGTCCTCTTCGATAATAGTTTGTATCTGGGTACACGGATTCAATGGAGAGAGGGTTGTTCCTTCATGCGGAGCTCTTAATTAGAGAGATTCTGGCTGTTCTATCCACAATTATTTCTCTATAGGGGACGCCTCTTGTTGCATGCCTTCTTCATGTTAGTCATGACCCAACTCTAGCAGATTCCCTTCCTGGTCAGTCGCCCTAGGATTCCTTCCTCTATGCAGTGCTAAGGCTCTTTCTCTTCATGCTTCCCTCCTCTGTTGTCTCTCTTCCCTCTCTATTTTCTGAATGTCCGACATACCTTCGTGTGATACTATTCTCTTGATTTCCCTTTTGGTCGACTTCTCATTACTGGTGAATGGTATCTATTTCTAGTTGACTAGAATCCACTCTACTTTATCTTGACATATGACCAGCTACCCCCCATAGCCTACCCGACGCTTTTAAAAATCCCGGATAGTTCGGTCTACTTGCTTAGGAAGTATTCCCACTCCCTTTCTGCAATGATTTTTTTCCACTTCTTTTGCTTTTCTGCCTAGTTAGATTTTGATGGCAGTTTATGAAGTGATGGACGAGGTTCAACAATATGTCCTACTCCCTTCTCGATCAGGAATTTGAACATCAAGGTCGGTAAGGAGCACAGAAATTGTTCAGTGAGGTCTGTGTAAAATTTCTCCTTGACGGTTTCGACCGAAGTTCTGTCTTCTACTGCTTGCTCCTCACAAAATTCGTCGATGATTTTCTCAAACCACTCCGACAAGTTTGTTCTATCTCCTCAGATCAGTTTTTCTAGCAACTGTTGTTCATTAGTCCATTCCAGCTTTCTCATCTAGGAGTTTCTTCAGAAGTTGGGGCACTGATTCTACAAACCTTTCATGGGTTTCTGTAAATAATTTTGCTTTTTCCTGTGCGATTGTTAATCTGTTCCTTCGTGTGTAATTCTACAAATAATTTGCAACTTTATGTTCCCTCTAGTCCTTAATCTCCTGCTCTGATATCATTTGTTTACATACATTTCAGACAGGTACTACCGGCAACGGAACCAATGTTGTAATCTCACAGATCACATAAGGTTACCGATAATACATACTAAAACATACATATAAAACATAGACAAGAGATAAGAACAAGTAGGTGAATTAACGGATTATATTACATGAATGAGTCCATACAACACAGATAATTGAACTGAGTTCTCATCTAGCTCAACAGCCTAATATATATGATTACAAAATAGTTACAAAATAACTACCTATCGGTTCGGTGAACCGACACAACCTTAGGTGGCCAACCTAATCTCTAGTTTAGTCGACCGACCGACTTAGTCGGTTGATCGACTAAGTCGACTCTCGTTCAAGTGGACTTATCAACTTGCTCCTCCTACACCTAGCATTAACAAATTCATAGACAGATATGACCTCTATTTAGATAACCGAATAACTTGGGAACTGCAACGTTCCACCCAACCATGACCCGAAACCGTTCTTGGTTTCAATCTGGATCTCCCTGATTTGGTTCCAACATGGAAGTAGCTTAGAGATCCTAAGGTAAGGCTTCCCTATCTAGGATATCAGGTTCTGAATCCATTCTCCTTTTTCCTTTTAGGAAAAATGTTCTCCAAGAACTCTCTTAAGAATAATCAAGTACAATTTTGGAATAATAAAAAGATCCCCGAGCCTCTCTTTGGCTTGGGTTTTTATAGGAACACTTTTCAGTCAAAGGGGTAGTTAAGTCAAAAATCATTTGATTTCTTGAGTTAAACCTTTTTATTTAATTTAGGTAATTTTAATATTTAATTATCATTAGTAATAATAATAACATACAGATCCTTTCTTTATTACTTATAGCTATTAGTANGTATGATCCCTAAACATATGACACTTTTATTTTAGCTTAGTCACTTTTTTTAATAAGGAATTTGGGTAGGGTTCAGGTCAACTAGGTTAGGAAACTCCAAACCTCCTGCATGCTAGATTCCCTTGTATAACAAGGTAGTTCTTCAGTACTTGATGAGATATAGAAATTCAAAATTTCATTTAATCACTTAGAAATAAGTCCGATGAGATCAATGTTTTATTCAAGTCATTTTCACTTGATGTATTAATTATTTTCAGTAACTCCTAGCACTTATCTAGAGTCCATACTAAATGCTAAAAATAAAGAGTTACAAACTTAGTGCAATTCTAGAGCTCCTCGCTCAACACTAATGCTAGGATGTACTTGTAGGATACACCTAGGGATACAATGGACAAGGATTCGATGTTCCAGATCTTATTCTCAACATCAACTTGTAAGGCTCCAGGGCTTATGCCCAACGCTTCCAATTTTACCTTTTCATGTGCTTCAGAGCTTCATGCTCAAATTTTTTTTTTCATCACTCATGTGTTCCATAGCTTCTCGCTCAACACAAATATAAATACTCATGTGCTCTATAGATTCTCTCTCAACACAAAACATCAAATACCCATGTGCTTTAGAGCTCCTCGCTCAACACAAAACATCTCATCAATCAGGTGCTTCAGGTTCCACGGCCAACACATAAAATAATATATATAAAACATATGCAATTGGCTTACACCCAATATATCAAACGAATCATCATGTTCATATGTAGTTTATTCTCATGCTTATATAAACCCTAAGTGTTTACTAAGATGCACCAACCCAAAAGTTTGAGAATTTAAGACCTCAGTGTAAACAGAGTTCAGGAAAATGTAAAACTTACATCACAATTGCTGAGCAATTCACTTAAGAGGATTTAGGAAAGATCTGTCAGTTTAACCCATCAAACTTACATAGTTTCAAGCTAACTCATTTCACTTTGTAGGTACTCTACTCAATGGGTCAAACAAATTAAGGGACACCTCCAAGCACCTAACACTCCAAAGAATACTCTAAACATGAGGAATGGAATGGGAATAATACTAACTGATCCAACTTTAGCCCCAATCCTAGACAAAAGAAATTTAATCAAGAATAATAATATTTAAAATCCGATGGTGGACACTAGTTGTAAAGTGGTAGGGCTAGGGTTGAATTTGGTTCTGTTATGCCCAATTCGACAACACTATCAGGGCATTATCCTCTTCAGTTGAGGAGTTGCAAAATCATTTTGTTCTAGCGTTATGCATGAACTAGGAGATGTGCATGAACCATAGTGAAATGAGTTATCTTGACACTATGTAAGTTTGACGGGTTAAACTAGAGTATATTTCCTAAATCCTCTTAAGTGAATCGCTCAGTGATTATGATGTAAGTTTTACATTTTCCTGAACTTTATTTGCAGTGAGGGATTAAGTTCTCAAAATTTTTGGTTGGTCCATCTTAGTAACCACCTATGGTTTATACAAGCATGAGAATAAACTAAGATAAAGTAAAGATAATGTGTGTGTGTGTGTGTGTGTGTGTGTTTAGTTATATATTGTTTTTACTTTGGTTTGTTACAAAATGGTATCAGAGCGAGGTTACAAAATTTTGACCTTATGGGACACTACGTAGTTCATTTTTATAAAGTAATTTAACTATTAATATACATAAATAACAAAAGGAAAATATTGTTACAATCCCAAACATAGTAATGGTAGAACATGTACAGAATATGGAAGAGGAGTTAGTACAAGAAGATATGTTAGCATTAGAGAATGCATGTTTTTTATGTAGAAATTGGAGTGAAACGTAACACAGACATGGAGTCAGAAATGTTAGAGACCATGAGAATTCTAAAATAATATTTGCAAAGTATTAAGGTAGAAAACCTTAAATTAATGAATGCTAGATCAGAGACAAGAAGAGATAAATGAACTTATTCTCAAAAGTTTGACAGACCCACAAAATATTAATGGTCAAAATTATTGTAGTACTGGAAAAAAGAGAAAGGTACAGTACAAGGTGAGAGTAGTGAAGAAACTACAGAAAAGATTCATGTGATTGCAAAAAACTTAAAGACAGATAATAGCATAAAAGTTGAAAAGAAAAAAGAACATCTTGTAGAGTTACAGGGAGAATTCAAAAAATTAACGCCCTCAATGTTTGATGGAGAATCTGAGGAAGAATTTGAAGCTTGGTTACTAAATATCAAATGATATTTTTAGGTATACTGATATGATGATAATTTGCGGGCACGCTTATCAATTTTTCAGCTAAGTGGAAAAGATGCCCTGTTGTGGGAGGAGGCTAAAAGTGTGAATAACATACGTAGTCAAGATTTAAGTTGGAATTTTTTTTAAAATTATTTTATATATATATATATTAGAAAAATATTATGTTGAGAAAGCCAAAGAATTCAATGATTTGTGGCTGTGAATGTTAACTATGGAAGACTTTGTAACCAAGTTTGTAAATTTACAACGTTATGTACCTTACTTAAGGGATGAAAATGCTAGAGTTTATAGGTTTATTAGTTCTTTACCACATAATATAAGGAAAATATTGAGTTTGATATGCCTAAGCCCATGGATGCATAAATAAGAAAATCCAAGCAATGTTATAATTTGTTTAAGCAAAGATCTAAATTGACTAAGAATTGGAAAAATAAAAAAAATGAGAAGAGTGATAAACGTAAGAAAGGATTTAAACCTTCTCCTTTTAGGAAAGGAACAAGAATTCATACCGATAATAATTCTAATAAACCAGGTACAACTACTAGCAGTGGCATAAAGGGCACAAGAAATTCCGATGGTGGATGGAATAACACTGCGAAAGAGGTTAAATGTTGGGGTTTTAATGGACCTCATCTGTACAGAAATTGTTCTCACAATCCCAATAAAAAAATGGATCCCATAAATATGGTACAAGAATCTTCCATTGTCAATGACATAGCAGGGAACATACCTGGAATAAATGTTTCCTTGGAAGACAGGAAAATTATCAATACGCTATGCTGGAAGTAGAAGGTAAAATCTTAAATATTTTTGTTTCTATACTTATTGATTCAGGATCTAGTTTAAGTTATATTACACCAAGAGTACTTGAAAATGTAAACTTAGTAAGGAAAACCAAAAGAATGCATGGTTGGTACAATTATTGTCAAGGATGAAAAGGAAGGTTACTGAAATAGTTAAGGATTGCAGATTAAGTTTCAATTTCTTGGATACGACATTTAATATAAACATACTTTCATTAGGATCGTATGATATTTTTATAGGAATGGACTGGTCAGAATCTCATAAAGCCATTATTGATTGTTTACATAAAAGTTTTGATTGCATGGATGAAGAGGGTAAAATTCATACAGTAAAAGGAATTTACAAACCTATATCTACACGACAAATATTTACGGTACAATTAAAAAAATGTATTAGAAAAGGGTGTCAACTTTATGCCATCAAATTTAAATAAATTGAACTTGAAAAGTAGAAAACAACAATGGAACAATTTCCTATTTTGAAGGAATTTAAGGATGTATTTCCTAAGGAAATACATGGATTACCACCTAAATGAGATTTAGATTTTACCATAGATCTAATTTCAGGTTCAACACTGGTATCATGAGCTCGCTATCATATGATTACTCTAGAATCGACAGAGTTAAGAATGTAGATATAAGAATTACTGGACAAGGGATGTATTCAACCTAGTGTATCTTCATGGAGAGAAAATGTGTTGTTTGTTGAAAAGAAGGATGGAAATTTTAGAATGTGCATAGATTACTGACAATTAAATAAGATGGCATTAAGAAATAAATACCCTTTACCAAGAAGAGATGATCTATTTGATCAGATCCGTGGAGGAAAAATATTTTTGAAAATTGACCTCAGATCAGGATACCATCAGGTACAGGTTAAGGATGAGGACATCCATAAAACTCCTTTCCAAACAAGATACAGACACAATGAATTTTTGGTAATGCCATTCGATTTAACAAATGCTCTTGCAACATTTATGAATATGATGAATAATGTGCTGAGTAAATTTTTGGATAAACTCATGTTAGTATTTATTGATGATATTCTTGTATATTCAAAGAGTGAGGCGGAGCATGGATGGAACTTAAGGAAGGTTTGGAAACTTTAAAGGAACATCAACTATATGCAAAACTAAGTAAGTGTGACTTTTATAAAAAATAGGTACAGTATTTAGGAGATATTATTTCGAAAAATGGAATAACATTTGATCCAGGAAAAATCAAGGCTATATTGGAATGGCATGCACCAAAATATGTACATGATATAAGATCCTTTATGGGGTTAACAAGATACTACTATCGATTCTTAGAAAACTTTTCCAAGATAGCTTATCCTATAACCACTTTACAAAAGAAAATTCTTAGCTTTATCTAGAATCAACAATGTCAAGATAGTTTTGAGAAACTAAAACAATTATTGACAATAATACGAGTATTAAAATTTGATGATCCAAGTAAGGAAGTTTTGGTATGCAATGATGCGAGTAAAGAAGGGGTTCCTGAGTGGTTTTAACTCAAGAAGGTCATGTAGTCTATTATGAATCATGGAAACTAAAGGAACATGGGAAAAATTATGTAGTACATGATATGGAGTTGGTAGTTATCATTCATGCCCTTAATATATGGTGACATTATTTAATAGGAAATAAATTTATGTTACTAATAGACAATATTGGGTTAAAATACTTATTCGATAAAAAAACATTAAATGCTTGTGAAGCCAGGTGGCTTGCATTTCTGAGTGAGTATGATTTTGAAATTAAACACATAACAGGAAAGGAAAACATAGTAGCATATGCATTAAGCCAACAACAACATAAGATACTTTCATTGTTGATTAGAAATTATCAATATGAATTCAAAACATTGTAAAAGAAGCATCAATTAATGATGAGCCATATAGGAAGTGGTTGGAAAATGTAACCAGGAAAATTCTGGAACAAAAAAGAGTCTATATTAGATTGATGCAGATGGGTTTCTATGTTTCAAAAACCCAATTTATGTTCCTAATTAATACAGTGTAAAGCAGTTCATCTTTAAATAATTGCGTGATAATCTATATGCAGGATATCCTGGATATCTGAAATTTATAGAAGCTTTAAAGAAAGAATTTTACTGGCCAAATATGAAAAGAGAAGCAGCTAAATATGTGGCCCTATACTTCACTCGTCAATATGTTAAGTCCATTCACCAACATCCAACTGGATTATTGAGAGCTATACCTATACCAGAGTGGAAATGGAAAACTGTAACTATGGATTTAATTACAGGGTTACCGAGAACAAAGAAGAAGAATGAATCCATTATGATTGTAGCAGATAAATTAAGTAAAGAAACCCAATTTATACTTGTAAAATCAACTTATAAAGCTGTCAATATTGCTGATATATTTATGAAGGAAATATTCAAGATACATGGTATACCAAAAATAGTGATCACAGATCATGATTCTAAATTTACTTCCATATTTTCGATGTCATTATTTAAAGGTATGGATACAAAATTGAACTTCTGTACAACCTATCATCCATAAACTGATGGATAGATAGAGCGAGCGAATCAGGATTTGGAAGACATGTTGAGAATGTATGTGATGAATCAACTAGGTAAAGGGAGGATTATATTCATCTGGTAGAATTTGCATATAATAATAATTACCAAGAATCCCTCAAAATGAGTCCTTTTGAGGTGTTGTATGGTAGGAGATGTAAAGTACCTCTAAGTTGGGGTAATTTGGAGGACATATTGTCTTTAGGACTAGATATGTTATCACAAATGGAGGAAATGGCACAACAAATAAAACAAACCCTAAAAATAGCATAAGATAGACATAAGAGTTATGCGGGCAAGAAGAAAACAACTAAAGAGTATTAAGTAGGAAAACATGTATTCTTGAGAGTCAAAACAAAGAAAAGCAAGCTAGGATCAGGAATTTATGCAAAATTGGCACCCATATATGTAGTACCTTTTGAGCTCGTAGGGGTGTAGACTAACTGGCAAGTGCCGTGTAAATGAAGGAATGTTGTAAAGGAGGTCTCAAGTTCAAATCTCACCCTGACTTATCCATGTCCCATGCTTGCGGGCTATGTGGATGCACCTGGGGTTATAGTGGAAGCCAATGGGAATGGACCCCATGTCACGTGAGTACTAGAACCGCCTGGTTACCGATTCCCCCAGTACAAAAAAAAAAAGTGTAGTACCTTTTGAAATTTTGGCTAGAATAGGGCCTGTAGCTTATCAATTGGCCTTACCACCTTCTTTAAGAATTCATGATGTTTTCCATATTTACTTGTTAAAAAAATATGTTGCTGATCAATCTCATATAATTAACCAGGATAATGTAAATATGGAACTAGAGGGAAATTTCCAAACGAAACCAATGTGCATTCTTGATAGAAGAGAAATCCTGCTTCGGAAGAAAATTATTGTACAAGTTAAAGTACAATGGAAACAATATGTGGATGAAGAAGCTACTAGGGAGAGGGAATAAATTATGCGACAAAATTTCCCTGCTTTATTTCAGAACTATAATAATACTGATTAAGCACCGAGAATGGTGCAAAGTTTTTAGGAGGGGAGGATTGTAATACCCCCTCGTTACTTTTGATGTTATGTGGTTATTTACTTTAATGAAAAAAATAATCTAATTTTTATTTGAATATAATTGAGAATTGAGAGTTTTAAGAACTATACAATTAATTGAAATAAACTTGGGTTTAAGAACAGTTATCAAACCTCATCATTCTTTACAAAGAAAAGTGGCTAGTGCTAGGGAGAGTTATTTAATTGCTATAAAATTCCTAGGCAAGGGAAAAATGCATGAAAGGGGAGTATAAGTTAAAAAAGAAGAAGAGAAATACCATAAATAGATACCCATGATCACAATAATTGAAGGCTTTATGGAATGTATACATTGAATATCTCAGAGCTTCCAGAGAGAGTCTTGAATATTTTTGCCTCTGTACTAGAACCTCCAGTGAGCATAAGAGAATGATAGGTTCTGGAATAAATTACTCTCCATAGTTACTAGTGGCAACTTGAAGCTACAGAAAAACTATTTTAAACCCAAGAGTCTGGGAAAGGGAGTGGAACCAGACAAGATTTCCTCCTACAAGTTCCAGTGGTAGGGTGGTGTGTGGTTGTTAAAACTACATTTTCTAAAAAATAGTATTTTACTCGTGCAGTCACTAATATGTGAATAATTTATTTCAAATGCTATTTATATTTCATACAAATTCATGAGTTTAGGGTTAATCTTCTTCCTATTAATGTTTTCACTACAGTCACTTTGTCTACATCCATTATTAATTATATTTATATTAACTTAGGGTTATTTTATTTGGAATTAAATTTTATTTTTCAAGATTCAGTTAATGATAGGGTTCAGGAAAGTTCTTGTTATTTTAGATTACTGTTGAACAGAGATTCAATAACGGAAAATAGAATAAACTAAAACTTTTCATTCGATATCAAACCCTTTCTATATCAAAGCTTTTTGAGGAAACAAGAGCCAGAGATTCATAACAATTAAACCTAAATATATATATATNCACACATTGAAATAAACCATTACAGATAAATAGATACAAAAATGGATTGATTTGTACATCCAAACAAACATCCATTCAAGGTAATAACTCTGGATCAAACCTTGGCATTTAAACAAAGTCATTAAATAACCAGAGAAAACTACTCTCTACATTACTGTAACACGATTTAAAAAAACCAGTATTATCTTTAAACCAGTTAGGGTTTTACCCACAAAACATAAATAAAATTCCAACTGCAATTATGCCAATTGGTTTCTTGAAAACCTTGACAAATTCTTAACAAAATAACTACCAATAATGCAGAAGCCAAATGGCTTGAGAGTTTAAAACTCGGTGGTGAGTTCTCTTTTTCCACAGTCAAACAATGTCAAGAAAAAAATAATTATAACTGAGAATACATCCATTGTCTCCTTCAAAGTAAAATCTGAAGAGTCACACCTATAAACCATCAGGAAAGAGAAACAACTTTAAACTGAGAAACTTACTTTTTAAACCAAGGTTCGAGTCCCATGGAGGCCATACCTGCAACAATGGTTTATACATTTGTTAGTGTAATCCTGAATATAGAAGTATTTAAAAAAAACCATTTTAGCTGCTAAACAAATTTCATTAAGTACCACTTACCTGTAAATGAAGGACGCAACGTGTTGAACAACAAATATCTCTGTTTACATAGTGAATTTGGACTATAATAACCCGTAAACAATAGCTTCAGATAATATCAATGTATAGAGTTGAAGGTCGAGTTGTCGAGAGTTCAACCACCAACACATGGTCATTTACATACTCTGGTTCATGCACTACGTCTTGTTCATGCACAACACTGAAACAAAATGACTTTGCAGATTGTTGACTAAAGAGGATAATGTCCCAACAATGTTGTCGAATTGGGTATAACAAAACCAAAGTCATCCCTAATCCTACCGCTTTACATTTGGCATCGACCATCGGATTTGAAATATTATGATTCTTAATTAAATTTCTTCTGGCCAGGCTTGGGGCTAAAGTAGGATGGGTTAGTTTTATTCCCATTCCAATCTGCATGGCTAGAGTAGTATTTGGAGTGTTAGGTGATTGGAGGTGTCCCTTCAGTTGTTTGACCCATTGAGTAGAGTACTTGAAAAGTGAAATGAGTTAGCTTGACACTATGTAACATTGACAGGTTAAATAGGTGGATCTTTCCTAAATCCTATTAAGTAAATCTCTTAGCAATTGTGACATAAGTTTTACATTTTCTTGAACTCTGTTTGCACTAAGGGCTTAAGTTCTCAAACTTTGGGGTTGGTGCATCTTAGTAACCACCTAGGATTTATGCAAGTGTGAGAATAAACTAATATAAAGTAAAGATAATAATTAATATTATTATTTATGTTTAATTATATATTGTTTTTACTTTGGTTTGTTACAAAAAGTCTCTTGATGTTTGATTCATGGCCCTTATGCCCTAGAATCTTATTTTAGAGACTAATGACCAAGTTTCATCCTTTTAAGATGGTCGTGACCCTTATATGGATATTGGGTTCTCAAAACCTCTTGCTGGCATATCTTTAATTAGAGATCAAATATACCTTAAATAGCTAGTGTGATGGTTTGATGTAGGAAAAATTGTGAGGAAACATGTTAATTATCTTGAAGTGTAGAAACATTGACAAATATTACTAATTCTTAGAATTTTAATCATAAACTCTTGGAGGATTTGTTTATAAAAATATTCATATTTCTAAGGATATTTTAAATTTTTTAGAAAAAATTGGAATCTTTAGAGAAAATTACCTATTTCATATAGATTTTGGATGAATTATTAAAAAAAAATGGAAATTGGTGAATATTTTTTTAGAAAAAAACATGGAAAATTATCCCATAGGTGAAATTTAGCCTAAGTAAATTTTTCCTTGATTTGATACTTGAGCCATTAATGTTTCCATTAGGTCAGAGTTCATAGGTTTCCTCCATCAACCATCATCAAAGGACTTGTGACACATTCCTTATGCTCAAAACCTCCCCATGACACCTATATCCTCAGTTCAACACCAACAATCCTAAAAATTTTAAAAACCAATCAAAGTTACCAAAATATCTTGGTGGGAGAGAAATCCACACTAGGATGCCATAGATATCCTAAAGGTCATGTATGGTGGCTTGAGAAATTGTTAAAGGCACTTGAGCCATTAAGGTTTTGTTAGGGGAATAAGGAATGAGTTTCCTCCATCGACTATGGAAAATCGCTATGAACCATGATTGGCACTTAAAACCTCTTAATGGGACTCATATTTTAACTTGAGGCCAAATACCCCTTAGAGATATTATGTGTGGTGGTTTTATCTCTTTTTCATAGATCGTGTTCCTTGAAACCTTCATTTAGGTCCTAAAGCCCCAACTTATGAAAAAAATCCACCACATATATATTGTATGTTGGTACATACACTCATTTATGTCTCTTGAGTGTTAAAAGATTTATTTAGGGTATAAGGCCTCACTTTTATCCCCTCACCACTGTCAAAGCTCCAAAATTCATCGATGAAAAAAATCTCGTAACAATGTCCTTATTCTCAATTTAAGGACAATGATAACATATAAAATTCATATATACAAGAGATAATACTCAAAATAAACTATGTATAATCTATTGATCCTAAAAAAACATTTTATAAAATAAAACTCATAATACTATATCTTAAAAATATTAATTTTATTTTAAAATATAATATAATAAAAATATTATTTTTTTATTTTAAATTACAAAAATGAGTATTCATTTTTATTGTTATACAAAACATAGTGCACGCAAAGTAGAACACATGCACCTTTCATAATGCATACCCAATATGTTTAAATAAAACATAATTGCATAAATCATAATCTCATTATCCTTTAAATAGGTAATAAACTTTCGAGAGTAGCACACACTAGGGAAAATTATTGTTGCAAACATACTTTAACATTTGATTTTTAATTTCATTAAATTATTCTTTTCAATTTTCATGAATATTTTACTATGATTTGAAATCCAAATGTCATTAAGTTATTGTTTTTATTTGTCATGAATATAAGGAGCTTACGCATCCCAAAACGAAAGTCACGGAGAAGAGAGCATCCCCTCGAAATGATTCAAATAATTAAGATTTTAATTGATTTGAAAGCCAAATTTCATGAAGTTATTGATTTTATTTCTCGTCAATATAAGGACCTTGCGCACCCCAAGAGAGCCATGGAGAAGAGAGAATTCCCTCGAAAATATTCAAATAATTAAGATAAAAGGAAACACTTGGTATGTAAAAGCGCACGCATTTATCAAGTATCACCAAACATTTTCCCACATTCTAACATCAACATCGAATGACTATATCATTCACTTCACTATATCTGTTTTTGATGCGTAAACCTAGGTTTGTATTTTTTATCCAAGGATTTTTTCCAAGGAAAAAAATGTAATTTAATTATTTAATAATCAAATTATATAGTGCAAAAGTGTTTTTTCAAGCTCTTTTTGGGGATGTCCTGCTTGCCAGTATGTGAATATTGTAGTGATTAAAAAAAGAGAGAGAGTATATGCTGCAATAGCCGTGCCTTCTGAGACATATTTAAGGCAAGATTTGCCTTTGGGAAAAAGAAAAGTGATACTTTTTTGCTGAAAAGTATGGCATAATCGATTTTGTGTATCAGTCCAAAAAAGAGCGAACAAAACAAAAACTTCCAAAAAGATAGGGAAAAATAGGTTGCTACTTTAGCTCAGCTGAGGACCTTCGATAAAAGGCCCATGGTAGAAGGCATGAAAGGTGTCATTTGTGTATTCAGTAATCTTCCATGGACCATGTACGAGAGTTATGCCTTCTTTTGAGAGATTGTCTGTTGTGGTGTTGCGTTCCCCATAGACATTTTGACACTGGAAGGAGTAAAAAACGATGAGAACATCCCCTCGAAATGATTCAAATAATTAATATTTTACTATGATTTTAAAGCCAAATTTCATTAATTTATTGATTTTATTTCTCGTCAATATAAGTAACTTGCGCATCCCAACATGAGAGTCACGGAGAAGAGAGAATTCCCTCTAAATGATTCAAATAATTAAGATAAAAGGAAACACTTGGTATGTAAAAACGTAGGTATTTATCAAGCATCACTAAACATTTTCCCACATTCTAACATCAACATCCAATGACTATATCATTCACTTCACTATAGTTCTTTTTTATTAGTAAACCTGGGTTTGTATATAGATGATGAAATTATTTAAAATGAAAAATTGTAGGAATTTATCAAAGGATATTTACATTTTAATGTTCAACTTCCAATGACTATATCCTCATTCACCATAGTTCTTTTTTAATGAGTAAAACTTAGCCTTGCATATAGATGATGAATCTAGAAAAGTTGTCATTGGGAACTTTTTAGTGAATTTTTTTTTGGTGCATTCATATTCTTTTGTTGAATGGTTAGATCTAGATTATGAATATGTCTAATTTTTCACACTTTTGACTATTAAAGGATTGAGTGGATACAGATTCTTAATGAAATGATTTGCTTTAATAAAGATTATTTAGAAACCGTTGATCCAAATTTGAAATGTATTTGGATATATGAAAGTTCCTTAATATCCCTTAAATGTAAGATATCTAATTGGACTAATAATTTTCAGACCTACAAAATTAATCATTTTTAAGCAAAATACTAAGCATCTAAATGTTAATTTGTTTCTTTGTTAAAATCTAGGTGTTTCACTATTGTTAGGAAGTATTATGAATTATTTACGATAAATACAATTTTTTAGAACAATTGGTGTTGTTGACCCCATAACATGCCCGTATGCACATATGGGGTCCCTTCTTTTTTTAGAAGACCAACTCCTACTTAGATTTCCTTAGGGCCCTCTTTTTAGGAGTCGTCATGACTGAGGTTCAAGTTACTTCCCTAATCGATCCTCATGTTGAAATATTAATCGAATCCATATTTTTCTTGATTAAACTATACCGACCTAGGGCTTGCTTTCACATTAACTAGACAACAATAAATTATATGGATTGTGCATATAATCTCAACCATAGTTAAGTGAGAGACATAGCATAATCTTTACTCATAATGATAAAAACTATGTTGGTACCAATTTTCTAATGAGTAATATTATCACATGCACTCTTTCGAGTTGAAAATTATGCTCTTTATTCCTTTAGTGATGACTGGAAATTGTATATCTCTTATCTTGAAATTTCACTTTTCTACGTCATATGGCAGTAAAGAGTATAATGTAAGTGGATGTTAATATCTGAAACTTGACATAGTAGATGACAATTGCAATTTTGAAAACATGGAGGCTTAAGTTATTTATCTTGAAAATCTGAATCATGGAATTATCTTGAAAATGTGAATCCATTTCAAATACTAATTCACAATTACAACTCTAGGAACATGCAGTCTTGCATCGGGAGTATTTAAATTATGGTTCATTGGTAAGGAAAATGAAATGATTTAACACTAATTAAGTGGAACCAATTTCATTGGTGAAAGATCCTATAGGCTAAATAATGATATCATTGTTTTAAGAATAAAGGAAATCCTTAAATATCATTTCCAAAGAAAAGAACTCAGGGAACTCTCCCCTCTCATTCTTACACAGTGAAGAATAATGTTTGATTGCAAGTATAGCTATTTAGTTAGATTGGAATTATTGAGGATCCTTTCAAGTGATTTTAATTCAAGAAAACCATAAGAGGTAACATTATACAATATTAATATTTGAGATACATTTCACTACTAGGGGATACACTTGTTTTTGGTCTTGGAACCATTTTATTTCAAACTAAGACTACAAAGACTAGGCCATAGTTAAATATTGCTTATAATTGTAAATTGTTGATCTATTTATTTTTTGGTGATATTTATGATTATAGTTTCTATTTTTGAAGTATGATGAAGTTAAAAACACCCTCAAACATCCCTAAATAATAAACGGAAGTGATAAAATTTAAGTAATTTTTTCTTCCTTTTTATTTCCTCTTTTACCCTTTTACTTTAGGAATTATTATTTTCATTCCCTTTCTACATAGAGATTTCCATCATTGTTTTGGGATAAACTTACAATCTCTCAACAACAAATGAAAATGAAATGTCATGATATTTTTTGGCACAATATTCCTTCATAGTTTTAGTGCTCATACATTTGAATGTGATTCTCCCTTTAACTAGTTTCCAAGTTTCATTGTGTTTCACCATTTCACAGCCTCATGAGTCTTATGCTACATAATTATAGTAATAAAGTATTGAAATAAAAAATTATCCTTAATTATAAACCTTGGGACATACAACTTCATATTATTGTGCAATATGTATGCAATCCACATAAATTTAATTCACTAAAACACATTCTAAATGTCCAATTTTATGATGCAATAGTAAAGTGTTTGACTACCAATGTGATGATAAAAAGAAACAAGGTATCTATACGGTTTTGTTGTTTTATAACCAACCCATACCAAAAGTATCATATCAAAGGATTTGATGGAAAACTAAAAAGCTAAACAACACTCTTCAATGTGCGTATAATGTAACATAAAGGAAACCAAGTAAAAGATAAAGCACAAATCCTATGCTACGAAGAATGTTCTTTATATTAAAAATATAATGGAGATGTTGGTACACATGATGGTATTATATTTAGTTGATATGTTCGTCGACAACAAACTCAAGGGGATTCTTCTTCTCCTCTAGTGCTACATTCCCAACCAATATGCATGCATTGTTAACATAAAGGAAACCAAATAAAAGATAAATCACAAAGCCTGTGATACAAAGAATGCTCTTTATATTAACACATAATGGAGATGATGAAAACCATGTTGGTATTAGATGTAGTTGATATGGTCCTCAATAATTCTTCTTCTTCTCTAGTGATACAGTCCCAACTAGTATTGACTTTAAACAACTAAACAAAAATGATTAAAATGGGTCTCTCTCCCATTTTGTATGTAGTCCAACAACATAACCATACTTGTTATGGATGTATATATGGAATGGTTGTAAGGAATTTATTTAAAGGAAATGATTTGGACACTTTTTAGAGATAGATCCAACGTGAATAATCCATTTTTGTTGATGACTTAATTTGATACTAATAGGTATTTGAGGCTAGATCAAAGGATATTTTTGGAAATAATACTTTAGGGATGTCCACATTCATATATTATTCCTTTTTGGAAGCTGAAAAATATTTATTGTCAAGCACATTCTATTTTTTGGGCCACTTTATAGTTTTCATGGATTTTAGTGTGACAACCGTATGCAAAGTTTTAGGGAAGTTCTATACACTAACATATTATGGTAAACTATTAGTTTTAGATTAGTTTTTTGTCACAATGCTACATTCATATAGTGATGGAGGTTGTGGAAATGGGGTTATTACTTCTGGAAGTGAAATACAATGGTGATGATGCTCATGAAAAAATATTTAAGTAAAATTAGGTTGTTAACACTCCATTCCACATAACCTAAATGAGTTATTCTTCTTACCATCTCTTCTTGTATTTTATTGACGTTAAATGATGACTTATATTATGAAACAAATGAACTGATGAATTTATTTAAATATAAGACTTGGTTACTACCATGGATTCACTAATTCAATATTGAGAAAAGCTTATAACATCTACATCTATCAAAATCAAAGAAATAAAAAATAATATGATCAATTACTATTATTAAAAGCTACAATATCAAGTAGTTCAAGGAAACTTAGTCAAATGAGATTATACGTAGTTCAAATAAGCATGAATATAACAATGCAAATATGGAAAATAATTCAAATAAATTTAACTAAGCAATAATATGAACAAACTAAACTAAGAAAGAGTATAGGGTTCATGTTGTTCTCCTCTTGAGTGGTTCCTACCCAAGGGATTGCTAAGAAACCCTTAACTAATTCTAAATCAAAATTGAATCAAAATATTTATTCAAAAATGGTGTAGAAACTACATAGATTAACGCCTCTAAAAATATATTCTCAACTAAAATGTTTGAATTAGATTCACAATATATAAATTCATACATATAGTGATTTTCATAGGGCCCTCCAATGGAATAGATCCAATAATTCTATCAATCATATCCATAAATTCTAGGTGGTTATCTACCTTAACGCTCCCACTTAGGTGCAAATGAGTTTGTGGTTTATTGATTTCCTCTCATAACTATACGTAATACATATTTTTTATGGACCACACATCCCAAATGACATAAACGTAGTAGAAATAATAATTCCAATTATTGAATATATATATATNTATTATGTATGTATGTATGTATTCAATAAAAAAGAAGCATCTTTGAGGGGTAAGCTCCTTTCAAAATATATTAAATGCACAATAAACCCCCTTACCATTAAACTTACGCAACCCAATGAGAATATAGACTTAAAACATGTTCCAAAAGTGTCCTTACTAATTTTTCATACTATGATTATTGGTTTTCAAAAGTGTCATTATTGAATTCTAGTAGCGTGACTATCAGTTTCCAATGTTTTTCTTATCAGTTTCTAATAGCATGGTTATTGTTCCAAACTTATTCTATCATTTCTATGATATATAACTATTGGATTTTATGAGTTGAACCTTTTTTTTTATAATAATCACACTAAGTCCTATATAATTATCAAGTATCTTTCTTGGTGTATTTTTCTTAGAAAATGATATCTCAAACAAGTTGAATGAATAATAAGTTTTCTCAAACACAATAACTCTATATTCAACCAATAGTGCAAGTTTTATTATAGATTTGTGGTTACATACTACTAGAAGAACTATTTTGAATGGTATTCAAGTATAAATCTTATAGTATAGGCCTTTCTGCAAGTGAAACTTCAATTACTAAGCCTTATTCCCATTCCTAAATGTCTTCCACTTCTACATTAGGACCAATACCCAACAACATCCCAAATTTCCTTTGAAATACAACTATATTGTAGATGTTAATCACTTCAAAACTATCATAATCCAAGTCTTAAACCAAAATGAAGCTTTGACAAAGGAAGAATACTAATTATTTCCTCCACTCAATATCTACCTTTGGAACCTTAAAATTATTCAGGCATTTCGAAGTCATAAAATCACTTTTAACCTAATATTTGTCATGATATTTTTCTTGTTCGTCTTTATTAAATGACCTAATGCTTTAAGTCACACTTCTTGGAATTGGTTTCCATAATTAAGTTGAAATGAAATTTTCCATAGTTAATTTGAACTAAACTTTTCCATAGTTCATGCTTTAACTCCATCATGATCCTCCTAGTTTGTTTCAAAAAATTGAGTCACACCTAAATGATCACTTCCAACTCCACACTACCCACTTTTTATAGGAGGAACATATAGCATTCTCCTTAAACTAATGTGGTCATTTTTAATAAATATTTTCTTTAGTGGACCCACAAACCCTATTTTACTTAAGTCTCCAATAGAATCTTTAAGGTGTGGGAATGCTCATACACACTATTTTTTCAAGGAAGGGTTGTTCTTTACTTAACACCCAATATATCTTCATGAAATGTCATATGCCCCAATAATATACTCAAAATGATTAACTAGAAGAAGACATAGTTTTTATTTGGGACCACTTCATCTCATTCAAATGTGCCTCCTACCAGGGTCATCTCATAAAATAGGCTTATTTTATCAACACATTTTTATACTCTACATAAGATCTACTTAATGACAACACTTAGAATATTGCCACAGTTGGTATTAGAAATAGTTAGACAATCATGCTAAGATTTCTAACAACCCACATACATTTATTTGTAATTATTTCGAGAAATAATGACACATTCTCACTCCATCTTACTCTTCTACCAACACATTATAACCTACCATGCATTCCTAAGACTTCCATCTACATGTCTCAACCTATGACCAAGGATAATTTTAGGGGCAAAATTTAGCCCATGGGCTATTTTTAGGGGGTTTTCTCCAAAAAATTATTCGCCATTTTGCATTTTTTGAAGCCCTGTTTCTCCCAATTTTGATGGGGTAAAATTTTCCCCCCCTAAAAAATTGCCAAATTATTATATAAACGATATAAAATACTTGGAATTTAAAATATTTTTTGAAAAATATCGCGAAACATTTTATAGTTGGCATTTTAAGAATTGGTAAGATTCGCCAACATTTATACACTTTTAAATAAGTATGGTTCCTTAAAAACATACTTTCCTATGACTTGAAAATTCTTCAACTAAGGAATATGTTCAATATAACTTTGAATTGCCTTGTTCTAAGGCATGAAAAACAACCAATCCACCCAACATAAATCCCTTACTTCAACACTTTGTTTTATCTTGGTCAGAAAACTAGGTTCACTAAATACCCAAGTCATTTAAACGTCATGCTAAGTTTTCATCATCTTCTTCTAAGATAAGGGGGTAAAGTACCAAGTTATTGCTTGGATACAAAAGGTATTACATCCTCCCCCTTTTAAATGTATTTTCATCCGAACAAGATCAACAACAAACCCTCAAGTTTTTTTCCATTTCCTAACTCAACCTTCCTTCTGAAGGTCACACTATCTTACACTACATTATGCAAATACTGATTTAATTATCCAACTTATCTAGACATGCATTCATACAATAGAACCCCTTAAGTATTGAAATAGTTTGGTAATCAATTAAACTATTGTAACAACCCAACATTAGAGATTATCTTAATATGGTAATAGCTAAATTGTCAATAAATATATAAATATTTACATAGGGGAAAGACCAAGAGGAGGTGCTTAAGTCTTGTTGATTAATTTTAGGGGTTCTTTGCTCATTGTGTGTATTTCCTTTGGTTTTGTACCTATTGGTGCAGGGATGATCGACCTTAGCCAACCATACCACCACCTCTAGGATCTTGTGGCTCCTACACTTAGCAGGACCACCAAATTTGGCCCGCAGCCAAATTCTACGCTAAAAGTTGTGCCCCGCAATTCTAACCCCGCAACAAGCTTCCTACAACAAGATTTCCGCAAGCGAGATGAGGGATGCTCGATCAACGTTCCAACGTGGTTCCCCTGCAATTGGTGTTCCGCAAATTTGTCCCCACAACTATCTCGCTGCATGTGGGTTGTAGGATTCCAAATGTCAATTTTCCAAAAGCTACTCCCTTGCAACTTGCCTCCTGCAATTCTTCACCCACAATTCTTTCACTTGTTCGATCTGTGCGGCCTTCACCTTAGCCATCAATCTACTCTTTTGTTTTGTATCTTATAGATATTTGTACATCCATTATGTCCCTTGCAACTCTCATTGTGGATCTCTCCTAGACCGTCGGACCTTCTGCTCCGGGTTCAATTCTCGTTGTCCATTTCATGAAAAAATTTCTAAGTGCATAAAATTTATGTTCTGTGTCGATTTATCATGGAATACTAACACTTCAATGCATGCATATACAACATATTTCATCTATTTAAGCAAAGATTCAACACTAGAGTTAATAACTTTGCAGAAACATACAGATGATCAGGAAAACACAAAAGTTGGCTCTGTGCGAATTCACAGTTCAAAATAATAGATGCATATAGGCTAACAACACTAAAACACACAACTAATCATTCTATTAAGCACACACAAAAACACACAGCTCGGCCCTCTTCTTCAATTCATTCAAAATATTTACATTCAGAACCAGACACATGTTTGTCTGTTTATCTGCAAATTTGGAATTCTAATGCTGAAGAGTAGAACCCTTATCTCTTCTCTAATAAGCCTATTTAACCTAAACTATAAAATCCTACACTTAGTGATCCTACAACTAAAAA
This sequence comes from Pseudotsuga menziesii, assembly GCA_001517045.1. NCBI lineage: Eukaryota > Viridiplantae > Streptophyta > Pinopsida > Pinales > Pinaceae > Pseudotsuga > Pseudotsuga menziesii. The sequence continues at coordinate 66,981 of LPNX011050296.1, forward strand.
CAACTGACTACAGGGCATGATGAAAACATCCCTATCACAAACAAACAAAATGCTTCCTGATCTCCTCGCAGGGAATCATGACCTGCCAATACTCCTACTGGAGATAAACAACTATGAATCAACAAAACAAACAAAAAGGTTCCACAACATGTGACCAACTCATCACATTGTTGGCATGCCATGATGCTCCTACATCAGACTCGCAAGGGTAAAAAATTATGAACCCATGTTCATTATATCAACTACTGTGAAACCCTTGGCTTCCAAATCTGTAGTGCTCATCCAATTAGAATCCTCTCTTGGTTGATCCTTCCATTCGACCAAATACTCCAGATAGTCCTTCTTCCTTGTACTCTTTATCACTTTAGTGTCAAGAATAACCTCAACTTCCAATGGATGTGATGTAGGAATCTGCCCCACCCATTGTAAGTCTCCAGTAGGATCTTCACCTTCTGCAAAGTTTCCAGTGTCACCTACTACATAAGGATATATATTTGCAACATTAAAAATTGGTGAAATACCCACTCCAGTAGGAATCTCTAACTCATAATAATTTGCTGAAATTTTTTTGAGTATCTTGTAGGGTCCAATCTTCTTCATCTTCAGCTTGTTATGCTATCATTTTGGAAATCTGTCTCGCTTTAGGTATGCTAATACCAAATATCCTACTTCATAGTTCTTCTCTCTCCTTTTGGAATCTAATATAGCCTTGTAACTGGTGTTGCTCTGTTGTAACCTTGCTTTCACTTACTCTTGTAGTTCACTCATCCTTGCTGCAAACTCTTCTCCATCAGCACTTTATTTCTCCAATTGACCTAAGTCACGAAGTTCACACACTCCTCTTGGATGAATTCCATACAAAATCTGAAATGGACTCATCCCTGTACTTCTGTTTGGTGAATCATTATAGGAAAACTCAACTTGATCTAATACTCTGTCCCACTGCTTTGGAACCTCTCCAATCAGACTTCTCAACATGTTCCCCAAACTCCTATTAACTACCTCTTTGTGTCCATTAGACTGTGGGTGATATTCTGAACTCAAGTTAAGTTTGGTAACCAAATTCTTCCACAAGGTCCTCCAGAAATGACCTATGAACTTCACATCCTTGTCTGATACAATGCTTCTAGGTAAACCATGTAGTTTCACAACTTCATTAACAACAAGTTAGTAATGTGTGTAGCATCACTAGTCTTCTAGAATGGAATGAAATGTGCCATCTTAGTGAATCTATTAACAACTAAAAAGATAGAATCATGTCCGTTCTAAGTTCTTGGAAAACCCATAATGAAATCCATACTTACATAATCCCAAGGCCTAGTTGTTATAGGCAATGGTGTATACAACCCTGTTTTCTAGCTTCTTCCTTTAGAATGTTGTCATACTCCACATTTTGTTAAAAAATTATCAACTTCAGACCTCATCCTTGGCCAAAAATAGAAATTACCAAACTGTCCAAAGGTTTTATCACTTCCAAAGTGACCTTCCATACCTCCATTGTGTTTTTCCTATATCAAGTTCTCTCTCACAGAACACTTTGGGATACACAGTTTACTAAATAGTAAACCATCTTGCAGTGCATAATCCATCCATGCCTCTCTATCCACCTCCACTAAATTATTACAAACCCTATAAGCATCTTGGAAATCAATGTCAGTCTCATACAAATCCCTCAAATGCTCAAACCCCAATACTTGCATCTGATTCTCTTGCACAATCAATAGTCTTCTACTTAAGGCATCAACTACTCTGTTTGACTATCCACTAATGTGTTTCAACACAAAGGTAAATATTTGTAAGAACTCAACCCACTTAACATGTTCCAGGTTCAACTTAGGTTGCTGCATGATCTACTACAATGCATGGTTATCAAAATATAACACAAATTCTTTAGGAATCAGATAATGTCTCCAATGCTTCATGGCTTGAACAATAGCATAAAACTCCTTGTCATAAGATCAATACTTCTTCTTTGCATCATTCAGCTTCTCACTAAAATATGCTATAGGTCTATCCTCCTGGCTGAGCACAGCTCCGATTGCTACTCGACTAGCATCACACTTTACTTGGAAAAGGTGTTTGAAGTCTGGTAACTTCAATATTGGTTGTTCAATGATCTTCTTCTTCAAGAACTGAAAATTTATTTTAGCCTTTGTTGTCCATTGAAATGGTTGTCTATCCTTCTTAATTTTCTTGACAATAGATGCACAAATACCACTGAAATTCTTTATAAATTTCCAATAAAAACTTGCCAATCCATGAAAGCTTCTTACCTCAAATATGTTCCTAGGTGAAGCCCAATCAATGATTGCTTGCACATTTTCTCTATCCATATTCAACCCATCTCTTGAGATCACAAAACCTAAATACACTAGCTCTGGATTCATAAAGTACACTTCTTCACATTTAACAACAACTTTTCCTGTTGCAGCCTCTCTAAAACATACCTCAGATGCTTCAGGCGCTCTTCTTTTGTTTGGCTGAAAACCAAAATGTAATCAAAGTAAACTATCACAAACTTACCCATGAAATCTCTCAAGACTTCATTCATCAATGTCATAAAATTGCTTTGTGTGTTGGAAAATCCAAATGGCATGACCAACCACTCATACAACCCATAATTTGTCTTAAAGGCTATCTTCCACTCATCTACTTCTCTGATTATGATATGATGATATCCACTCTTAAAATCCAGTTTCGAAAAGAATGTTGCCCCACTTAGAAAATTCATCATTTCATCAATCCTTGCTAATGAAAACCTATACCTTATAGTAATCTTGCTAATTTCTCTGGAGTTAGTACACATCCTCCACTCACCATCCTTCTTGGGTGTCAATACTGCTAGCACGATACATGGACTCTAACTCTTCTCAACTAATCCTTTGTCAAACATTCATTGGATGTATTTCCTCACCTATTCATTCTATTTAGGTTTCAACCTATATGTTGTAATGTCCTTTTTTTAAATTTTTACCAAAATGCCCAATTTTCCAATTTTTTCACAATTTTGGATCTTCACTAGTTTTATTGTCTTGGTCCCCAAATCAGCCCAATTGCTCCCAAATATTCATAGAAGGTTTATTAATGATAAAATAAATTAATTATTGTTTTAATGGATTTTTTATGGCCCTCCAATCACTTCTGCAAGTCTATACTAAATTCTGAACACGATAGATGATTTTACTTGCAATTTTGGGCTCAAATACCCCCATGCTAAGTGATAGAAATGGCTTCCCAAATGTGTACAAACCCACTTGAATTATTAAAATGAAGAATGGGATGTGTAGAATAAATTATAAAATACTGATATGTATAACCAATCGACCTCCCATGGCTGTTATCACTTCTTTCAATTAGATATAAAAAACTAGTTTTGGACCCTTGGGGAAATGAGGTGTAGTTTGCTCCAATTGCTATGCATTTCGAATCAATATACACAAATTGTTAGTTACTGAAAATTTAACCCATAATATACTTTAATTACAGTTCATTCATTCATAAATAATCAATATTTTATACATCCATTCGAATCCATCAAGATTACAAGAGTTTACAACAAGGTAGTGGGGAAATGGCATTGTTTCTTTATTATTAAGCAATAATACATGATATTTATTGGAATTTCAACCTGAAAAATTTATGAACTTAAATATCAGATAATTTTCATCATAATACAAAATACTGGAGCAATAGAATCTCCCTCAAAGAGATGTGTTGTCGCCCGAAACTGGCACGCGGGTGCCGAAAGCCCAAACCGCGGGCGCACCGGCCCGGCGACAACCTCTCGAGAGAGAGGCCAATGTAACCACACCTTCTCTCTCCTCGATTCAGGCTGTCTCTTCTCCAGCTCTAGGGGGGTTTCCCTAAGTTCGGATCTCTAAGGCAGGTGTAGTTGAGGGCAGGGTGATCTGAAGAGGCTGCCTTAGAGAAACTTGGGTAGCAGAAAGGAAAATAAGTCGGATTGATGGGCAGGAAGGGAAGGGAGGATCAGTCCTTGAGGGAAAGGCCAGTGCCATTATCAGAAGGGAAAATGGATTCAGAAGGGGAATCAGAAAGGCTTTGCGTTTTGTAGAAGGGAGATCAGGCTGGTCCGCTCCATAATCAGAGGCCAGGAGAATGGTAGTATAACTGACTACTTTCCATTACTCCTAGACCTCCGAGAACATAATGGAGACAAGAAACTTGGCAACCGCAAATGCTTTCCCAACGTGCTAGATTGTTAGCCTTCTATGCCGGCTTAGTCTACAACTTAAGAAAACACAAGATTACCACTGAAAGACCCAACATGTCCAAAAAGCTCAACAATGAATTTCTTTATTAACTCTGGGAAAAAATCCTCCCAGCCCAAAAAATTTCCACCCTTACAAAAGAAAAAGGATAACCTCTTTATAGGCCCAAAGGCTAAAAATCTCTAAAAAAGAATAAAATAATAAAAAATTAAAAATGAATCAAAGATCCACAATTTTCTCCTAAATAACTACTTAACTACTACAAAGTGTAATTAACACTCTGTTTTAAAGAACACCAAAAAAATGTTGACAGCCACCGATCAAAACACTGAGCGAGTATGTCCATGTGGATGGATTCCACAATTCGTGGCTTTTCCATACAGCCAGCCAAAAATGACTTTACATCCGGCAGCTGTCTACTTTTATCAATGAGTAACAGAAAGAGAGCATGCCCAATATCTGCGTTATGGCATATCTCCGGAATGCGTGGCAAATGAGGGTAAACCACTGCTTGGAACCATTGGGTTGCTCTCGATACCATCTGAGTCGGCTGCTCACGACTCGGCTTCTACAGGAAATTTATTGGCTGCCACTGAAATCATGTCCAACAAATATTTAAGGAAAACGCCATGACAAGCTAAACCGACTACTTTGAAAATTCACCAGTTGAAACAAATCAACTCAGCCATAACGCCAATAGTAGAGGTCAACAATAGACCGGCAAATGAAACCTGGCACCTTCACATGGATGATTTTCATGGTGTTAAGGTTTTCTGGTTCAGCAATCCAAAGCCACCAAATCGAAATTGATCCTTAATCATGATTTACGCCAAGCTGCTAATGCGAAAGGTTCATGATTCGGCTACCAGCTCTCAAATCCAAAACAGAGTTGATTGCAGCAAGGAACACCTGCCCCGTAGCCAGCGGTCAACCATGGGAGTCGACCCCTCCACAAACGTATTTGGCTGTCAACTGACGCGTTGTGAATGGATGGTCATGATGGCTGCCAGCGATATGTGATAACAGGTCTAGATTTCCGCAGAGAATCAGTTTAACTTGACCGCCACGATTTCAGCTAAAGGAACGATTACATGCCATCAAAGATTGCTCCACGCGGCCATGCCAAAACAAACCCACGGTCCAACTTGGAATTGGTTGCCAACCGGAACGTCGTTATACCCGATCCATTCTAGAGTGTTGGGACTTGATACACTTCTGCCAAATTGGGCTGTCATCCTCGATAACATCAAATTGCTCTTTGAGACCATTTCCAGATTGAAGTGACAAAGAAGATAACAAAGGTCCTGGCTGAACCGGCATAACATAGTCTCCATCCTTCTCAGACATCTCCACTTTGAGAGAACTATGAGTCATGGGAGATTCCTTTGAGGAGGTGATTTCATCATCTTGCATCATAGCAGCCTGAGCCTTCAAATCCTCCAGCTTAAACTTCCAGGCACTAATACCTCATTTGTACTCACTCTGTGATCTCTCTTCTTTCTCTTCATAAGCCATTTTATTTTGTGCCACTCTATCCATTTCTCTTAGCTTCAAGATTTTACAGCGTTCACCAAGTGGAGGTAAACCATCAAGAACTGTTCGAGCCACATAGTCATTTGAACGGGCATGCTTGAAGAAGTGATGTTTCAATAACTTTGTTGATGATGGTTGCTTTGTAGGATCCTTTACCCGGCACATATCTATCATTTCCTTGAAATACTTGGAAAAATTTCTTGTCCCTTTCATAGTAAAGACCTGGAGGTGCATTCTGCAAGGGCATAAGCAAGATCTTCATTGGAGGATATTTGGAAAATGGAGCATGACCGTGAGCAAGCTTTAATGCAGTTATCCCAAGGGACCATATATCAACTTTGAAATCGTAGCCATGAAGTTTTTCCATAACTTCAGGTGCCATCTCTTCACTGCATTGGATGTCTTCCTGAAACCCTGAAAAAGATAACTTCACCATTATATGTTTCTAGAGCTACTTCTCTGACCCCGTCCTTATCAATATTATAGAGCAGTGGACTGGCATGGACAGTTGACTTATGGAATGCTAGCCAGCCTAGTATTTTGTCTCCATAATGGTCAAAAGAAGGAACCACTATTTCTAATTTACCATCACTATTAATATCAGCAACTAAAGGTGTTGCATAAATGCTCTGTCCTGAAGAAGTTATGCTGCTATGCATGATTTGTAACAAGTCCAGAAAGGAGTTTCCATCCACATGAAAAAACTTTGGACACTCCTGTCAACTTGGGGGTAACATCTGGCTCCATGGGGGACGTGTACTATCAGAGAGAGCACACGAGAACCTCAGATTCTCTGGGTATCAGCAGACCTAAACTGAAAGAAAAATGTGATGGGATGGCTTCATTCACATCCCACACTTTATTACAAAATGAAATAAGGACAAACTGAAAATCTAAATGCTCATGCAAGAGCTTATTTCTTCTTCCTACCTACCTAACTTAACATGAATATAGCACATGTTAGGTGTAGGCATACAAGTAATGGAGCCATCTCAGCTCCTTGTCAACAGTAGAACATCTCCCCCTGTGTTTGGTCATTAACCAAAACAAGGTCTCATCAAAAACGTTGTAGATCTGACCTGAAAACACCACCAAAGTATGGCTGTCATAGAAGGGCTTATTCTGCAAACACAAGTCATCTTTCAAACCTCCAATCATATAGCACATTGAAGTGCATGCTTCATCAAGATAACACTGAAGAGGGCTTAGATAAGCATTGGGAAGCCCTTCATCAAACTGGATTTTGTTATCCATAAGACTTTCATGAGACATATCTGCAACACAAATGTTATTAGTATCAAAATATACCTGATGCAGCTTCTCATCTACATCATGAGGTTGTTCATAAGCTTGGGGCAGCTTCACATCTTCTATTATAGCTCTATCAAGGATCTCTTCAGTAATGTCTTCAACCAAGTTTTCTTGTACTGCTTCCTCAACCAGATCTTCCATGGCTTGTTCTTCATGAATCTCTTCCTCAAGTTCATGATGGACCCTAGGGATGAGAGAATCATATTTTTTAGCAAGCTGCTCAATCTCATCTACTGTCCCATCGTGCCAGCGGAGGAGAAACCTCTCGAAAAAATTTGGCACTAAATCTATGGATTCATCCAAAAGGCCATAAAACCAGATCATTGCATCCCTTTCCAAAGTTATAGAAAAAACGACCATAATATCATCCTCATGATGAACATTAAAATCAACCATCAGTTTGCAGAGAGAGGCAATATGATGGATGGATGAAACACCAACATTTCCGTAAAATTTGGGAAGAATGTCATGCACCCTCCCACGATCATAGCATTGATTAGGAAATCCGTGGATTTTTGAGAAATCCAGTGGGCTGTAAGCCTCGTGCCAAATATCACGTGGTTCTCCCATAATCAAACAATGAGGTACTTAATTTGAAAAATGCATATAACCGTACCTCATACCAAGCTGTGGAGTCTCCAAGGTGAGCTTGAAATCCTTCTGATGAGTGTGCTCACCTCTACACCCAATCAGATCTTTTATAAATGCAAAAGGACAAGGGCTCTGTCCCTTCGTGGAGTCGCCATGTGAGAGGAAGGATCTGCAATGTAATCTCCCACAGATGTCAATGAAGCATAGTCTTCAAAATTTGGGAACTGGACTTTGTCCCTGGCAATGACGCCAAAATGTTGTCGCCCGAAACTGGCACGCGGGTGCCGAAATCCCAAACTGCGGGCGCTCCGGCCCGGCGACAACCTCTCAAGAGAGAGGCCAATGTCACCACACCTTCTCTCTCCTCGCTTCAGGTTGGCTCTTCTCCAGCTCTAGGGGGGTTTCCCTAAGTTCAGATCTCTAAGGCAGGTGCAGTTGAGGGCAGGGTGATCTGAAGAGGCTGCCTTAGAGAAACTTGGGTAGCAGAAAGGAAAATAAGTCGGATTGATGGGCAGGAAGGGAAGGGAGGATCAGTCCTCGAGGGAAATGCCAGTGCCAGTATCAGAAGGGAAAATGGAGTCAGAAGGGGAATCAGAAAGGCTTTGTGTTTTGCAGAAGGGAGATCAGGCTGGTCCGCTCCATAATCATAGGCCAGGAGAATGGTAGTATAACTGACTACTTTCCATTACTCCTAGACCTCCGAGAACATAACAGCGACAAGAAACTTGGTAGCCGCAAATGCTTGCCCAACGTGCTAGATTGTTAGCCTTCTATGCTGGCTTAGTCTACAACTTAAGAAAACACAAGATTACCATTGAAAGACCCAACATGTCCAAAAAGCTCAACAATGAATTTCTTTATTAACTCTAGGAAAAAATCCTCCCAGCCCAAAAACTTTCCACCCTTACAAAAGAAAAAGGATAACCTCTTTATAGGCCCAAAGGCTAAAAATCTCTAAAAAAGAATAAAATAATAAAAATTTAAAAATGAATCAAAGATCCACAATTTTCTCCTAAATAACTACTTAACTACTACAAAGTGTAATTAACACTCTGTTTTAAAGAACACCAAAAAAATGCTGACAGCCACCGATCAAAACACTGAGCGAGTATGTCCACGTGGATGGATTCCACAATTCGTGGCTTTTCCATACAGCCGGCCAAAAATGACTTTACATCCGACAGCTGTCTACTTTTATCAATGCGTAACAGAAAGAGAGCATGCCCAATATCCGTGTTATGGCATATCTCCGGAATGCATGGCAGATGAGGGTAAACCACTGTTTGGAACCATTGGGTTGCTCTCGATACCATCTGAGTCGGCTACTCACGACTCGGCTTCTACAGGAAATTTATTGGCTGCCACTGAAATCATGTCTAGCAAATATTTAAGGAAAACGCCATGACAAGCTAAACCGACTACTTTGAAAATTCACCAGTTGAAACAAATCAACTCAGCCATAACGCCGATAGTAGAGGTCAACAATAGACCGGCAAATGAAACCTGGCACCTTCACGTGGATGATTTTCATGGTGTTAAGGTTTTCTGGTTCAGCAATCCAAAGCCACCAAATCGAAATTGATCCTTAATCACGATTTACGCCAAGCTGCTAATGCGAAAGGTTCATGATTCGGCTACCATCTCTCAAATCCAAAACAGAGTTGATTGCAGCAAGGAACACCTGCCCCATAGCCAACGGTCAACCATGGGAGTCGACCCCTCCACAAACGCATTTGGCTGTCAACTGACGCATTGTGAATTGATGGTCACGATGGCTGCCAGCGATATGTGATAACAGGTCTAGATTTCCCCAGAGAATCAGTTTAACTCGACCACCACAATTTCAGCTAAAGGAACGATTACACGCCATCATAGATTTCTCCACGCGGCCATGCCAAAACAAACCCACGGCCCAACTTGGAATTGGATGCCAACAGGAACGTCGTTATACCCGATCCATTCTAGAGTGTTGGGACTTGATACACTTCTGCCAAATTGGGCTGTCATCCTTGATAACATCAAATTGCTCTTTGAGACCATTTCCAGATTGAAGTGACAAAGAAGATAACAAAGGTCCTGGCTGAACCGGCATAACATAGTCTCCATCCTTCTCAGACATCTCCACCTTGAGAGAACTATGAGTCACGGGAGATTCCTTTGAGGAGGTGATTTTATCATCTTGCATCATAGCATCCTGAGCCTTCAAATCCTCCAGCTTAAACTTCCAGGCACTAATACCTCATTTGTACTCACTCTGTGATCTCTCTTCTTTCTCTTCATAAGCCATTTTATTTTGTGCCACTCTGTCCATTTCTCTTATCTTCAAGATTTTACAGCATTCACCAAGTGGAGGTAAACCATCAAGAACTGTTCGAGCCACATAGTCATTTGAACGGGCATGCTTGAAGAAGTGATGTTTCAATAACTTTGTTGATGATAGTCACTTTGTAGGATCCTTTACCCGGAACATAGCTATCATTTCCTTGAAAGACTTGGAAAAATTTCTTGTCCCTTTCATAGTAAAGAACTGGAGGTGCATTCTGCAAGGGCATAAGCAAGATCTTCATTGGAGGATATTTGGAAAATGGAGCATGACCGTGAGCAAGCTTTAATGCAGTTATCCCAAGGGACCATATATCAACTTTGAAATCGTAGCCATGAAGTTTTTCCATAACTTCAGGTGCCATCTCTTCATTGCATTGGATGTCTGCCTGAAACCCTAAAAAAGATAACTTCACCATTATATGTTGCTAGAGCTACTTCTCTGACCCCGTACTTATCAATATTATAGAGCAGTGGACTGGAATGGACAGTTGACTTATGGAATGCTGGCCAGCCTGGTATTTTATCTCCATAATGGTCAAAAGAAGGAACCACTATTTCTAATTTACCATCACTATTAATATCAGCAACTAAAGGTGTTGCATAAATGCTCTGTCCTGAAGAAGTTATGCTGCTATGCATGATTTGTAACAAGTCCAGAAAGGAGTTTCCATCCACGTGAAAAAACTTTGGACACCCTTGTCAACTTGGGGGTAACAAGATGAATAGTTCACCAAGTGCACCTCACTCCATAGAGCTGAAATATGGTGAGAAAACTTGAGATGAAAGGAAGAACAAGCTGAAATTGATATGTCCATGAGCTTCTGTAGGTTGCACCAGTAAATTGTGACTCCATTTAAGCTCCTTGAAATACCTGAGTGTCCTCTCCAAACACCAACTAGGATGGTAATGTTTCACCCTCAAAATTGGCTAAGTCATGAACTAGTCATCCACTAGCTCTCTCTCTCTTCACAATAACGATTTTCACAAATGATCAAAAGGGCCTTCTCATAGATGATCCTTGCATTTTATAAAAATTATTGGTCTTATAAGGTACCAAATCCATCCATAAACAAAATCCCAGTCGAATCGGTGTGCATGCTCATGCTATGCCATGTGGCCTCTCTCTCCACCTTCCCTTTTCTCCCAAATTATAGTAGGAGCCTCTTGGCCTTCTCCAACTCCCATGAGATCCCTCTAAGATTCTATATTCAGGCCTGAAATGTCATATATGTCAGATTTCATCCTTCATAGCTGACTTGTGTCATAACTGTCATAGAATCTCCGTCATTGGTGTCATAGATGTCATAAATGTAAGGGGAATCTAGCCAAGTGTCCATGAAACTCCCATTTGGTTCTTCCTCTCCACATGTAAGCTACAATTAATCTGAAATTAAACCTATGAATTATATGGAAAATTATATTAACCTTATAATCCATCCCAAAAAAATAGGCTTCCCATAGATTCGAGATTGCAAGAGGAGGATGCCATTTAACATAGGAATTCTAGCTTGAGTGGGCCCCATAGTCTCCATGTATCTCCATTCTCCATAGACATTTCATTTTTCACTTGAATTCACTTAATTAAATCCATTAAATAAATATTTATTCCTTCTAATTTCTAAACACCATTTATTATCTCCCTTATTAACTTCCCAATGTTTCCACCCAACCTAGGGAACTAGTAGGATTGATGGAATTTTCCTACTATGCAATTATTTGAATGGGGACAGTACAGTACTCCCCACCAAATATTTATTGTCCTCAAGAAATTTCAAATTTGGATCTGTTACCACTTAAGTTTTACTTAGTTGGTGTTATCAAGTGAGCCTGGTGAATCGGACAAAGATGATTTGTTCAGACTTCAGAAGACCTTCAGACTTGCTTCTAGGAAGTGGTTTTTTTTATCTACCACATGTTCATACCCCCTTGGGGGAGTTGTAATAAAATGTTCTGGCATGGTAGTGTATGTAAAATACTCGGTCTCTTGGAATTTATTTTTCAATCCGATCAGCCTAGAGTGTTTTTTCCCTTGGTTATTATTGGTTGTTGAATAAACGACTGATAATTTCTGAGTTTTTCACTCAATACCTCTAAAGTTTGGGTGGTTGGCTTGGAATTTAGGCCTATTGAGGTTATTAGAGTCTATGTGTCAATGTATAAACATGATATTCATTATGGTCGAGTCATATGAACATGTCTAATTCCCCTTGGGTTTTTTTTTTTTTTAAGTTTTTTTAAAAGTTTTGATTTTTCCAAAACTTAGGCTATTTTTTTATAGACTAAATGGAAAATTTGGTTTTGTAATAAAAGTGGGGTTAGAAATCAGTTTCAATCATGGGGATGCTCATTTTCTAACTCAGAGAACCCGTTAAACCCATAAACCCACATTTCCTAAGTTTTGAGTGATTTTCCCATCACTCAAGTCAGAAAACCCTAAAAATCAAATATTGATTATTTTAATTGATAAATTAATTAAATAATGGAGAAAATCCAAATTCCTAAATCAGTGGGATTTGCTCCAATTTGACTGAAATTAGTCTCATCGGCTTTGGATTGACTAGAGTTGACCATGCTTTGATTGAAGGAGTTGATCTGGGATCAAGGGGGAGTGCACCACAACATGCATCCTTGGGATTTGTGCCCTCTCTCTCCTCCACACGTGTGGGCTCATCTGGATGTGGATTGGTTGATGTTTCAGTTAACCGGTTGATGTGTTAGTTCGATCAACACTTTGATTCTTAGTCAGACTTAGATCAGACTCATTTAGACTCATATCAAGCTCAACTTGACTCCTCATGTAGTTGCAATCCCTCTCTCCTTGGTAATTGCGCCCCCTCTAGGCTAGGGTTTCAGTTTTTGCTATAATTAAAGCACAATTTCCTCCTTTCCAAGCTAGTTAAAGTTGGATTGAGGAGTTTTTGTCATTGTAATACTGCTATATTTTCATTGTGAATAAATAAGCTTTGGAGGCTATACCATTTAGTACATGTGTTTGTGTGGATTCCCAGCGTCATGCTACTAATGTGGTAACTGCAATTTTTTTCCAATTTTTGTGCTGCTTTGTATTCTGGCTTCCAGGATTCAGTTGAATCAAGTAAGCGTGTAAAATAGGGAAGTAATATTACTTTCTCTTGTTTATTCATATTATGTATGCTAAAGAATCTAAGTTATATGCTTAAATAAGATTATTTTTGCATGATCTTTCATTTTTTTTGTTTCATACATCTATATCTAGATCTCACAAGGTGTTGTGCAGGATTGTGTGATTTAGTTGCAGGTTCTTGATCAGATGAATATGTGGATCAAAATTGATGCCATTCCTTATCCAATAAGCTCAAGACTCTGTCCCTTGCTGCTCCACAAAAGGGCCTTCTTTCAACTTGTTTCATTCAAGCAATGAACCAACCTTCTCTTCTCTTTTCTCTCTTTTAAAAAAGTAAATCTTCTTGGCTACTTTTTTTATGCATGAACTTCTAATTTATCATATGAAAAATATCTCATTAGGTCTCATACATAAGCATTAAAAAATCTAGATCTTTGTTTTTCAAAAGGTTTCATAAGCATTGTAGATCTAGCTTTAGGGAAATCGTCTTTTTTGCATGGCATTTTAAAGAAAATTTGTAGCTTGCATGCATTAGATTTGTCTTTCGTATTTTAAAAGATAAATCCAGAAATAAGTGCACATCATATTGGCTTCCCAAAAGACAAGCCAAGATCCCAAGGAAATCTTGCTATCCTTGGTTCCTTTTTTCACCTTTTTTTTAACTGTTTTTAACTTAGCTGTTTTCGGTTAAAAGTGTGTTGACCCAAAGGTACTTTCTAAGTGATTTTGGGCATATTTAAGTTTAATAATCTTGTTTTTTTTCAGTAGGCATAACAGAAAAGAGGAGGAGGTGCTATCCTAAAAGTGACTTTTAGGCAATTTGGAATTGTTATAGCTGATTTTACCAATCCAGGTGAATCACACTTGTATGGCCTTTCCCTATCCCTCTGTAGACTCCTTAGACCCCTTGGACCATTTTTTGTCCTTTGATATTTCCTAGACCATCCCTAAAAACATGTGAAAATTTCTATACGTGACTTTTAAACCCCTAATTACGTGTATACGCAGGTTTGACCACTAAAACCGCGTACATCGGGATGTGTGCATAATCGAAATCCTTTTGGAGTTTTCCTTGACATGGATCCGACTCACTTGAATCTTGGCCTTCCCTATTCCTTGAGATCGCTCGGATTCAACCTTTCATTACCCCTTTGAAAATCTATATAAGGAACTCTATGGTACATTGAAGGCATATGAGAGAATTGAGAGAAAGGAAACTATAGTCCATTGTTGCCGGAACTTATGCTTGAGTTTGCATCCCTTTGTCCCTTGGAGCACTTTTGTGTTCTTCCCAAGCTTTCCTTTTGCTTGTGATCTTGCTATCAAGAGATGGAGGATTGAGGTGGTGGAGGCCCAAGTGGGGGATTCAGTTTCTCTGATTTGCAGATGTGCCGACAGAGGTTCTATCCATTGTAAGATCTGATTTTATATTAATAGAAATATCTTTTCCTGTCCAATAATGTATGTTTGAATGAATATTTTATCCATGGATGTTTTCAAATGTTTATACATTGTTGATTATATATGCTAGAATAGATCTAACACCAATATATATAGTATGCTTGTATTGTTTACTTGTTGTTCAGGAAGTAATCTATAAATTCAAGCTGAAGTTGGAAAGCTCAATGGGGATCTACTTCAACCATCCGGAATAAGGTACGAGGTCTGATCCTTTAGTGTTAGATATTTAATTTCTATTGCATATTGGAAAGGATTGATTTCTGGAGTCAAGCTGTCAGTTGTTGTACCCCAAGCCATAGGAATTTCTCTCTGTAACATAATTGGCAACTCTGCTGGGGAGTTCCTAGTAGTTGTCCTTTGGGGGTTTTCTATCGGCATTCAATGACTTTGAATTGGTCTTTCTCTCTTGTTTCTGTGTTGGGTTTGGGGGCATGTTTTCCTGGTAGTGTCTGATTGGTGTGAAGTTTGTCTCAGCTTGTCTATTTTCCTTGATTTTTATACACCTCTCTTCCTATACGTGAGTTTTGAACTCACAGTCACATATACAAGCGGTTTTCTTTGTCATTTCCACATATACATGCAGGTTTACTACGAACAATCGCGTATGCCCTTAGTTTTTCCTTTTAGAGGAATTTGAATGGTTTCTGGGTGAGTTGTGATGATTGCTGAGTCTCCTTTGATACTACCAGAGTCTGTAAACACCTATGTTTTTTACCAGAGACATTTTTTTTAGGGTAAATTTATTTTTTAAGAATGTTATTGTCATTGCATTTTCGATTTTTTGTTTTGGGATTAGTGCATTAGAATTATTTTACCTTAATGCTTTGCTTGAGTGCTGCTTGAGTGTGCTTGCAGAGTCTAGGGATTGTAGAATCATTCTTTTTCCTTTTATATCTCATTTTATTTCAAAAAATCCAAAAATATTTGCTTATCATCATGCATTGCATTTTGCATTTTGCATAGTACTTGCACTAGATTTGCTTCGGTGTATTAGTCAAGATTTCATATAGGAAAGATTTCATTTATCATTTGAAGAAAATTGTGCATTTCACGTAGTAGCATACCCTATTTTCATGGACATAATGCATTTGCATTGATTGTTAGGTGTGCATTTTACTTCATGTTGTGTCATAACACCATTATTTGCATGGCCATATCCCTCTTTTGAGTAATAATGCCAATTAAAATCAACGCTTAATTAAAATGAACGACACTATTTTATTTTATAGGGTTCATCAACAAGATTAGGTTTTAGGGTCTTGGAATAGTTCATTGTGAGTAAATTCTCCAAGACCACTAAAATAAAACATGTATGTGTCTGTCCAGGTGAGTGTGTGAAATCCTTGGTATAACCAGTGTTTCTTAGGATCCTCCTCTCAAAAGGGAGTTAAGCACGAGGTAGTGTGAGAGGTTATTGCTTGGGATGACCCCTATTCATAACTGAGTAGCACCGGAGATATTTCCAGGATTGTATTCGTATTTGGGGGCTCTTTCGATAGTTTCAGGCTTTTATACCCTTCCCATACGATTAATCCTGCCTACGACTATCTGCCTAAGCATTGATTATATTGAGGTGACCTTAGTGGCCTTACCTATGATATCAAGGGGGTACTTTGCAGGGGTTATTCTGTAGGTGTCTTGGCTAGGTTAGGGTCGAACAGCACAGTCGCTTTACACGTTGAAGCTAAGGGCCACAATAATTGGTTAAGTACCTCCGCTTGTTGTGTATAGGAGTCTCTAGCCTCTCCTAGGTGAGACATACCTGCTTCATTCAGGAGCTCACTTATCCTACCCTTGATTGCTTGTATTTGGATTTATATTTTATTTGTGCTTGCTCTGTGGAAATTAGCTTGCCTAGGGTTTGTGTAGATAGAGAGTCTTTTATATTTTTTGAGTCATTGTAGATTTGGGTGCGGCTCCCCGCCATTCTCGTCATTTAACAGGAATTTCTCCTTCTACATCTCTTCCTCCTTTGGGAGTCAGAAATAGATAGTCCAGGTGGAATACTTCACACATTTATTCACACACCATGGGAGACCATATAGAAGGTATTCCAGAACCACATTCTCCCATTCATGCGGAAGATGGGGAGTTTACTCCTAACTATGATCCTTCACCCAACTTGACTGAGTTAGGTCCTATGATTTCTGAGATAGGAACCTTTCATGATAGACCTACTTACTCTAGGGTTGATTCCCCATTGACGCATCACCGGTATGGAATGCTGGAGGATGACGAGACTCATTTTGAACCCACGAGCACTAGTTATGGTAGTTATGGTATGTCTAGTTTTCCCACACATGATTTGGAATTTCATGTCGAATCTGAGTTCAATCCTAACACTATGCCTGGGCGCACTCTCATTCCTTACCATATGGAGAGGTTTGGGAGCACTAGTCACATTGTACCTTCCATCTCGATGGTGGAAGCTACATCACATATTCCTCCTAATTCTAGGGTTAGTGATCCTATTAGGATACCAGATCCAACACGAGTGACTATAGGGAATAGTACGTACTTAATTACACAGATCCCTTCGTCCTCTGTCCCTAGTTCTTCAAATGTTCACCCTCCACCTCATTCGCGTGGTCCTTCAGGCCATAACGTTGCTACGATTTATGTCCGTACTGCGGTTACTAGACTGGTTGTGTCTCAGCTTCATGCACCGCCCGTTGTTTCAAGAGGTCATGTTCATACATCTAGAGGTCAAATTCCTACTTTTGGAATGTATATTCCTACTTTCGGAGCATATTTTCCTACTTACAAAGTGTCTCATGGGACATCTCATGCGATGAATTATGGACCCTATTATGGGATGCAGTATGGACAGGGCTCTTCACCTTATGGGGGCAGGTATCAACAACCTGCTTACTCTCCAAATTATGGCTTTGTAGCTCCGAATAGTCAAGGTACACCACACTATGGTGCTTCCATGCCACCCTATATGTGTCAAACGGGAGGAGGGCACTATGGCTAAGGCCATGGTGGTAATCAGACCTATGTGAATAAGAACTATCAAGGAGCGGTCCATAGACCTCATCATCCTAGGATCCCTTTCCTCACAATGTTGAATCTTCCTGACTTGTCGAGATTGATGAATGATCCTGTAGCTTATGACTCGGCTTGGCTGGCTATCCCTACTAAGCTTCCCTTGGACATACCCAAGTTCAAGGGAAAACCAGGAGAGGATCCGAGCGAACATGCTACTACCTTCACCTATGGTTCTATTTGAATTCCTTACACCAGGACTCCATATTTTTAAGTCTGTTTCAATGCACCCTTACAGGGCCTGCCACAAAATGGTATATAGAGCTAGCTAGGGGGGCATTCGCTTTGTTCGATGACCTAGCGATGAATTTTCTTAACCATTTCTAGCTACCAATGCATTATGATGTTGGTACTGAACTCTTGTCAACATATCGATAAGATAAGGTCACACATATCTCAGATCATATTCAAGAGTGGCGTAGACGGAAGAGGTTAATTAAAGCCTTTATACCGCCAGAATTCCTCCTCGAATGGTTCCTTAAGTCGTTATTGTCATATATAGCGAAGGATGTTTCTACATCTGGAGTGCAGAATGAGGAACAAGAAATTTTTAGGGTGTAGGAACTGGACTTGATTTATGCTCAGTCCAGTTTGTTATATGAGATCATTCCCAATGTTTTGCGTTCTAGTTTCGACCCCAAAGTTAAACCTGGACCACATGACGATGGCATTTTTGGTTGTGCAATTGCTAAACCTATGGATTTGGTTGCAAAAAAAGTTAGTCAATTGTCAATCAACCAATCTACTTTGGGACAAGCCACAGCTTCATCTCAACCCACCCAAACGACGAGTGTATTTTCGGTGCAATCGTCGGACCAGAAGGGTAACCAGCAGCTCGGACGCAATAAAAAGAAGGGTAAGAATAATTGTAAGGGTGGGAATAGGAATGAGAATGCTAATAATAATGATGAGAATGCTCATAATGCTAGGGGGGACAAGCAAGCTAAACGTAAGGTTAAATTCCCTTGCAAGTTGTGTAAGTATGATCACCTCACTTACTTGTGCCCTCGTATCGATGAAGCCTCGAGATTATTGGCACAGGGACTAGTTGTGCTAACTAACCCTTTACCTCACAATCAAAATATGAAATCAAGGACCCATGATCAGTTTGGCGGTGATCAAGATCCACTGGAGGGTAGTGTTCATGGTTGCATTAACATGGTACATGCTGCGAAAGTTGTGACCCATGCAAAGGACTATGGTTCGTCACAACCCAGCCCAGGAAAGGAACCTGATCCACTAGGGTCTCCTTTGCATATTGAGAAACCTATGGATAAACCTGAAGCTGCACCTTGAATTCCTAAGGGAGTCCTTAAGTTTTCAAGGCACAATCCTAATGCCCGAGCCACCCAGAACTATTCAGTTGTCAAGGATTTGGGCCACACTCCTTGTACGATGTCTGCATTGGAAGTGCTTCAGAGTTGTCCTTCACAAAGGAAGGCTTTTATTTCTGCCCTTGGTGTGAATGATGATGATTCTTCCTTCGTGAGTAAATTTGAAACCGCAGGACTTTAGCCTTGCTTTCCTTACTATGTGTCTCTTTTTATTCATGTAGAATGTCTTAACATGACCGTCAAGCGCACTGTGATTGATGAAGGCGCTGTCGCTTCTGTGATGTCTTTATCATGTTGGAAGGGTTTAGGTTCCCCTGAGCTGTCTAAATCAGTGACCATGTTAACTGTGTTCGATGGGAGATCATTTAGGATGTACGGCATCCTTCCTTCCCTTAAGGTCCATTTGGGAGGGAAGACCGTTGCGATAGAGGTCGAGGTGGTTGATGCACCCCTTAACTACAATCTCTTGCTGGGTAGGAATTTGATGTACAGTATGAAGGCCATTGCTTCTTCCCTATTTCGCATTGTATTATTTCCATTTAACAAGAAGATAGTCATGATTGATCAAAGGTCATTCAAGAATCCGTCTATTACCGCATCTTCAGGAGCTTCGATCTTGATTGTTGAACACTCTCAGCCGGCAACTGGGAGTGTGGGTGTAGGCATGTATCCATCCCTCATGGGAAGCTTTAGTTGTCCTGCACTGATCCTTATGATAGGTTCTAGTTCCAGTAAGGGTTCGACATCTATGAGATTGGTCTCTTTTTGCATGACTCATATGGAAGATCCTTGGATTCTTCCTACATCAAGTACTCCGATTGAGCCCATCGTGACGAATGTGTCATTTCCTCCAACTATGATAGCTTATCAATATAATCTCAAGTGTGTTGCAGATCCCAGTCCTTCCTCTTCGTGGACAGAGGAGGAGGACCCTTATGTGCTGCCGGAATGGGTAGTGCAGTCTTCTCATGCACATGACTACCTTGATAATGTTTTCCCTTTAGAGGAACTGATTATTGAGGCCATGTCAGGAGTTGAGCCACCATGGGAGGAAATCCATCATAGATATTACTTTCTTCTCGAGCTTGACCACTTGGAGCATGAGGAATTTAGGGGGGTTCTTAGTGAGAGTGTTGGTAGTCCTATGGTTCCTTTAAGCTCTCCTAGTCCGATGGCTAATGGAAACATGGCAAACATATATTCAACGATTCCTATCAATATCTCTCGCGATCTTGACAGGATAGAGAATGTCTATATTGGGGCAGAATGTTCCCATGCTGAGATTCAAGAATACACCAAGTTGTTTAAGGAATTCCGTGATATATTTGCTTGGTCTTATGATGAAATTCCAGGTATCAACCCTCGTATTGTCAAACATGAGATTAAGACTTATCCTAGCACTAAGCGTGTTCGACAACGCTTGTGTGCCGTGAATCCTAGGAAAGCACCCACGATTAAAGTAGAGATAGAGAAACTGTTGAAAACTGGTTTTATCTATCCCATTCCCTTGATGGAGTGGGTTTCAAACCCCGTTCCGGTGGATAAGAAGTAGTGAGCGATTTGCATATGTACTGATTTCCATGATTTGAATCATGCCTATCCTAAGGATAATTTCCCCACACCATTTATTGATCATATTTTGGATGAGTGTGCGGGTAGCGAGGTTTTTTCCTTTATGGACAACTTTTCTGGATATAATCAGATACAAATTAAACCTGAGGACCAGCATAAGACTGCATTTATTTTTCCTTGGGGAACGTTTGCATATCGAAAAATGCCTTTTGGTCTTAAGAACGTCAGAGCTACTTTTCATCAGGCAATGACCTTGATCTTCCATGATCTCAAGTCAACTATCGAAGTATTTTTGGATGACCTTGCTGCTCATTCTCATATGAGAATGCCTCATTCCTATCACTTGATATTGGTATTCGAAAGATGGCGGCATTATTTGGCTAGGTTAAATCCTCATAAGTGCCTCTTTTGTGTGAAGTCAGGTTTCTTGTTACGATTCATCATTTCTAAAGAGGGTATAAGAGTTGAGCCTTTGAAGGTTGAGGCAATACTTCAGTTGTCTCCCCCGAAGAATATTTGTCATCTTCAATGTTTGCAAGGCATGGAAAACTTCTTATGGAGATTTGTTGTCAATTTTTCCAATATAACTAGAGGCTTCATGCATCTATTGAAGAAGGACACCACCTTTTGTTGGGATGAGCGAGCCCAAGAGTCCTTTTATGTGCTCAAGCGAGCCCTAGCATCGACCCCGGTGATTAGCCCCCCAGACTATAGCCGTGATTTTCTACTTTATGTGGCCGCATCCATGGAGATGATTGGTATGGTTTTGGTTCAGGAGGATGAGGAGCTCCAAGAGCATGTCATATACTATCTGAGCCAGAACCTTATTGACACAGAGATTCATTATTGTCATGTTGAGAAGCTTTATTTAGCTACCGTACATGTGGTTCAATGGTTGAGACATTATATTATCCTTCGCCAGAACTTGGTTGTAGCCCATGTCAATCCATTTCAATTCATCCTCACTCGAAGGATGATTGGGGGAAAATATAGTAAATGGATTGTCATCCTGCAAGAATTCGATCTTGAATTTGTTTCAGCAAAATTGAAGAAGTCGTTAATTTTTGCAGAGCTTATATCAGATTTCCCAAGCAAGGCCGAGGAGTTGGTTTGTGAAGATACGTTTGTCGATGAACACATATTCTTAATCTAAACTTTGGACCCATGGTATGGGGATATCATTATATATTTACAAACATTGAAGGTCCTTACTCACCTCTCACGGGATGAACGACGATGATTACGTCACGTGTCTAAGAATTACATCATAGTGGATAACACTTTGTACTGCCATGGGGTAGATTCCATTTTACGACGTTGTTTAACTCATGAAGAGGCTGAGGTAGTGCTAAATGATTGCCATGGAGGGGTGTGTGGTGCTCATTTATCTGGGATTTCTACCGACCAAAAAATATTAAGCGCAGGTTATTTCTGGCCGTCGATCTTTAAATATTGTGTAGATGCGGTCAAGAGGTGCCACCCTTTCCAGGTGTTTGCACGTAACATGCACTCGAAACCTACCCCATTACATGCCATCATCACTTTCGGTCCCTTCACTAAGTGGGGGCTTGATTTTATGGATTTCAACCTAGCTTCAACTAGGGGGCATCATCATATCATAGTGGCCATTGATTACTTCACGAAATGGGCTAAGGCTATGCCTATATTTAAATCCGATGGTGAGATATCCGCGCACTTCATATTCAACTAGATTATTACTCAGTTCGGAATTCTGAAAGAGCTTATCACTGACCATGGCTCGCACTTTTAGAATCGTATGATGGAAGAGTTGGCATCAAATTTCGGGTAAAAACAAGAGCATTCCTCCTCTTACTACCCTCAAGCAAATGGATAGGTAGAAGTAGTGAATAAATCACTCAAATCCATTCTCCAATGAACCATCGGACAGAGCAAGAATAATTGGCACATCATGTTATATCTTGCTTTGTGGGCATATAGAACAGCTGTTAAGACTGCCATGGGTTTTTCTCCATATCAACTTGTACATGGAGTGGAGTCAATATTGCCGGTTGAATGTGAGATTACTTTTTTGAAGCTAGCCATAGAACCCTTACCAGACACTTCACCATTGGACGAGCGTTTGTTCCACCTTGAGCAACTTAATGAGCAGCGTCGAGATGCCTTAGTGGCTCTATAAGTAAATAAACATCGTGTAAAGGTCCAGTACGATAATTCTATTCCTCTAAGGAAGTCTAGTGAGGGAGACTTGGTCCTTTTGTGGGATCAACCAAAAGAACCCTTTGGGGAAGGAAAGTTTAACCCCATGTGGCATGGTCCTTCCATCGTCAAACGTGTGTTAGAGAAGGGCGCTTATGAGTTAGTGGATTATGAGGGAATGGCCTTGGTGGAGCCTAGAAATGGGCTCTATCTCAAGAAGTACTATGCATGATTTTCAGCCAAGGTTGGTTATTGTATATTATTGTACAATTTTACAGAGTTAGGTATTTTTCTTATAGTGATCGGGTTTGTGATTAGTTTTTGTTTCTTTTGGCAGATGTCAATGAAATCTTCTACCTACATAGGATTCGCGGATGGTGCAAGCCGTCACACTCAACACTCAGCCTCTGTTGCTTGGGTGAGTTATACTCCTATGGGTCAGGTACTGTCTTTAGGAGGCATATGTTTGCGGCCATATTCAAACAATGTTGTTGAATATAGTGTCGTTATTGAGCTTCTACGGCATGCCATTTCACATGGCATTCTCTCTCTTGAAGTACGTCATGATTCAGAGTTAGTAGTGTCACATCTTAATGGTTTGTACCATGTTAGAGATCCAACGTTATTAAGAAGATTATTACATGTGAGATTATTAGAATGATAATTTGACAATACAACATACATACATATTCCAAGAATGAATAATAAAGTTGCTGACTCATATGCTAACTACGTGTTAGATTGGCATTTGTTTCATACACAATAAATTCATCACAAACACAATTTTTACACATGTAAATAAATAAANACAGATAGTGTTATGATACAAAAATGGGGCTCTCGAGCCACCAAGATATAGTACACGGTAGTACAAAATGTATAACTCCCAGGTATCTAAGCCTATGGAGGAGGAGGGGGGTTATGATCATGGAAGGTAACTATGGCTCTATCTAGCTGTTAGAATAATCACACCCATGCTCGTGGTACACCCACCACCTGGCACTGCATAGCCTCAGGCAAGTCCTCGACTTGCACCATGGGAAACCTGTGTGTCAGCCTCACAAAATTGGTATGAATGATCTGGAGCATCTGCTCTACACCCACACTCATGATATCATCTCCTCTTCCCCTCTGTCTATGATGAGGGAAGCCTTCAGGCTACCATGGTCCCACATCTGCATGCAAATGGTAGATGTCACTATGTATTGTCACCCCAAAAATATGTATTTTGATTCCATATAATCAGAAAACACAAAAAAATAAAATAACTCGAAAATTTTAAAGAGAGGGTCAAGATTCGTTACCTATGTCACCATATTCCAATCCTGGTGGTAGTGCCATGTCTGGGTCCCCCCAGAAATCAATCCCCGTATAGGGGTATTCACTGATGGCAATTATCTATCATCGCCACCATGGAAAGAACTCAGCTGGATAGGGGTTGGACACCCTACCTCCCCCCAGTCTATGCATTGCATCTACTCAATGTCGTTGGGTCGGATCTCAAACCCCGTGAAGAGGAACGTCAACTCTGGGGATCAATCCTGGAACACGCTTGAATAAAAATGAGCTCAATATGCTACTGAACTCGAAGTTTTGCACTCTGTCCGCCTTACGCTCACTGAGATAATGTTTCATGTTGCTCAATAGTGTAGTGCTCCAGTCATAGACCATGGGTCTCATGCACTCCACTGCATAGAACATCAGAGGTCGCGAGGCCTGGTGGAGTGAATCCAATCCTGCTATCTTACCCAATGTCAATAGGATGGCCTTTAAGCCCAGCACCTGTATAGAGTTGGTTGGGACCTAACTCCCCACCTTCTCTGTGTCTGGATAGCAGTACACCCCAATGTACTCATCAATAGTTAGGCCATCTCTGATCCCACCGCGAGAACGAAGGTTCACTACCTCCCCCCGTCAGGAAAGTCCAGTAATAAAGTATATCCTCCACTTCTATAGTGAGGGACATCCCATCTATCTGGAAGGACTCAGAGTCTGGATCCCGATAATCCACCAGCATCTGCAATAGTCTTGGTTTGGCCCTCAAGCCACCAAGACACCAAAATGTATAGATTCCACATGCATGTAGAGCTTGTTGAGCCATTAGATCGGCCCTTACTGCCTCCTCTACCTCACCATGTTCACACTCTCTCCATTCTAGGACCATCCTACACAAAAAGTTGCAAGTTTTCCCATTAGATTACTTAAAAAACCTCATATGCAGCTACATACATGACTGTTTGCCAAATAGCCGCATATGTACACGACTGTGAGGGAATTTTCCATGTATATCCAGCCCTATACATGGAAAAACCCTCGATTTTCGTGTGGGCTGCAACGTCTTTTTTAGTTTGGCCTAGAAACCTCCAATGACAATGGAATTTGATAAAATTTGCATCAAAATGGAAGAGAAGAGCATGGGTAAGTACTTGGAAGAAATGGTAGTGGATTTCGTCGGCTAGATCTCCTGGAATTTGCTGTTGAAAATCTGAGCTCAATTGGGTAAAAATTTCAAATGTTTTATAATGTTTTGAATTTTATACTATTTATAGAAATTTTTCAAAATTTTGAAAATTTTTACCCCTTTTCCTATAGTTTTGACAATTTCTAATCATTTTGGACCGTTTTTGACCTAATTCATGATGTAGGAGACCTTTTTTAGTGTCATTTCAGCCGTTGGATTGGTCCATTTGTGCCGATCTCAGGTATCATGTCTAAAATGGCATATAGGTTAGGTTTCATCACCATTTTCATTTTGCATGACCTTATGACCGTTTCATCATAGGCTTAGGTACGAACCCACTCTATTATGTCATGGAACCTTCTTGTTGTTTTAGAAGTGGCATGGTATGAGTGGTAGAGCTTGAACTTACATGGGTACCCTAGGTAGCACCTTATTTGCATTTTGGTGCCCATGCTGATGTTTTGTCCTTTAGGGTGTGGGAGTCCATTGTATAGTACTGCCATGACATTTTACAAAAGCCTCATACTCCTCTTTATCTTTCGCCGGCCTATTTCCCTCAGGACTCCCTTATTTCAAGTTGTAATTGCATTAGCATGAGCCTTTATTGCCTTATTGAGCTTTATGCCGGCTTCCCTGACATTGCGCTTTAGCCATATAGCCCGAGCTTGTCTCATGTATAGCCATGCAGAGCCATTTTATATATCCTTTGTATCTTGATTCCCTTTTTACCTAGAGGGGATTTCCCCCCAAGTGTTGATATCCTACACATGTGTCCTTGCATTGAGCATAGGTATGTTCCAATACTTGGAACTAGTTTGTTTGCCCCTATGACACTCGTCTCCTCCTAGTCTGTAACTATAAAGCAGTTTTATTCTCTTTCAAGCTTTTTAAATATTTGAAAAAGTCCAATAAAATAAAAAAACCAAAAAGCAGGACAAGGAAAAATGTTATCTTTGGCAGCTGTCGAGTTGTGTCACCTTCGAACAGAGCACTATATATCACATCCATTGGTTGGGTTTATAGTTTGACTTTAGGAGCTGTACTTGTTTGTTTGATTTTATCTGCACCGACTGGTTAAGCTTCGAGTCCCCATGGAGCCTCTGTCGATTCCTCCTGTGTCGGAGAGATGTCCCAGTTTGTATATCGAGTCTATGCTGCCTTTATTTAGTCACCATTCACCATTATGCTCTTGTTTGAAGGAAGTTGAAACCTGAGTTAGCCATTCCTCAGTTATCTTGAATTTGCATAGTGGCCATTCCCAGTATAGTTAATGGTTCGTGCACCTTATGATCAAGTCCTTCCACATTATATAGATTTGTTGAGTACCTCGTGTTGGATGATGGGGGATGCCTTAATTCCCTCCTTCCAACGGATTTCATCCCATCAACTTCAGATCATTTATTATGGGACTGGAATCTAGAGTCATTTTGAGTGCCTTGAGACTTGCAGTCATTAGTGGCAGGTTCTCTTGCCATCGACAGTCTCTGGGAAAACATCAATGTCCCCTGATCGATGGATCCTCTCAAGTGTTCAACCTCAACACATTTATTCGCACTTGTTAGCTTGCACTCTAGTACCTTGATTCCCATTTTCATTATCAGTGGGTGATCTCGCATCTGTTAACGGTATACATTAATGACCGGTAATCACACGATGGACTACTATGTTCGACCTCGACACCTCTATTCACATAGTGGGACACGTACTCATAGCGGTTTGTGTAGAAGACCTGTTGAGGGCTAGAAATTTGCAGGAAACAACAGCAAGGGATTCTCCCCATTCAATGTTCCCAACTAGCCCGTGACTGTTTGGTGTAGGGAATCCGTTTGTTTTGCGGTCTGGCTACTGTAGGTCAAGTAACAAAAAAAAGGGTTTTACCGGTTGCGGCCCGATCCACCGTATATATTTTTGTACTTTTGACTTTAAGTATGATATGTAAGTTCCTATCTAAGATGCAGATTGATAAATAATGCAAGGAGTGGTCACAATGTGATGTGCATGTTCTTACCTCTAGTGTTAGACTCTCTCACATCTAAATCACACACAACTAGAAAAACAACACTAACTAAGTTGTCCCTAGGGATCAAGATATTAATTCATGAGTAATGTAATATTGTTCACATGTTAAGATAAATCATAGATAGTTGTTCTTAGAATAAAAGCACATAAACATGAATAAAGATATACACGACAAGATAGCTCATCAACCGTTAAAACCTCCATTACTCATAGTGGAAATTATCATAGAATAAACCAGAGAAGATTCAAATAAGAACATAGGTTCAAAAATTTAGAACGCTCTCACAGTTAATGAAACACAGTTGAAAAAAAAATAGTTCCCTTTCAACATTGTTCATTTTATCAGATCCGAACATTCCACACAGCACCTTCTCCAACAGGCAAAATTTGTAATTTATTATTGTAAAACGAAGTAGTTCCTCTTACAACAAGTGGTTCACAATTTTCTCCAGGGAAAATCCCTCATTCCCTCTAACTTTCCTATCTTTATACAAAATCAACAAAAACTTTGGGTTGTCCCACCAGGTGACCTTTGAGCTCCCCCAACTATTTAATCTCACAGTTTTGTCCTTTTGTGAGTGCTCATGATTCATATAATGCATTACATTTCGGATGGTAACTGATGAACCTTTTCCAAGCTTGGGTCTCTGTTGCTATCGATTCTGCTTTGTCTTTTATTTGTCCTTTTTAAGATCCCGTTGATCTCAGAACATCTCTACCTATCACTTTTCAGCCAACTTCCTTCTTCTTTGTCCTTCAGCTATGTCTTCTTTGCAATAGTAATCTGAGGAATTTTCTAATTCCGTCTGCAGTTAAAACAAAAATATTCATCATTAATTTGGACTGCATCTTTTCAACAAATGTAAACCATACTAATAATAAAACTGATCATCAAAATGAGGCCTTGTATTACGTTCTCATTGTGAAAACCTTAAAATCATAGAATATGAAACCTCTGCCACCCATAAGATAGGGTAAAATGCACACAGAACAGGTGGGAAAAACCATCAATGGCGAGAAAAAATCACTAAATCATCGGCGGGATAGAACTCCTCATCGGTGAAAGGGAAAACTACAAGTTAGAAGGTTAGTTCACTAAGACACCATAATGGCGGAAACCAAAAAACAAGAATCCTGGGTCAGCATAAAGTGATGGTGAAATAAAGCATTAAAATTTGTCGCATCAGAGATCAGAACAACTATAGTATCGGATAGTCAGCTTGCTAAAGAGCTGCAATGCCGGAACCATGCAAAAAACGGCCTCTGTGATCAACATAAAAACCCCGCGAGCAGAATAACTAAGGACTCCAAAAGCATAGTCTTATTCATAGCTGCAACAGAGGACAGCTAACAGAATACGGGTCCCATGAGACTATTAAGTCAATCGGTGCCAGAAAGACTAAAAACTAAAGCATTGGACGAAAAAAACTCCTTGTCGTTGAACGAAACGACACAAACGTCGGTTGGTTAGTGCATTACGTAGCCGCAATGGCGGAAGACAGAAAGACTACGGGCTCTGTGGCAAATAAAACATATTAGCGAAAACCATAACAAAACATCAGCGAGTGGAGCAGTTATATGGAAGACATTTAGTTCGCTTAGGATCCAGAATGGCAGAAAGCAATCAGACTACCGCCTTTGGTTAAAGTCATAAAACTTTTCGATATGGTGCAGAAACATCATGAAAACGTTAAGTGTTCGCAAAATATTAAGGTTGTGCAGCGGTCTAAAAATTTGGTCTCATCTCCACAACAACGACATCATAGAGATCAAAAACCCCGACTCAAACTTCAAACATACTCCAATAGTGATACAATCGAAACAACGAAAAATTGCTAAGGTCCACAGTCAAAGCAAGGTCATTCAACTTCCAAGATGACAAAAAAAAAATCGACCTCAAAACCAAAATTTACAGCAGAGAAAAAATAGAGTTCAGGAATTCAAACACTCTCAGGCAAGATAAAATAAAAAGGAGGGTCCAAAATTTCAAAATTTGGGAAAACAGTTGCAGTTGCAACAATTGGCGACTACCTGGTGAACCTAGATCTCTGGACAATTTCTTCCTTAAGTAACAGACTATTTGACAATAAAACCAACATGTTGAATTCTTCTAGATGTCTGGATTTCCCAAATGGAAAATATATGTACTTTTAATCATTAATGATAGTCCAATTTAGGAGAATGGAAACCAAGATTTCCAAGTCAATATAACTCTTTTGAGGCCAGGAAGATGAGTTTGATTTATTACCTCTATCTTCAGGTAGCTTCCAGCTTGGACACCACAGGATTGTAACATATGGTAAACAAAAATATTCATTTGTTCCTCATTCCCATGCCATTTTGTACTTTTTGTGATTTTGGACTTTTTGTCCTTTTGGCAATTTTGTACTCATATAGTTCAGTACTTTGTTTTGATACATATTGCTTTCTTCAGAGCTTTTGACTCTTATTTGCCTTTTGGCATTCAATTCTTGGCATGGGATCATTTATATATAATATAATGCTTACCCTGCTTCCTTTCTGTGGGTCTTTTTCTGTCACCCCCTAGGACATTTTACATGTGAGATGGATGCAGCCTCGAAAGAGTATTCCAGACTTTTGATCCTGAGTTATTTTACAAGGATTAAGTAGGACTTCAATGTGTTCATAGCCATTTAGGAAAGCTATTAAACTAGAAGAAATTCTTTCTGATAAAAAAATAGTACACAGTCTTATAATCAAGGATTTTAGTTAATCCAGAATTCATGCAACCAAAAGTTTGCCTCTTTTATTGAAATCAACCAAAATCTAACTAAAACCAACAGAAATAAAATAAATAAAAAATAAACCAACGAAGCAAATTACTTATGTACAAAACAAAAGAACAAAACAAAAATTCAAGAAAAATAAGGTTTGAGAACTAAACCATTTACTGGTAAGTTCTCTTCCCACCCCTGTAAATCTTGCAATTTATAGGTTGAGGGGCCAAGTTTTGCCGCAATCTGGAAAGGGCCTATCCATAACTATTGAAATTTTGTGTGTTTTCTTTTCTCATCATGGGGATGATCCCACTTGAGAGCCAAATTTCCCACCTCAAATTCTTTTGTTCCAGTTTTGTGTTTATCAAACCATCTCTTTACTACCTCTTGTTGTTGTTTAAAATGTTCTCTGGCCCTGGATCTAGATTCCCCTGCCTTCAAAATATTATGTATCCTTATCTGCAAGACTTCATTATCTGATCCTCTGGATTCCTGAGCTATTATGGAAGAGGGTAGCATGATATTGGGGGGTAGAATGGCCTCTTTTCCATAAACAAGGGTATACGGGGACACACCTAACGAAGTATTGGGGGTGACCCTATCGGCCCAAAGAGCATTTGGTAATGCTGAGTGCCAACTCCTCTAATTTTCTATCACCATCTTTTTTAAAATCCTAATCAGATTCTTGTTCATATATTTAGCCAAACCATTTCCCTGTGGATAGTAATTTGCAGAGTAATGCAACTTAATTCCCTTCTCATGAGCAAATGCAGTTAATCTAATCGAGGAAAAGTAATTAGCATTATCAAAAACTAAAGAAATTGGAACTCCAAACTTGGTCATAATATGATCTTGCAAGAAGTCCATGACCGCATCTTCATTTACTTTATGCAACGGAATGGCTTTGACCCAATGAGTGAAGTAGTCGGTTGTCATCATAATATATTTGTGTTGCAAGGAAGAATTTGGATTTATCTCTCCAATGCTATCCATCCCCCACTGCTCAAAAGGTTCTGTTATCATTACAGGATTTAATGGTACTGCTGCTTTAACTTGTCTCCCACCACACCTTTGGCAGGTGTCGCACTTTCTGACATGGGCATGTGCATCTTTGAACAGTGTGGGCCAATAGTATCTAGCTCTGAGAATTTTATGTGTTGTTTTATATCCAAAGAAATTTCCTCCAGCAGGCCCATCATGTAAGTCTATCATCACCTTCTTCGCATCTTCTTTCTCTAAGCATCTAAGAAGAACTCCATCATAAATCTTTCTGAATAATATTCCTTCAACAATCTGATATGAGGCCGATTTAAGACGCAGTGCTCTTCTTTGCTTAGAATTCCAATGTTTTGATAACAATCTCTCCTGAAGGTAATGCACAAGGTCTTGATACCAGGAGTCCGGAGCTGTGAAAAGAGGACATACATCCATCAAATGTAACTCAGCTTCGTTTTCCCAACTATTTTCTTCATTGTCTTTACTTTTAGTCATTAGTTTGTACAATCCCTACCCTTTAACTATGGTGGCTGGCTTGAATTTGAGGTCATACAGCTATATAGCTGTTACCCAGTTGCCTCTTCTTTCTCCTAACTCTTTTTGTATGAAAAGAGACCTCACAACTGGGTGTGGAACGATTACCTTTGTCCGGTTCTTAAGTATGCATGGCCTGAATTGTTTCACCACTTTGAACACATCATAAGCTTGTTTATCCACAGTTGGGTAATTCAATTCATCCCCTTGCAAACCGGTGCTCATAAATGATATGGGGAACTCATCTCCCCCATCTTCCTTCTGGGTAAGCATAGCTGCAAGTGAATCATCAGATGTGAAAGTGTACAAAATAAAATCTTTCTCAAAATCCGTACTTTTGAGGGAGGGTGTGTGTGCAATAGCTATTTTAATTTTACTAAATGCGTTCTTCTCTACATTAGTCCACTTGAATTGTACACTTTGCTTTACCATTTTCTGCAAAGGTTTAACAATTTGAGCGAAATCTGGCACAAACCTTCGCACGAAATTTATTGTCCCCATAAATGATTGCATGCCATTCTTATTATGGGGTAAGGGAATCTGTTCGATGGCTTTGATCCTTTCTGGGTCTATGGAGATCCCCTTCTTAGAAACCACGTGACCCAACAACTTACCTTCTGTAACAGAAAACACGCACTTCTTGGGGTTTAGTGAGATACCATATTTTCGGCAACATTCAAAAATATGCTTTAGATAAAATGCATGTTCCTCTCTTTTCTTTGAGAATATCGTTATATCATCGAGGTATACTATAGAAATAGGTCCAATCAGACCATGAAAAGCTATGTCCATAGCCCTCTAGAAAGTAGCTCCAGGGTTTATGAGTCCAAAGGGCATCCTTCTGTAAGCAAAAGTTCCCCACCTCGTTCTAAATGTCGTTTTAAGTCTATCTTCTTCAGCTACTAATACTTGATTGTAGACTGAGAATCCATCTAATAAAGAGAATAGTTCAGAACCCGAAACCATTTGCAATATCTGCTCCATGGGTGGAACAAGATAATTGTCTTTATCTGAAGCGCGATTTAAGTTTCTGAAATCCACACATTGCCTGATTTCTCCGGATTTCTTCCTTACTGGTACCATATTTGAAACCCATTCTGAGTGTCTAACCTTGAAGATAATTCTAGCATCCAATAGTTTCTTAACTTCATTATGGATTAAAGGTTCTAATTTTGGATGCATTTTCCTTAAAGGTTGCTGATAGCGTTTGATTCCAGATCTGATGGGGATGACATGTTGGATAATATTGGTGTCATATGTCTTCAGATATTCATACGTCCAGGAAAATATATCTTTGTATTGTTTGAAAAGATTGATAAACTTATTCCTTTCACCTGGGGAGCAACACTTTCCCAAATTCACATATTTAGGCCCAATTTCAGTCCCCAAATTAATCAATCAAACTATAGAGATGAGCTATGAGTCTTCGCATTCGCTGGTCTTCTAAATTTCTCATTTAAATCAAACATTCGCTCTAAAGTCCTGACTCCTTTAGGAATAAAATTATTGAATTTTAGCTCATCTTGATGTTCTTCATCATCAATAATCGCCCCTTTGAAGGTCTCATCATTTGTCAGGAATTCTAGAATCTACTGGTCATCATGGAACACTCATAGATTGGTGATCATATCTAGCATTGAAGGCCTGAAAAGCAATTCAACAGAGCGCCGATTATTAGAGGGCACAAGCCTCGCAGCTAAGGTGGCCAACAAGTCAGCTGCTACATTCTTAAGTCCTGGAATCGATACAATGTTAAATGTATTAAAACATTTAAGTAAATCCCATACTTCATTTTGATAAGCTTTTAAATGAGGATAAATGCAATGTATTTGATTTCGAATTTGTTTTACAATTATTTCAGAATCTCCAAGCACTTTCAGATTTTTTTCCTTTAATTCAATTGCTTTTCTTAGTCCCTGAACTAATGCTTAATATTCAACTATGTTATTGGTACATTCAAAATCTAACCTACATAAAAGAAAATGTTTGTTTTTCTTATGGTCAATCAGGACACAGCCGGCTCCTGACCCCTCTAAATTTTTAGAACCATCAAAGAAAAGCATCCAAAAATCACTAACCACTACTATGCAAGAATTAACATCTACATCTACAGCTAATTCTACTATTTTACAATCAATTTCATCAGCCTGTGAAAACCAAAGGAGATCAGGCTGAGCGTCTGATGCATCGCTAGCTTCCTTCGCTTGATAGTTTCCTGGTTCTAGCTCAATAAAGTAATTTCCCAAAAGAGAATCCACTAGTTCGTTTTTACCTTCGAACTGAGTAACATTGTATTTCATGTGGGGCTCCCTCAAAACTTTAATTTGATTTGGGATTCCTTTATATGTCAGCCACAGATGTGACCAGTCCGAGGCAAAATATCCGTTCATCTTTGCTGACCAATCTCTACTCAAAACAAGTCCATAAGCTTCTGGTATGTCAGCCACCATAATATCAATGAATTTACATACCTTATCATTTGAAGATAAGCGAATGAGAACATCCTCCATTTCCCAAATTACCTTCACATTCATTCTATCCAACTGAATGACCCTCCAGGTAGATGGTTTAGGTTGTCCATTTATCTTTTTGCAGACCAAAAGTGGTATGACATTGACTGATGCCCCCTAGTCTACTAGGCAGTTATGCACGTTGTGGTTGAAAATTTCAAAAGTAAGGAGAAAAGGTGGAGTCTTGCATTTAGGATTACCTCCCACACTTGCTTCACCAATTTCTCCTTCTTGGGGCTGATTGTCAGTGGGCAGCCTCTCCTCTGATATTTCAATTGCTTTCAATAGCTTTTCTTTCTGCTGTGGCACATTGCACATTTCAAATAATGAGATGTTTTCCCTTACCTTTTTGATATCCTCCACAATGTCATAATCCATCTTATGTCCTATGAAATTCAATTTAACATTATTTATCTTTTCTTCATTGGGATTAGTAGGCATGTTGATCTGTCTAGGATTTTGACTGGTGATGGTAAATTCTGGAATTTTATTAGCTGAGGAGTTGTTTTGAAATTTCTTAACATTCTTTTGCAGTCTCTTAATCTTTAGGAGCATAAGACTGTTTTCCTTAATCAACCCCTGGCTTCTTGTCATGACATTTGTTTCCAGGATGTCCTCATGTCTTAGATCCTTTTCTTTCTTTCCATCAAACAACGATACATAGTCCCATGAAACCATGACCTCATCCTCCTATTTTTCTATTAATTTATTGTTGCCTTTCCCTTCTTCATTGTTGTCTTCAGTTAATTTGGAATCCAACAACTGATTCATGACCGATGTCATTGAATTTATCCATTGAGGACAATTCTTTTCAAAATGGGGTTGTTGGTGGAAAGTGTAAAAGTTATCCATTCCTACCTCCGTTAAGTTCATAGATGCAAGGCTGTACAGAGGGGGTTGGGATTGATTGTTATCTTCCCTTTTCTTGTAATAAGGCTTATAGAACTTTTGGGATTATTTATCCTTTTCCAAGTCTATGATTCTATTAGAGAGATTTTGCATCATCTTTGCCATTCCTTCAAAATCTGGTGATTGCTCCTCTTTAGGCTTAGTAAATAACAAAGCTTTCCTCCCAACATTTTTTTCTCCCTACCGTTCAGGATAATCTTCGATGCTTTCTTTTTCAGCCTCTACTCTCTCCACTTCTTCATAAGTCTCTGCTAGCATAGGTTTGGCCTTCATTTTGGCAAACATGGCCAACTTGGGTCCTAGAGCTGAGGTATAATATTCAATCAGAAATTTATCTGAGGGTTTGTCAGCTTCAGAAAATTTCTTAAGATAGGTTGTGAATCTTTGGGTAAAACTATGCACCTTCTCTTTTCTTTCTTTCTTTAAGGCACATAGTCCTTTCATGAGAGCTGCATGAGTTTTTTGGGTTGCATACTTACTTCTAAAAATCCTTTCAAAGGTACCCCAATCTGGGATAGAGTTTGCAGGAAAACCAAAGTACCACAATGATGTTGCTCCTTTAAGGGTGTGTGGAAAATGTCTACAAACTACATCCTCATGTTCCCCAGCCCTTAATCCTTCTATTTCCAAATAGAAACTTTGAAAACGGTCATCTACTAACATCTTCTCATTTGGATCAAACTTGGGCAGCATCTTTTCAAAAGCTTGAGGTAAATCATGCAATGAAGGTGTGAGGTTCAAGGGTGATCTGGCTTTCCAAGCCGGTGGTGGATTTGGTGGGTTAGGTGGCTGGTTTGCATTTACACCTGCCATGAGTCTGGCTAAAGAGTGAGGTGGTGAATGAATAGGAGTATTAATAGGTGAACCATAAGGTGTATCTGGGCCAACTTGATTCAAAGGCTGTACAACTTTCTGTAAGGTTGTTTCTACAAGTTCTTCCAAATATCCAACCAACACCGAGTCCTCCAAGATGGGACGATCTTTCTTCTTGTACTCTCTTCGAGGTAAATCAGGGATAATGGGTAATCCTCCAATACTCTTTACATAACCCCGTGTTGGTCTTCTCATATCATTTGCTACTTGGCTCTCCACAACAAACAAATGTTCTCTATTCTCTTCAGTATTTGGATCAAGAAAACTGCTTTCAAAACTATCATCGGTGGAGTAATTTTGAGGAAATGGATTTCCCTGGCCAGTCATGCATTGGCAGCCCTTCTTCTAGCGCCAGAAACTATTCAGGCCTAGAAATTCGCAGGAAAAAATAGAAAGAGATTCTCCCCAGTCAACGTTCCCAACTAGCCCGTGACTGTTTGGTGTAGGGAATCCGTCCGATTTGCGGTCTGGCTACCGTAAGTCAAGTAATAAAAACAAAGGGTTTTACTGGTTGCGGCCCAGTTCACCGTATATATTTTTGTATTTTTTACTTTAAGTATGATATGCAAGTGCCTATTTAAGATGCAGATTGATAAAGAATGCAAGGAGTGGTCACAATGTGATGCACAGGTTCTTACCTCTCGTCTTAGACTCTCTCACATCTAAATCACACAAAACTAGAAAAACAACACTAACTAAGTTGTCCCTAGGGAGCAAGATATTAATTCATGAGTAATGTAATACTTGCTCACATGTTAAGATAAATCACAGATAGTTGTTCTTAGAATCAAAACACATAAACATGAATAAAGATATAGACGACAAGATAACTCATCAACCGTTAAAACCTCCATTACTCATAGTGGAAATTATCATAGAATAAACCAAAGAACATTCAAATAACAACATAGGTTCAGAAATTTAGAATGCTCTCCCAGTTAATGAAACACAGTTGAAAACGAAATAGTTCCCCTTCAACATTGTTCATTTTATCACATCTGAACATTCCACACAATACCTTCTCCAACAGGAAAAATTTGTAATTTATTATTGTAAAACGAAGTAGTTCCTCTTACAACAAGTGGTTCACAAGTTTCTCCAGGGAAAATCCCTCATTCCCTCTAACTTTCCTATCTTTATACAAAAACAACAAAAACTTTGGGTTTCCCCACCGGGTGACCTTTGAGCTCCCCCAACCGTTTAATCTCACAGTTTTGTCCTTTTGTGAGAGCTCATGATTCATATAATGCGTTACATTTTGGATGGTAACTAATGAGCCTTTTCCAAGCCTAGGTCTCTATTGCTATCGATTATGCTTTGTCTTTTATTTGTCCTTTTTAAGATCCTGTTGATCTCATAACATCTCTTCCTATCACTTTTCAGCCAACTTCCTTCTGCTTTGTCCTTCAACTATGTCTTCTTTGCAATAGTAATCTGAGGAATCTTCTAAGTCTATCTGCAGTTAAAACAAAAATATTCATCATTAATTCGGACTGCATATTTTCAACAAACGTAAACCATACTAACAATAAAATTGTTCATCAAAATGAGGCCCTGTACTACTCTCTTGTCGCGAAAACCTTAAAATGGTAGAATATGAAATCTCTGCCACCCATAAGACAGGGTAAAACACACACAGAACAGGCGGGAAAAACCCTCAGCGATGGGAAAAAATCACTAAATCATCAACGGTATAGAACTCCTCATCGGTGAAAGGAAAAACTACAAGTCAGAAGGTTAGTTCACTAAGTCGTCGTAATGGCAGAAACCAAAAAACAAGAATCCTGGGTCAGCATAAAGTGACAACGAAATAAAGCATTAAAAGCTGTCGCATCGAAGACCAAAACAACTATAGCATCGGATAGTCAGCTTACTAAAGAGCTGCGATGGCGGAACCATGCAAACAACGGCATCTGCGATCAACATAAAAACCCCACAAGTGGAAGAACTAAGGACTCCAGAAGCATAGTCTTAATCATAGATGCAACATCAGACAGCGAACAGACTACGGGTCCCGCGAGACTATTAAATCAATTGGTGCCGAAAAGACTAAAAAATAAAGCATCGGACGAAAAGAACTCCTTGTTGGAGAATGGAACGACACAAATGTTGATTGGTTAGTGCATTACGCAGCCACAATGGTGGAAGATGAAAAGACTATGGGCTCCATGGAAAATAAAACATATCAGAGAAAACCATAACAAAACATCGGCGAGTGGAGCAGTTACATGGTGGACATTTAGTTCGCTCGGGAGCCGCAACGGCGGAAAGAAATCAGACTACCGCCTTCAATCAACGTCATAAAACTTTTCGATATGGCGCAGAAACATCATGAAAACGTTAAGTGTTCGAAAAATCTTAAGGTTGTGCAGCGGTCTAAAAAGGTGGTCTCATCTCCAAAACAACGACGTCATAGAGATCAAAAACCTCGACTCAAACTTCAAACAGACTCTGACAGTGATACAATTGAAATAGCAGAAAATTGCTAAGTTCCACAGTCAAATCAAGGTCATTCAACTTCTGAGATGACAAAAAAAACAATCGATCTCAAAATCCAAATTTACAGCAGAGAAAAAACAGAGTTCAGGAATTCAAACACTCCCAAGCAAGATAAAATAAAAAGGAGGGTCCAAAATTTCAAAATTTGGGAAAACAGTTGTGGATGCAACAAGACCTTCTATATTGGTGGCATCTTTTATATGCTACCTCCTTGATCGTGCCAGTGTTCATGAGATTTCAGCTCTCATGACTTGATTCCAATATATGTCAGACATTTCCAGCTGTTATGGAGATCTTGATCCTTTGTATATCTTCAGCCATTATGGAGATCATGATCCTTTGTATATCTTCATCATGGAGATTCTAATCTATATATATTGTACATGGTGATGACCACTTATGTGATATCTTGTATCATGCCTATTCATGGCCATTGTACTCTTATGTATCTGGGACTGCTATATGTATTTGCAGTTATGTGCAAAGTTGTATCATTGTACTATGTTGATTGGTTGGATGGTATTCCATTTGGGATTCTTCATCACTCCACTTCTGGGATGGACTTATAATGTATTTCGGCCATCGTATGACCCCTCTGACCTCACACATTAGGGGGCATCTGTTATATCTGATTTTACCACTCCATGTGAATCGCACTTGTATGGCCTTTCCCTGTCCCTCTACAAACTCCTTAGACCCATTGGACCATTTTTTGTCCTTTGATGTTTCCTAGACCATCCCTAAAAACATGTGAAAATTGCTATACGTGACTTTTAAACCCCTAATCATTTGTATACGCGGGTTTTACCCCTAAAACCGTGTACATCAGGATGTGTGCATAATCCAAATCCTTTTAGAGTTTTCCTTGACATGGATCTGACTCACTTGACTCCTGGCCCTCCTTATGCCTTGAGATCGCTCGGATTCGACCTTTCATTACCCCTTTGAAAAGCTATATAAGGAACTCTATGGTACATTGAAGGCATATGAGAGAATTGAGAGCAAAGAAACTATAGTCCATTGTTGTCGGAACTTATGCTTGAGTCTGCATCCCTTTGTCCCTTGGAGCACTTTTGTGTTCTTCCCAAGCTTGCCTTTTGCTTGTGATCTTGCTATTGAGAGATGGAGGATTGAGGTGGTGGAGGCCCATGTGGGGGATTCAGTTTCTCCGATTCGCAGATGTGTCGACAGAGGTTGTATCCATTGTAATATCTGATTTTATATTAATAGAAATATCTTTTCCTGTCCAATAATGTATGTTTGAATGAATATTTTATCCATGGATGTTTTCAAATGTTTATACATTGTTGATTATATATGATAGAATAGATATAACACCAATATATATAGTATTCTTGTATTGTTTACTTGTTGTTGAGGAAGTAATCTATCAATTCAAGCTGAAGTTGGAAATCTCAACGAGGATCTACTTCAACCGTCCAGAATAAGGTACGAGGTCTGATCCTTTAGTGTTAGATATTTAATTTCTATAGCATATTGGAAAGAATTGATTTCTGGAGTCAAGTTGTCTGTTGTGGTACCCCAAGCCATAGGAATTTCTCTCTATAACAAGAACCCCCCAGGGGTCTCCCCATTTCCCAAAATCTTTAAGTTTTGCACTTTATAAGATCTTGGGTTCATTCTGTATAAGAAACAAGAGGAATTATATCATTTTTCTGATATTATAACCACTTGTACGAAAACATAATTTCAAGTAGGCTCTTTTGAGCCCATTCCCCATCCCCCTTGGGGGGATTGCGTCCCTTGTTCCTTTTTTTCTCTCTAGATTGGTTTTATTTATGCAACATAGTTTAATTTTATTACTTCCATCATATATTCGATATTATAAAGTCAAAGTAACTTGAATACTTACCCCATGAATCTCGATTGAACCGAAAGGTGAAAGAGGATTGTGGTAGATTTAATTAGAGAACCTGTCATTTGTTTTTGCTGCTTCATTATTTCACTTTAAATTTTATGCAAGCAATCAGTTCAAATAAATGCGCTTCTTGATTCCCCGATTGAGGTCCACTTGGACCAAAAGAGGTTCCTGGAGGGTTTTCTTTCTAATAAAAATACATCAATTAAAATTTACTAAAAATTACAAAGACTCGGGTGTGTATGCTCTACGTTTTGGCTGCAGTTTGTCTGATAAGTCAAGCTGCATCAAAAGCAACATGAGTGACTATATTAATTATGTTTCACCTTCCCCAATTAACCACCATCAGGAGAAAATCCAATGCCTCGATCAAACCGTAAACGGTGGAAAAATACCCAAAGGAAGT
This sequence comes from Pseudotsuga menziesii, assembly GCA_001517045.1. Lineage (NCBI taxonomy): Eukaryota > Viridiplantae > Streptophyta > Pinopsida > Pinales > Pinaceae > Pseudotsuga > Pseudotsuga menziesii. Next base: position 107,490 of record LPNX011050296.1, read on the forward strand.
CGGAACTACTGGACAGTGACGCCAAGGCGCCGATCTCTATTACACCTTAGCGGGTGTATTATGAACACAGTCTCAGAGAATCCATTCATCCCACACATTCCTTGTGGGTATTCGCGAAGGTATTTTTTACATACTCCAAGTACCCCTCGGGTATATCTGGAGTCCCCCTTCGCCTAATTTAATCCACTCATTTCTCATATTAACTTAAAACATACCAAGAGACAATTGCAAAACATTCACTCCAATCACATGCAAGAACATTTAATCATTTTGTGACTTCATGTTAAGGAGCTGGTTATTTGTTTATTTCTTTCGATATATATATTGTGTGTCATTATTGTGCTTACTTGTGTTTATTTTTCATCTTGTTATCTGTGGTTCTCAATTGTTAATTTCAAATTCCTAAGCAACTTATTCAATTTAACACTATCATACTAAAGTAATTAGCCTTAGTAACTTAATAGGATCTACCCCCCTTGGATTCATTAAGAGTTGAGCCTAAATGGAGGAGTCAAGAACAAGGTGATAGCCTTGACTTGAGAATTTCCCCCTTTTTCTTCCTTTCACACACCTGGGTTACATGGAGAAAATCTTCAAGCCACTCGGTGTGTCCTTGGGGGCAAGTCTCGAGTCAAGGCTATGACCTTGTTATTGATTCCACCGTCTAAGCTCAACTCCTAACGAAGCCAAGGGGGGTACACCCTATTAAATTACTAAGGCTAATTACTTAGTGTGATGGTGTTATAATGATTAAGTTGTTTAGGAGTTTTGAAGTTAACCAGTGAAGACAAAAGATAACAAGATGTAATATTTAAAGCATATAAGCACAGTAATGACACTCAATATATATAATCGAAAGAAATGATCAAATAAATCACAAATTCCTTAAATGGAGTCAACAGAGAAAATAATGTGCTTGCATGCGCTTGAAAGAATGTTTTGCAAATGTCTCTTGGTATATTTTAAATTAATGTGGAATGTGAATGAATTAAATTAGGCAAAAAGGGGACTCCGGATATACCTTAGGGGTACTTGGAGTATGTCCAAAAGTGAACTTTCACGGCTACCTGCAAGGTGTTTGTGGGCTGGGACAAATTCTTTGAGACTATTTTTCATAACGCACCCATTAGGGTGTGACAAAGATCGGCACCTTGAGGTCACTTTCCAGTTGTTCCCACTCCTTTGGGTATTTTGCCACCGCTTACAGTTTGTTCGAGGCATTGGATTTTCACCTAATGGTTTGTAAATTTTGGAGGTGAGTACTAATTAATATCGTCACTCAAGTTCTTTTGATGTAGCTTGACTGATCGAACGAACCGCAGCCAAGTACAAAGCATACACACTGGAGTCTTCGTTATTTTTACTAAATTTTAAAAGAGTTGTTCTTATTAAAAAGAAAACCCTCCAGGAACCTCTTTCGGTCCAAGTGGACCTCAATCGGGGAATCGAGGAGGGGTTGATTTTATTATTATTATTAAACAATAAATGAAAAATGGAATGAGAGATACACAATACCGGTTTTCTAATTAGTGCTACCATGCATCTATTTCCCCTTGCGAGTCAATCAGGAAGTCATGGGGTAAGTAGTATGATTAATTTTGAATTGAAAATATGGAATAATGTAAAATATTATCAAATTATACAATCCCGCATGTCAATACTAAACTAGAATAGAAAAAAGGGGAAAATGCAAAAAAAATGAAACGAACATGGATCCCCCCTGGGGGGATGGGGAGCGGGATCGAAAGAGCCTACTCAAAAAATATTTTTTTTTATTATTATTGGTTACAATATCAGAAAACTGAAATATCATTACCCTCTTGGTCCTTATACAGGATGAAACCAATATCTTACAGCTTTCCAAAATTTTAAGATTTCAGTCAAAGGAGAGATCCCTAAGGGGATTTGAACGATCCCGAGGCCACTTTTCAAACAGCAGCTTCTCTTCTTTCTGTTATTCCTGATAAAATACAGAGAGCATGTTGAAATTTAATATTCCCAAAATCAATTTAAGATTACCTTTGGGTTAGCCTACTTTAACTCAAACAAAACTAAGTTAAAACTAACTAAACCGGTGAAAAAGTAACCAAGGAAAGCAAGATTTCCTTGAGATACTGGCTTGCTGTTTGTGTAGGAAATGAAAAATGAATTTATTGTTGGATTTAATATTTTTAAAATAGAAAAGGAAATCTATAGCATGCAACCTACGTATTCTCTTTAAATTGCCATGCAAAACGAAGAATTTCCCTAAGCTAGATCTAGAATGCTTAATGATAACTTTTAGAAATAAGATCTAGAATATGAGATTTTAAATAGTAGATATATGTAATTATTAATTTAATATGATATATCTAAATTATAACAAATCTTGCAACCAAAGTAACCATTTAAGATTTGGATTTTTATAAGGAGGAAGAGAGAGGAAGAGTGTTGGTAGCCTTGAAGATCAACCATGGAGCTTTCAGGTGGAATGTCAAGGGACTATGCCTTTGAAGGGTTTTGGAGAGAGTGAAGAAGAAAAATATATCAGCATCCTCTCCAAGCTAGGAACCTATGACTGAATTCAAATACTTGCCAAAATACTTGTGAGATCCGGTTAATACATACACAGAGATTTCAGAATAACATGCATATAAACTTATAAAACATGCTGAATCTAGATCTCTAAACATGCATCAAAGGAAAAAAATGGCCAATAAACTTATTGAAAACCTCCTTTCCTATCAATATTATAATACTCTTATTATCAATCTTAGCAATGAATCCACAAACAATCAGCAAATTATGAACATAGATACAAGTTACCTCAGTAAAACATGGCAATGCTCATCCACACATACAATGACATGACACCGTCTTGCCTCCAAATCTTCTCTTTATTTCAAATGAACAATAACAAGAGTACAATAGAAATAGTACCTCAATCTCAGTTATAAATACCTTGGAAGAGGTCATATGAGTTTATTTATATAGAAAATAGGAGATCCAGCCCAGGGGGCACAAATCCCAAGGAGATAGACCACTGGAACTGAAGGAGAGTCCATCAATGCCTTATTTGAACCTAAACTGAGCTTCCACTGAGTCTACTTGTCAATTGATAGATTGATTAAGCTGACACATCAAATTTCTGACTGAAACATCAACCATAGAGCTTCCAGAAGAGCTGACACATGTGGAGGAGAGAGAGAGGGCGCAATTCCCCATAAAGGAGGCTGAATTTTAACTACGGATCTATCTAGATCACCTCGTTCAGTCAAGATTTGTTAGATCTAGTCAATCTGGTGCTGATGAGATTGATTTCAATCAAATAAGTTGAGAATCGATTGATCTAGGATTTTGGATTTGCTCCATTATTCATCAATTTATTAATTAAAATAATCAATAATTGATTTTTTGGGGCTTTCTGACCTGAGTGATGGAAAATCACTCAAAACTAGGAAAAAGTGGGTCTATGGGTTTACATGGTCCTCTTAGCTTGAAAATAAACACCCCCATGACTAAAACTGATTATTTGGCCTACTTTTATTACAAAACCAATTTTTCCAATTAGGCTATTAAAAATAGCCTAAGTTTTTGTGGAAAAATCAAAATTTAAAAACTTAAAAAAATTAAAAAATAAATAAAAACCTAGGGGGACTTAGACATGTTCATATGACTCTACCATGATGCCTAGCATGTTTATACATTGACACATAGACTCTAATAACCTCAATAGGCCTAAATTCCAAGCCGACCATCCCAACTTTGGAGGTATTGAGTGAAAAACTCAGAAATTATTAGTCGTTTATTCGACAACCAATAATAACCAAGGGAAAAAACACCTTGGGATGATTGGATTGATAAATAAAGTCTAAGAGACCGAGTATTTTATAGACACTATCATGCTAGAACATTTATTACAATTCCCTCATGGGGTATGAACATGTGATATAGTACAACAAGCACTTCCAAAGGTCTTCTGAAGTCTGAACAAAAAAACTTTGTCCGGTTCACCAGGATCACTAGATAAAAAAACACTAAGTACAACTTAGGTGGTAACATTCTGGCTCCATCTAGGGACACAATCTCTAACTACTCTTTTGATTAAATAAGAGGATGTGAGAACTCTAGAATCTCTGGGTCCTGCATAACAATTAAATTTTGTCAGTAACATGTATAAATAAATAAAATCAACTATAAAAGAAAACTAATGTACAGAATTAGTCTATGATGTACAAAAAGAAAATATTTTACAAAAAATAATATACAAAAGAAAATTTTCAAGGTTAGTAACATGGTACAAAACACCTATAATACAACAATATGATACATAAAAATTAAAAATACATGCAGGGAAAGGTTTAGAAATTGGCCCTAAGACCACCGATGCCAATAAAGGCATCAAACTATCTTGGGGAAGAACATCTTGAGGATAAATCCATTCACTAGTAGGCTTAACCTTTCTCCTTCTAGGTCATTTAGATAGAAAGAGTTTGTTCCTGGTACCTCATCAATGATATACGGCCCCAACCATAAGTTGTTGAACTTTACGTGTTTCCCAAGTTTCTCCCGTAATTTGTCCCAACACAAGACTGTGTCATCTACTTGAAAGGATTCAAACCAGGTAGATATATCAAAGTTTCTCTTGACTTTGTCTAAATTTTTGATACTAATTTGGTCAAGGGAATTTCTTCTACTCTCATCTAACTCAATCAACTAGTTTATTCTGTTATGAATGGCCTTCTGATCTGAGCTGAAGGTCTAGAGAAGTTGATACACTGGAAGCTTTAAATGGACTGGTAAGGTGACATCTAGGACATAGACAAGTTCAAAAGGGCTCCTCCCAGTTGAACTTTTCTTTGTGATTCTATAAGCCCATAATGCAAACTTGATATTGCTATCCCAAGACTTTTTATTATCACCCACAGTTTTCTTGATTATGGTCATTAATTTTTTATTACTTGACTCAGCTAGACCATTTACTTGGGGATACTAGTTGGATGAATGGGATAGGACAATGCCATAATTGAAACAAAAGGATGACATCTTAGAGGAAACAAAGCACGAGCCATTATCTGTGATGATTCTGGATGGCACACCGAATCTTGTGATAATCTTATCTTCTAAGAAATCCATGACTACAGTATGGGTTTCCTTCTTGGTGGGTATCACCTCTACCCACTTGGTGAAATAATTAGTGGCAGTAAGAATCCCAGAATAACCATTGCTTGAGTTATCCTTGAACTTACAGATAAAATCAATCCCCCACTGTTGGAAAGGGGATTGGACTACTATTGAATTTAAAGGAAGGCTTTCATTTGTTGATTTTCAGTGAACTACTGACATTGGGGGCAAACTCTAACAGACTTGTGCACATCTAAAAATAGGTTCGGCCAATAGTACCCTGCTCTAAGGATTTTATGGGCAATTGTTCTTGTTGCAAAATGTCCACCACAAAATCCTGAATGGAACTCAACCATGAGTTTTTTGGATGGAGGTTCATCGACACATATAATTATTAAACCATCGAGGTTTCTCCAACCTAAACCATATTTTTTTAAACAATACTTAGTTGATTTTAACCTTAATTCTCTTCTTTTATGGCCAAGTAAGTGATTAGGGAATGTAAGGTTACGGAGGAAAAAGATGATGTCGGTATACCAAGGGTGCTGCTCTAATCTCTAAAGCTCATTTGATACACTTTGTTCTGAATCACTATTCTGGAAAATTATTCCTAAGGCCTTTTCATTTCCTTGGGTCAACATATTTGCAAGACCTTGCCCCTTGATTAAATTAGTAGGTTTTAGCTCTAAATCATATTCTTGAATCTTTGAAACCCACTTACCCGTGATTCCTAGACAATCTTGTTGAGACATGATATCCTTGACAGCTGCATGGGGTACATACCCAATGATTTTGGAGTAACCTACATACATTCTGAAATTTTTAAGGGACTTGACAAGGGAATAATCCTGTTTCTCTATGGTGGTATACTTCAACTCTGAATGTTGCAAGGTTCTACTCATAAAGGCTATAGGTTGCTCTTGTCCCTCCTTATTCTTTTGAAGCAAAACACTGGCAATGGTGTCTTCTGAGGCAAAGGAAAATATCTAGAATTACTTGGAATAATTTGGACTGATCAAGATCAGGGACATGGATATGGCATATTTGATAGAATTGAAATCATCTTTCCCTTCATTCATCCACTCAAACTTAGCATCTTTCTTTAATAAATTTTGTAGAGGTTTCATTAATTATGCTAAATTTGGGATGAATCTCCTTATGAAATTGATCTGACCATTGAAAGACTGGAGAGCTTTTAGATTCTGAGGCAATGGGACTTTTTTAATGGCTTCAACTCTCTCAAGATCAACCTTGACACCATCCTTAGAAATGATGTGCCCCAACAACTTGTCTTCATCAACCCCAAAGATTGACTTGGCGGGGTTCAAGGAAATACAATATTTCCGACATCTTATGAAAACCTGCCTAAGATGACTTATGTGGTCAAATATTTCCTTTGAAAAAACAATTAAGTCATCTTGATATATTTCGATTATTTTTCCTGTAAGTTCTTTGAAGGAAAAATCCATGGCTCTTTGGACGGTGGCACCAACATTCAATAAGCCAAAAGGCATTCTTAAAAATTTAGAGGTACCCCAAGGTGTGGTGAATGTAGTCTTATGTTGATCCTCCTTATTTACCAACACCTGGTTATAATCAAAAAATCCATCCAACATGGACATCATTCCTGATCCTATTACTCTTTGAAGCAACTTTTCCATGTTGGGTAATGGGTAATTATCTTTAAGGCATGATGTATTCAGATTTCTAAAATCTATACATATTCTAATTGACCCATTCTTCTTTCTAACAACAACTAAGTTGCAGCACCATGATGAATGTCTTGTAGGTGCTATGATCCCTACTGCTAACATCTTCTGAAGTTCCTTCTGTACAATGGGGGGAAACTTAGGATTTATTCACCTAAGTTTTTGTCAAAAATGATTGACCTCCTTAGCCTCTTCTGTGAGGGGAATAGTGTGTTGAAACACATCTTCCCGATAGGCTTTAATTTCATCATAACTAAAGGCCAACACATATTTATACTCTTTGATTAATTTGATCAAATTGTTCCTTTCCTTTTCCGAAGTACCTTTTCCAATTTTTATTAACTTGGGGTCCTTATCAGTTCCTATGTTTATTTCCATATAATTCCCAATTTTTATTTCTTCTTTTTGTTTCTTATGATGATCCTGTCAATCAAAAATATTTTTGAAAGCTATAAGGCTACTCAAGATTTGATTCCTTTCATTATCCTCGCATTCCTGATATTCTTTACCCTCTTGTTGATAACTGATCTTGCAACCTTCAAAATCTTGGAGATTGTGGATGAATCTCAAGAGTTGCTCATCATCATTAAACACCTGCCAATGATCTTCATTATCTAGAATTGAAGGTCTGAAATTAATTTCCATCCTCCCATTTCCACTAATCATTTAATCTGATGGCTAGAGGGTGGATGCTGCTACTACCAACTTATCTGCTAACCCACTCATTTCCCTATGCATCTTTTGAATGTTAAGTGCATCAAACCATTCAATAGTGTCCCATGTGGCATTTCTATACTTCCTTAGTCTGTCATTTTTGCATTGATATTGATTCTTAATTTGGAGGAAAACTAAGTCTGAGTCACCTTTTATGTTCAACATCTTTATCCTCATGTATTTAGCGGTTTCTAACCCTAGGAGCAATCCCTCGTACTTGGCTACATTGTTTGATGCTTAAAACTCTAACATGAAGGAAAAGTTGTAGACTTTATTTGAAGGAGAGATGATCACGACGCCTGCACCTTTTCCGGCTTTGGAATAAGCCTTGTCAAAGTACATTTTCCAAACTTCATCTATCTTTTCATTTTTAATGTTTTCCTTAATAGGGGCCATGGAATTTGACAAAATAGCATAGTTTCCAAAGTTATCAGTGAAATGAACAAATTCATTTCTGGGCTTCTTAGGATTTTCTACATGTCGTTTCCTTAGCTTCTCTCTATGGAGTATCACCCTAGTGTTTTTTGATGTAGGTATAGTAGCATATGTCCAATCCATTTGAATGTACCCACCAAGAGTTGTGGCCCATTTTCTTCATAGAAACATACCCCAATTATCTGGAACATCTATCACTACCACATACATCGACATGTCAATGTCAGGATACTTGGCCAACTTAACTTGTAAATTTAAGATTATCCCTACTTCAACTTCTCTTGCATCCATTGAACAAAATATGTGGTAGGTTCAGGTGACCCTTAGATTTAGTTGTTCCATTGCTTTTCTTGTCATGACATTTGATGAAGCACCTGAATATAACATGCAGTTATGAAGGAGAAGGTTATCAAATAAGAGGGAGACATAAAAAGGTGGGTGGTATTCCCTTTTCAGATCAACACTGTTGAGGACTATAGGAATATCTCTAGGTTCAATATGTTCAGCTTCAAATATAGCATTATTATTAGGGAGAGGATCCTCTTTGACAATATTATGAGTTTTACTTTGGCTATCCTATATGGTTTTCAACAAATTTTCTTTTTAACCAAGAATTTTAAGGACATTAGTTGCATAAACATGAATATTAGCATTACTTATCCATTCTCCCATATCAACATTTGATTCAGGGATAACAGGGGGATGTGGGAGAGGAGGAGAAGTTAACTTTGGCTTGTACTGTTTAGATGGTGATGGCTTCTCCTTTCTTTGATAAATTACACCCTTGAAATTAGCCTCCATTTCCTTGATTGTTTCCAGAGAAGGCATTGCACCATAAAATTTGGAAAGGAGATCCTTCTCATAACTCTAATCTGTGGCCTGCTACCAATGCCGGTTTGATAAAGGGTAGGTTTGGCCTACCATGTACACATGATCAGACTCACTTGATGTTGTTTCCTGATTACTGACCTCGGGAATTCCATGTTGTATAACTTGGTTTGCAATATAACAAGTTCTTTCTTGGTGGAATTTATCACAAGGTATACACCATGGAATGACTTATTCTACCATGTTAGCTGAGTCTAATAGGTTTGGAATCGTAGGTTCTTGCTGAGGAGATTTCTTTTGATACATCTGATTTTGTTTAGGATGAAAGTTCCTAGGTCCATTATTTCTTTCCATTGTGATTATTCTATTGTGCATATGATTCAGTTGTGTCGAATGATTTACCATAAGTTGGTTTTGACTAGTAACCAAGTATTTTATCATGTTTGTTACCTTTTCCATGGGATCTTTAGAGGCTCCATTTTCCTCTAATTCAACGGCTTTACCATTCTCTTTTTTGTATGAAGTGTTTCCCATAGTGTAACCTGGAATGTTGGATTTACCTGAAGACTGCATATTCTTTTTTATTTTCTTGGCCAATTCCTGAGCAGTTTTTAGATCGACCGGCTCTTTGTCTCTTAATTGGTACCTCAAATCACCAGTGAAAGCTTCGATGTAAGATATGAGGATGGATGCATCCTTTGGCTTGATTTGTTTAGGGATTTCCACAACCACATGCCTGAACTTAGTGTTAAATTCATCCATGGTTTCATTCTCCATCTTCTTTATGTTATGAAGGGTAGCAAGCAGATGTATTGGTTCTTTATTTTCTTCCCATTTCTTCTTAAAACCATCTACGATTTCACTAAGAGTTTTATATGAGTCATCACCTAGGTCGAAGTACCATTCTACAGTATCATCCTCTAAGGATAAAGCAAAGAGCTTCATTTTGACATCTTCATGGTTATGGGCATCATCATTGCAATAACTGACTAGGTGCTTTTCAAACTTTCGAAGGTGAGACTTGGCAGTGATGGCACTATTACCATGGAATATGGGGAGCTTATTGATAGAATCATTCAGAATGTCATGAGGAGTACCTGATATTTGAGAAAATTCAAGGGGTTTGAAGAGTTCCATCATTTCTTGAGATTGGTCGGTATGAATCTCTACAAATATGGGATGGATATCTGAGAGGGATTGGTCTCCTAAATCTTCAAGGTTTCTACAGGAATTCTACCTATTCAATCTTTCCCTGATAAACCTTTCGGGATCAGGGAGAGGATTGAATAATTGTTGATGGTTTATTCGGGTAGAAATTCTTGAAGGGATGATAGACAGTGGAGTCACCAGATGGATTGATTTTTAATTTTTATGTTTTTTTTTAAAGAATAGATCAATCAATTTTTTTTTATCTTTTTAGTTGTTCAGAAAAAAGTTAAGCTAAGTTGTACTTGGGAATAAAAATATTTGTCCTCGACAACGGCACCAACAAGTGTTGCTACCTTTCACACATCAGGGTTACATGGAAGAAATATTCAAGCCATTCGGTGTGTCCTTGGGGGAAAGTCTCGAGTCAAGGATGTCACCTTGTTCTTGACTCCTCCGTTTAGGCTCAAATACTAACGAAGCCAAGGGGGGTAGACCCTATTAAATTACTAATGATAATTACTTAGTGTGATGGTGTTATAATGATTAAGTTGTTTAGCAGTTTTGAAGTTAACCAGTGAGAACAAAAGATAACAAGATGCAAGATTTAAAGCATGTAAGCACAGTAATGACACTCAATATATATTTAATCGAAAGAAATGATCAAATAAATCACTAGTGCCTTAAATGGAGTCAAAAGAGAAAATAATATGCTTGCATTCACTGAAATAATGTTTTGAAAATGTCTCTTGGTAGATTTTAAATTAATGTGGAATGTGAATGAAATAAATTAGGTGAAAAGGGGACTCCAGATATACCCTAGGGGTACTTGGAGTATGTCTAAAACTGAACTTTCATAGCTACCTACAAGGTGTTTGTAGGCTAGAACGGAATCTCAGAGACTATTGTTCATAACGAACCCATCAGGGTGTGACAAATATCAGTGCCTCGAGGTCACTTTCCAGTTGTTCCCACTCCTTTGGATATTTTGCCACTGCTTACGATTTGTTCGAGGCGTTGGATTTTTTCCTGATGGTTTTTCAATTTGGGAGGTCAGGACTAATTAATATAGTTACTCAAGTGATTTTTATCTAGCTTCATTGATCAGACAAACTGCATCCAAGTACAGAGCATACACACTAGAGTCTTCGTTATTTTTAGTAATTAATTTTAAAAGAGGTGTTCTTATTAAAAAGAAAACCCTCCAGGAACCTCTTTCAGTCGAAGTGGGCCTCAATCAGGGAATCAAGGAGGGGTTCATTTTATTATTATTATCAAACAATAAATGAAAAATGGAATCATATATACACAACAATGGTTTTCTAATTATCCCTACCACACATCTCTTTCCCCTTGCGGGTCAATCAAGAAGTCGTGGGGTAAGTAGTATGATTAATTTTGAATTGAACATATGGAATAATGTAAAATATTATCAAATTATTCAATCCTACATGTCAATACTAAACTAGAATAGAAAAAAGGGGAAATGCAAAAAAAAATGAAACGAACGCGGATCCCCCCTAGGGGGGATGGGGATTGGGCTCGAAAGAGCCTGCTCAAAAAATATTTCCTTTTATTATTATTAGTTAAAATATCAGAACCCTCTTGGTCCTTATATGGGATGAAACCAAGATCTTACAACTTTCCAAAATTTTAAGATTTTAGTCAAAGGAGAGACCCTTAGGGGATTTGAACGATCCCGAGGCCACTTTTGAAAAGAAACTTCTCTTATTTATATTATGCATACTAAAATAAATCAAGCATGATAGAATTAAATATTCCCAAAATCACTTTAAGAGTACCTTTGGCTCAACCTACTTTAACTCAAACAAAAGTAAGTTAAAACTAGCTAAACCGATGAAAAAGGAACCAAGGAAAGCAATATTTCCTTGGGATATTGGATTTATGTTTGTGTATCCAATGAAATATGCACTTATTTCTGGATTTAATCTTTTTAAAATAGAAAAGGAAATCTAGAGCATGCAACCTGTGGATTCTCTTTAAATTGCCATGCAAAATGGACAATTTCCCTAAGCTAGATCTAGAATGCTTAATGATACTTTTCAGAAATGAGATCTAGACTATGAGCTTTCAAATAGTATATCTATGTAATTTTTACTTTAATATGATAGATATAAATTATAACAAATCTTGCAACCAATGTAACCAGTTAAGATTTGTATTTTTATAAGGAGGAAGAGAGAGGAAGAGTGCTGGTAGCCTTGAAGATCAATCGTGGAGCTTTCAGGTGGAATGTCGAGGGACTATGCCTTTGAATGGTTTTGGAGAGAGTGAAGAATCAAACTATATCAGCATCCTCTGAAATCTAGGAACCTACGACTGAATCCAAAGACTTGCCAAAATACTTGTGAGATCCGGTTAATACATACACATATATTTTGGAATAACATGCATATAAACTTATAAAACATGATGAATCTAGTTCTCTAAACATGCATGAAAGGAAATAGATGGAAAATAAACTTATTAAAAATATCCTTTCCTATCAAGATCATAATAATCTTATTATCAATCTTAGCAATTAGTCCACAAACAATCAACAAATTATGAACATAAATACAGGTTACCTCAGTAAAACATGGCAATGCTCATCCACACATACAATGACATGACATTGTCTTGCCTCCAAATATTCTCTTTATTTCAAATGAACAATAACATTTGTACAATAGAAACAACACCTCAATCCTAGTTCTAACTATCTTGGAAGAGGTCATCTGAGCTTTATTTATACAAAAATAGGAGATGTAGCCCATGAGGGGCGCAAATCCCAAGGAGATAGACCACTGCAGCTGAAGGAGAGTCCATCAATGCTTGATATGAAGTTGAACTAAGCTTCCACTGAGTCTACTTGTCAATCGGGGGGCTGATTGAGATGACACATCAACCTGCTGACTAACACATAAACCACAGAGCTTCCAAGAGATCCCACATGTGTGGGGGAGAGAGAGAGGGCACAATTCCCCATAAAGGAGGATGAATTTCAACTTTGGATCTGTCCAGATCACCTCCTTCAGTCAAGGATTTGTAAGATCTAGTTAATCTGGTACCAATGAGACTGATTTCAATAAAACCAGTTGAGAATCCATTGATCTAGGATTTTGGATTTGCTCCATTATTCATCAATTTATTAGTTAAAATAATCAATAATTGATTTTTTGGGGCTTTCTGACCTGAGTGATGGAAAATCACTCAAAACTAGGAAAAAGTGAGTCTATGGGTTTACATGGTGCTCTTAGATTTAAAATGAGCACCCCCATGACTAAAACTGTTTATTTGTCCCACTTTTATTACAAAACCAATTTTTCCAATTAGACTATTAAAAAATAGACTAAGTTTTTGTGGAAAATTTAAATTTTAAAAAACTTAAAAAAATAAAAATAAAAAATAAAAACCTAGGGGGAATCAGACATGTTCATATGAATAGACCATGATGACTAGCATGTTTATACATTGACACATAGACTCTAATAACCTCAATAGGCCTAAATTCCAAGCTGACCACCCCAACTTTGGAGGTATTGAGTGAAAAACTCAGAAATTATCAGTTGTTTATTCAACAACCAATACTAACCAAGGGAAAAAACACCCTAGGCTGATCGGATTGACAAATAAAGTCTAAGATACTGAGTCTTTTATAGAGACTATCATGCTAGAACATTTATTACAATTCCCTCATGGATTATGAACATGTGATATAGTACAACAAGCACTTCCTAAAAGCACTTCCGAAGGTCTTCTGTAGTCTGAACAAAAAACCTTTGTTCGGTTCACCAAGCTCACTTAACAAAAAACCACTAAGTACAAATTAGGTGGTAACACCCCCAAGGATACATTGAGTGGCTTGAATATTTCAGCCACTCCCCCACTAGGTGTGTGAAAGGCAGCAACACTTTTTGGCGCTATTGTTGGGGATAAATATTTTTATTCCTGGAGTACGACTTTTGTTTTCTTCCCTTTTGTTTTTGCTTTGTTTGATGAATTATTAGAGTATATCTTTAATTTTCATCTAGCGACTCAACTGAATTTTTTTAGTTTTTTATTTTTTACAAAGAAAATAAAACAAATGTTTTTGTGAGAGTTCTTAAATGTATATTTTTATTCTCACATGGAAACTCCATTGAAGGAATAAAACCATTGTTTCTCACAATTTTTTTCTTTGAGATTGATTTTGTGTAGGTGAGACCACGTAACAGTGAAATTTAAATCTCAACTCCATTCTTCAGTTCCAAACATTCTCCATGATCACATATTTTTTATATGGATATTAAAAGAATATAAATTGCTGCTAGAGTTTCCTGTGATTGTCCTCCCATTGATTTCTCTAGGATCCCTAGCTTTCCTAATAATCTCGTTAGTGAAATGTCATGTACTTCCCTTCCAGGCTTTCGGGGAGATGATAATGATCACTCAACCAAATTCCATGTTATGATTTTTCTGTCACATATGATTAAGAACAACATTTAACATGAGGATCATATGATGGCGATGTTTTCTCATTCTCTGCAAGGGGATGCTTCATGTTGGCTTCATGAGTGTTTTCCTGAGAAATCTATTACTTCCCTTGCAAAATTATTCGAAATATTTTTGAAGCAGTGGAATTATGATGGGAATGATATTGAATCATTCGATGCTAAATCATTCATTGAGACCAATTTGAAGTGATTCTTTCCTTGGAAAGAGTTTCATACAGAATATCCTCAAATATGTAGTATCAACATGGTGTACAACACCCAACATTTAGAAATCCATTATGATCCCACTGAGCCTATGCATGAAGAGCCATTAGTTGAAAAAATTATTGAAGAGCCTCCTCATATAACATCAACAAATAATAGTGATGATTGGGAATGATTTCATGATTATTTTAGTGATGATGATCACATTTGTACTCCAGATCTACTTAAGGATGAAACCATTGCAGAATCTTATAGTGAAACTTATGATGAAAACTGTAATGTGCATGATGGGACTCCTACCTGTTCTCCATATAATGATGATAGTCTGGAAGGTTTACTTCCTTGTTCCCATTTTCCTGAAGAATATGAGTATCAAAATGAGGACAAGTATAACTTTGAGCATGATACAAGTGACGAAGACTCCCTTATGTCCGACAAAGATGTTGAAGAGGAGTCTTGGACATTAATGTAAAATCCAGTCTATGAGGAAAATAATGATGGTTTTGTTGATTCTCCTATCTATGGCATATCTAAAGGAGATAGCATGGACCTTGTGGCCCTGGGAAATTTTGATATGGAAAAGGTGCATGCAGTTTATCCATATGATCAGTCTAAGCCATATATCATTATCAGTAATGAAGACAAATATAACTTGATATCAACAATGGAGAATCCATCACATCTGACATAGATGGCGGTGATGACTATTGGAATTTTTGTGAATATCTTATTGAGAATCCCATCTATGCTATATCCAGCAAGGGGAGTGTCTATTTAGAAATTTTTGGAAGTCCAATATACTATACTTCCATAGAGGGAAGCATGGATCTGGAGACCTGGGAAAATCCTAGTATGGAAAAGGAGCATTCAAAACTCTTATATGATCATTCAGAGTCATATCATTCAGAGACGTACAAAGGTATCAATAATGAATACATTGAGAAGCAGTGTTGTGAAAAGATAGATGTGATTTAGTCAATGGAATATTAGTCTCAACTATCATCTTCACATGTAGAGGTTCCTTATGATTTGGAGCTACTTGGGGCTTATGCAACGAGTCATCATTTGATAAGACCTGATGATCAGTATGATGATGTAGTTAGACTACCTCATCTTGTCGATTGGTATATCAGTCCTATCCATTCATGGATAGAAGCACCCTGCGTGAGCACATACCAATCTGGGAAGAACTTTAATGACTTTTTTCATGCCTATGATTTCCCATCCAACCCACCCATTCTAGATCATCACGCAAGTTTGCATTTTCTGAATAATGTATCCTTACTTTGGTTGGTAACCAAAGACAATAATTTATTTTTTATGTTAATAAAATGCTTAGGTGGTTACATTGAATTTTTTATTACACCTAACCTTTTTATATCATGCTTAGAGTAGAAAAATAAGCTCCTTAAAAGAGAGCATTTACTTTTCGCATTTCTGTTTTGTACTTAGCTATAATAAAACTCTTTTTTCATTAGTTTGTTACATTTATTTTCAGATTAATGGTTCATTTGGTTTCTTATAAAGCTTGTGCTACTAAGTTTTTCTTGTCAAGTTGAGATGTTTTTACAGGGTGTATAAACCATAGATCCTGGTCTTCTTGTATCCTCTCCTTTCCCTGTGACAAGATCGAGCACACGTCCCGCAGTTGGAGCCAGATGTTACCACCTAAGTTGTACTTAGTTGGTGTTATCAAGTGAGCCTAGTGAACCAGACAAAGATTATTTGTTCAGACTTCAGAAGACCTTTAGAATTGCTTTTGGGAAGTGTTTTTTTTTTATTTACCACATGTTCATACCCCCTTGGGGGAGTTGTAATAAAATGTTCTAGCATGATAGTGTCTGTAAAAGACTTGGTTTCTTGGAATTTATTTGTCAATCCGATCAGCCCTCTGATTCTCAGTGAAACTCAGATCAGACTCAGTTAGACTCAAATCAAGCTCATCTTGACTCCTCATTTAGTTGCAGTCCCTCTCTCCTTGGGAATTGCGCCCCCTCTGGGCTAGGGTTTCATTTTTTTCTAAAATTAAAGCACAATTTCCTCCTTTCCAAGCTAGTTAGAGTTAGATTGAGGAGTTTTTTCCATTGTAATACTGCTATATTTTCATTGTGAATAAAGAATATTTGGAGGCTATACCGTGTAGTGCATGTGTTTGTGTGGATTCCCAGCGTCATGCTACTAATGTGGTAATTGCAATTTTTTTCCAAATTTTGTGTTGCTTTGTATTCCAGCTTCAAGGATTCGGTTGAATCAAGTAAGGGTGTAAAATAGTAAATTAAGATTACTTTATATTGTTTATTCATATTATGTATGCTCAAGAATCTAGGTCATATGCTTAAATAATATTATTTTTGCATGATCTTTCATTTTTTTGTTTCATACATCTATATCCAGATCTCACTAGGTGTTGGGAAGGATTGTGTGATTTAGTTGCAGGTTCCCAATCGGATGAAGGTGTGGATCAATATTGATTCCATTCCTTATCCAATAATATCAAGACTATGTCCCTTGTCGCTCCACAAAAGGGCCTCCTTTCGGCTTGTTTCATTCAAGCAACGAACCAACCTTCTCTTCTCTTTTCTCTCTTTTAAAAAATTAAATATTCTTGGTTACTTTGTTTATGCATGAGCTTCTAATTTATCGTATGCAAAATTTCTCATTAGATCTCATACATAAGCATTCAAAAAGCTATATCTCTATTTTTCAAAAGGTTTCAGAAGCATTCCAGATCTAGCTTTAGGGAAATCGTCTTTTTTGCATGGAATTTTAAAGAAAAATTGTAGCTTGCATGTATTAGATTTATCTTTAATATTTTAAAAGATAAATGCATCAATTATTGCACATCATATTGGCTTCCCAAAATTCAAGACAAGATCCCAAAGAAAGCTTGCTTTCCTTGGTTACTTTTTTTCACATTTTTTTAATTGTTTTTAACTTAGTTGTTTTAGGTCGAAAGTGTGTTGAACCAAAGGTAATTTCAAAGTGATTTTGGGAATATTTAAGTTTAATAATATTTCTGTATTTTATCAGGTATAACAGAAAAGAGGAGGAGGTGTTGTCTGAAAAGTGACTTTTGGGTGATCCGGAACCCCCTAGGGGTCTCCCCATTTCCTGAAATCTTTAATTCTTGCACTTTGTAAGCTATTGGGTTAGTTATATATAATAAAAAAGAATAATTATATCATTTTTCTGATATTATAACTTCTGGTAATAAAAAGTAATTTCGAATAGTCTCTTTCGAGTCCATTCCCCATCCCCCTTAGGGGGATTCGCGTCGCTTGTTCCTTTTTTGCATTTTTCCTTTTTTTTCTCTAGATTAGTTTTATTTATGAAAAATAGTTTACTTTGATTAATTTCATCATATATTCCATATTATAAAGTCAAATTAACTTGAATACTTACCCCACGAATCCCGATTGAACCGAAAGGTGAAAGAGGATCATGGCAGATTTAATTAGAGAACCTTTGGTTTGTTTTTTCTATTTCATTATTTCAATTTCAATTTTTTTCAAGAAATGAGTTAAAATAAACCCTATCCTTGATTCCCCGATTGAGGTCCACTTGGACCGAAAGAGGTTCCTAGAGGGTTTCCTTTCTAACAAAAACACATCGATTAAAAATTACGAAAAATTACAAAGACTTCGGTGTGTATGGTCTACATTTTGGCTACAGTTTGTTCGATCAGTCAAGATGCATAAAAATAAATGTGAGTGACTAGATTAATTAGGTTTCACCTTCCCCATTTAACCACCATCAGGAAAAATTCCAATGCCTCGATCAGACCGTAAACGGTGGCAAAATACCCAAAGGAAGTGGGAAGTACTAGAAAGTGACCTCGAGGCATTGATCTCTGTTACACCCTAGTGGGTGTAATATGAATACATTCTGAGAGACTCCATTAAGCCCACACATTCCTTGTGGGTAGTCGTGAAGGTTTTTTGGACATACTCCAAGTACCCCTCGGGTATATCTGGAGTCCCCCTTCACCTAATTTAATCCACTCATTTTTCATATTAACTTAAAACATACCAAGAGACAATTACAAAAAATTCACTCCAAGCACATGCAAGCACATTTAATCATTTTGTGACTCCATGTTAAGGCACTGGTTATTTGTTTACTTCTTTCGATACGTATATTGTGTGTCATCATTGTGCTTAATTGTGTTTATTTTTCATCTTGTTATCTATGGTTGTCAATTATTAATTTCAAACTCCTAAAAAACTTATTCAATTTAACACCATCATACTAAAGTAATTATCCTTAGTAACTTAATAGGGTCTACCCCCGTTGGATTCGTTAGGAATTGAGCCTAAACGGAGAAGTCAAGACCAAGGTGACAACCTTGACTCGAGACTTTCCCCCAAGGACACACCAAGTGGCTTAAATATTTTTGCCATGTCCCCCCACGTGTGTGACAGGAGGCAACAGGATGATTCAAAATATTCTCCTCTTCCCATGTGGCATATTCACTTGGTAGATCCTTCGATTGCACCAAGTATTCTTTGATTGTTCTGCTCCTTAATCTTCTCTCCCTTATCTTCAACAAATTTTCTGGAATAAGTGTGAGATGCCCTTCATCATCCAAAGGAGGGAGTGTATCTGAAATGACAATTTTCTGACCAATAGCTTTCTTGAGACGAGAAACATGAAATACATTATGAATTTTACTCCCTTCCATAAGTTCCAACTCATATGCTACTTCTCCAATCTTTCGGATTACCTTGTAGGTCCCATAGTATCTTGGATTTATATTTTCTGCTCCATTCCTTTTGAGAAATGTTTGTTTGTATGCCTGCAACCTCAAATACACTACATCATCAACCTAAATTTTCCTTTCCTCTCTATGGTAATCTGCATATTTTTTTTCTGATTTTGGGCAACCTGTAAATTGTCTTTTAAAAGCTTTAAAATTTCTCGGCTTTCTTCCACCCAATCTTTAGCTTTTGGAGCTCTACTATCACCAAATATCATTTCATAAAAATTAAGTACATTATAACCATATAATGCTCTGAAATTAGACATCCCTATTGACATGTGAAATTTGGTGTTGTATCAAAACTCACCCAAGTGTAACCATTTTTTCCAAGATTTTTGTTGTTCTCCCACATAGTTTCGGAGGTACCCTTTCACAAACTTCCTATAGTATATACATATTCCAATGAAGCCTCTTGATTCTGTGATGCTTTTTGGTGATGGCCATTCTAAGATAGCCCTAATATTTTCCATCTGCACTTTCATTCCATCTTTCCCAATAATGTTCCCAAGATATAGTATTTCTTTCATCCCAAATTCACATTTAGACATCTTAGCATACAAAAATTGTTCTTACAAAGTTTTCAACACAATATCTAGGTGTTGCAAGTGATCTTCCCAAGTTTTACTATAAATGAGAATATCATCAAAGAAGACTAAAAAAAACCTTCTAATCTACTTGCAAAATATTCTATTTATACATGCTTGAAAATGTAGCTGGAGCATTAGTCAACCCAAATGGCATAACAAGAAACTCAAAGTGACCATAATGACATTGAAAAGTAGTCTTTTCAACATCTTCCTCCTTCATCCCAATTTGGTGATAACCAGATCTAAGGTCGATTTTGGAAAATTAATTAGCTCCAAATAGCTCATCCATGAGCTCATCAATCCTAGGAATATAATATCTATTCTTGATGGATTTCGTGTTCAAATCTCTAGATTCTATACACATCCTCAAAGTTCCATCTTTTTTCTATACCAACACTACTGAAGAAGCATAAGGGATAGATCTTGGTCTAATGAGTCCCAAATCCAAGAGTTCTTGAATGGCCTTATAAATCTCATATTTGAACTTTTTGGGATGTCTATAAGGTGGTATCTGAATGGTTGAAGTACCCTCCTCCAAAACAATGTTCTGCTCAACCCCCCTATCAGGTGGTCTGCCATGTGGAAGATCTCTGAAATTTTTTCATATTTGTGAAAAAGTGTCTCTATCTCCTTTGGGTGTTTAAAAACTCTTATTTTTGGCTAAGGAGAGGTGATATAACATCTAGCATCCCATTCTATATCACCATGCCTCAATAAATATCTCATACTATTGAAATTTACTACCTGTTTTGGGGAAGTGTGTTGTCCTCTCACAACCCTTAGTACACCTATTGAATATTGAAATTTCATTTCAGGAATTTGATAATTTACTGAATTATCTCTTATATAATACAGCCATTTCACTCCCAATACTACATTACTATCAGCAATATCAACCAGATAAAAACCATCAACAAAAGTATAGTTACCTATGGTGACTTGCAGCTTTGGAATCCATGTGTTGTGAATTGGAATGACAACTGTGAAGCCATCGAATGGTTCAGTTGGTATATTTATTTTCTCCACCATATCTACATCAATTAAATTATGTGTATCTCCTCCATCTACCAAAACTGAATCTCTTTGTCCCCATACCACACCCTTACATCGAATAGTGTGATAGCGAGGTGCTGCTGAAAGTACTGTCATTATTGCTTTGTCTGGTGAAGGATGATTTTCTTCTTATTTTTATTCTGTAGCTACTGTCTCATATGCCTCCTCTTGATCTGAAATATTCCCATCTTCATCCATACCCCCTTCATACTCATCATTATCAGAAAATACTTCTATGTATTAATCTTTTCCTTTAGCACATTTATGCCCCGGTGTCCGTGGTTGGAAGCATGTGAAGCACAATTTTTTCCTTCGAAGTTCATCCTTGTTCTGTCCTTGTTTATTATTATTTTTAGATATATCTCTTTTCCAAAATTATGATCAGGTGCATTCTTTTTCCAAGTCTTTCTTTCGAATCTTAAGTTAGGCTTGGGAGGAAATCTTGTTCTAGGAACCACATTTTGAAGATCTCTAGTCAAGCTCATTACATATTTTAAGTTAGTAGGCTTGTGGGATTTGAATAAACATTTTAAGGGCTATGCCAAACCTTCGATGAATAACAATACTAAACTTCCCATAGATAAATTATCCACCTTAATTGATGATATTTAGAATTCCAACATATACCAATAGGAGTCCCTACCTGCTTCAATTGTGCTAGTTCGTTGAAAGACAATTCTGGATCTTTTTGCTCAAACCTTTCTAATACCCTATCAAAAAATTCCCCATATTTTTTAACTTGATCATGACCCAAGTTTTTCAGTCCATGGAACCACCATTCATTGGAATCTCCATCCAAGTGCAAAATAGCCATTTTTAAAGCATCTTCTTCCACCATTGGATTCAACTAAAAATACACATCCAATTTTTTCACCCAAGTGTTAGCAAAACTTTGAGATGAACCATCAAAAGTAGTAAGTGTAGAGACTTATTTTCCTCCTTTTTTTTATTTTGCTTTCCATGGTGAAGTACTGCTCAAATGTTATACTTCTCCTACACTCTTCATCCAATTTAGCCCATTCTTTTGTTATTGTATCAATTTTAAATTGAATGTTAGACTCTTTTTTGGAAATAATAAATTTAGGTGCAGTAGGCCTTGGTGTGCTCTGAAATTCATGGGGTATATTATGAGGTCCTATTCATGAGAAAATGTTCTCACTCATTGTCTTCTTGTCTATTGATTGTGGACTACCACTATCTCCTATTATCCCTTTTCTTCCCATTTGACAGGCCATCAATTCGAATCCTTTTGCTATTTGTTGGTTCATGTCTACCATATGTTTGGTCATGTCCTTGGATATTTCTTCAAATAGTATTTTTATAAGTTTGAGATACTCCATTTTCTCCTTAGTGTAGTCTTCTCCCTCATGAGCCATAGCTTTAGTCAAATGTACCTTTTTTTCTTCTAGTTCTTCCTCTACAAGTCGAGCACCTTCCAATTCAGATTTTGAGGGTGGTGGTTTATTACTCTGACTCCTTTTTAACACCCTCAGGTTCCAATACCATTATTTGATACCACTTGTAATTTCCTTTCTAAATTGTTTTACCAAAATGCCCAATTTTCCAATTTTTTCACAATTTTGGCGCTTGACTAGTTTTAGTGTCTTAGTCTCCAAATAATCCCAATTGCTCCAAAATATTCATATAATGTGTATGAATGATATAATAACTTAATTATTATGTTTAGGGATGTATTATGTCCCTCCAATCACTTCTGAAAGTCTGTACTAAATTATGAACAAGATAGATGATTTTACTTGCAATTTTGGGCTCAAATCCCCCCCGGGGGTAAGTGGTAGAAATGGCTTCCCAAATGTGTATAAACCCACTTTAATTATTAAATTGAATAATTTAATGTGTATAATACATTATCAGAGACTAATATGCATAACCAATCGACCTCCCATGGTCATTATCACTTCTTTCAATCAGATATAAAAAACTAGTTTTGGACTGTTGGGGAAATGAGTTGTAGTTTGCTTCAATTGATATGAAATTCGACCCAATGGACACAAATTATCAGTTAATAAACATTAAAACCATAATATATTTTAATTAAATTCCATTCATTCATAAATCATCAATGTTTTATACACCCATTCGAATCCATCAAGATTACAAGAGTTTACAACAAGGTAGTGGGGAAATGGCATTGTTTCTTCATTATTGAGCAATAATACATGAGATTTATTGGAATTTATACCTAATATATTTATGAATTTAAATAAAATATAATTTACATCAGAATACAAAATAATGGAGCAATATAATCTCCCTCAAAGAGATGAATAGCTCACCAAGCGCGCCTCACTCCATAGAGCTGAAAAATAGTGAGAAAACATGAGATGAAAGGAAGAACAAGATGAACTTGATATGTCCATGAGATTATATATATTTCACCTGTAACTTATGACTCTATTTAATATCCTTTAAATACCTGAGTATCCTCTCCAAACACCAACTAGGATGGGAATCTTTCACCCTCGAAATTGGCTAAGGCATGAACTAGTCATCCACTAGTTCTCTCTCTTCACAATAACAATTTTAAAAAATGATAAAAAGGGAATTATAATGGATGATACCTCCATTTGATAAACATTATTGGTATTCTAAGGTACTAAATTCATCCATAAACAAAATCCAATTCGAATTGGTGTGGCTGCTCATGCTATGCCATGTGGCCTCTTTTTTCACCTTCCCTCTTCTCCCAAATTAAAGTAGGAGCCTCTTGGATTTATCCAACTCCCATGAGTGACCTATAAGATTATATATTCAGGCCAAACATGTCATATATGTCATATTTCATCCTTCAGGTATGACTTGTGTCATAACTGTCATATAATCTCCATCATTGGTGTCAAGATGTCATAAATGTAAAGGGAATCTATCCAAGTGTCAACGAAACTCCCATTTGGCTCTTCCTCTCCCCATGTAAGTTACAATTCATCCCAAATTATACCTATGAATTATATGGAAAATTATATTAACCTTGTAATCGATCCAAAAACATTAGGCTTCCCATAGATTCGAGATTGCAAGAGGAGGATGTCATTTAACGTAGGAATTCTAGCTTGAGTGGGTCCCATGGTCTCCATGTGTCTCCATTCTCCATATCCATTTAATTTTTCATTTGAATTCATTTAATTAAATACATTAAATAAATATTATATTCCTTATAATGTCTAAACACCATTTATTAGCTCCCTTATTAAATTCCCAATGTTTCCACCCAACCTAGGGAACTAGTAGGATGGATGGAATTTTCATGCTATGAAATTATTTGAATGGGGACATTACAGTCCTTCCCACCCAATATTCCTTTTTCTAAAGAAATTTTATATTTGTATGCTGAAAAATATTCTCCTCTTCCCATGTGGCATCTTCACTTGGTAGATCCTTCCATTGCACCAAGTATTCTTTGAT
Organism: Pseudotsuga menziesii; assembly: GCA_001517045.1. Taxonomy (NCBI): domain Eukaryota; kingdom Viridiplantae; phylum Streptophyta; class Pinopsida; order Pinales; family Pinaceae; genus Pseudotsuga; species Pseudotsuga menziesii. The sequence continues at coordinate 131,947 of LPNX011050296.1, forward strand.
TGTTCTGCTCCTCAATCTTCTCTCCNCCAAAATAAGTGTGAGCTGTCCTTCATAATACAAAGGAGGGATTGTATATGAAATGAAAATTTGCTGACCAATATCTTCCTTGATACAAGAAATGAAATACATTATGAATTTTACTCCCTTCTGGAAGCTCCAAAACTTTTATAACTTTTGCGTTCGTCGATGGTCGACCTCTGTCATGGCCTCTCGCTCTGCCTACGTGTGCAACCATATTATTGCACTAAGACTCTGCAATAACAGTCTTCTTCCTCACTATTACAACTTACCTCACCAAGCCCCTTCTCTGTACTTGATCTTTTGGTAATGCGGGTCCTCGATCCAGAACCCCTTGAGCACTCTTCTTTGCTCTCTCTAGGATTATACTACTACACTTCTTTCTCACACGAGATTCTCCTTGCTCTGATACCAAAATTGGTGTATGGATGATCAACCTTAGCCAACCCTACCACCACCTCGAGGATCTATTGGCTCCTACACTTAGAAGGACCACCAAATTTGTCCCTCGGCCAAATTCTAGGCTAAAATTGTCACCCTGCATTTTTGACTCCACAACAGGCTTCCCACAAGGATATTTCCATAAGAGGGATGTGGTGTGAAAGATTCTCATTCAATGTTCCAATGCTGTTCCACCGCAAATAGAATTCTCCAACTTTGTCCCCGCAACAAGCTCTCCACATGTGGATTGCGGGATGCAGAATTCCAATTTTCCAAAAGCTACTCCTCCACAACTTGCCTCCCGCAATTCTTTCAGCCGTCTCATCTATGTGGCCTTCACCTCGGCTGTTGATATACTCTTTTGGCGCATATCTTACAAATATTTGTAGATCTTTTATCTCCCTCGCAACTCTCGTTTCGAATCTCTCCTGGACTATTGGATCTTCCGCTATGTGTTCAATTCTCATCGTCTATTTGCTGCAAAACTTGCTAAATGCAGAAAATTTGCGTTCAATGCCAATTGATCATGGAATTGATCAATCCATACTTTGATTTTCATGAATTTGTAGCCTAACACTTCAATGCATGCATCTAGAACATACTTCATCTATTCAAGCAATGATTCAACACTTGAATTAATAACTTCACAGAAAGATACAAATGATCAAAAAAATGACGAAGTCGGCTCTGCACAGATTCACAGTTCAAAACAATAGATGCATCTAGGATAACATCACTAAAACACACAACCAATCATTCTATTAAGCACACACACAAACACACAGCTAGCCCCTCTTCTTCAGTTCATTCAAAATATTTACATTCGGAACCAGACACAGGTCTGTCCATTTCTCTACAAATTTGGAATTCTAATGCTGAAGAGCAGATTCCTTCTCCCTTCTCTAATCAGCCTATTTACCCTAAATTGTAACCTCCTACACTTATTGATCTTGCAACTGAAAACAAATGACTACAGGCCACAATGAAAATGTCCTTGTCACAAACAAACAAAATGCGGCCTGATTTCCTTACAGGGAGTCATGACCCGCCAACACTCCTACTGGCGCTAACCAACTATGACTCAGCAAAATAAACAAAAAGGTTCCACAACATGTGACCAACTCATCACATTGATGGCATGCCAGGATGCTCCTACATCATCTGTTGAGAGGGATAATAAGTAGGAAAATAAGGGGGATCACATACTCATAGAGAAATAGATTAAAGAGTTAAGGGACTACCCAGTCTAGCATAGTGTTAATTGTTGAGGCCTTGAGGGATCCAACCTTTGGATGGGGGTTGGTTGGGTGGAGAGTTGTCTCCGCAAAAATTTTTACAAACAAAGGAACTAGTAGCTCAAGTAGGACAAGGGATGCATGCAAAACTAAGATCATCATTAATGAGGTAAGTAAATATTATTGTTTCAATATATGCTATATTCTGATTTTATTTGTTGAAGATATACACTTGATGCACTAAATTCTTCTCAAAATTGTTGGAGTTAAATATGCAATTTAACTAGGTTTATTAATATTCCATGGGTCCTTACATTTTGTATCATATATGGTTTAAATTCTCAAGGACAATAATGTCCAAATACACCTAAAAAATTTGATCTTATAAACAAATAAGATATTTCTAGGGGTGTTAGGATTTGAACCCAAATCTCTTACTGCAGAGCAATTTCCTTTCTTAGGCCACACCCCTATTTTGGTAGAATAAAGTAGCAAATCCTATAATAGGATGCAATAAGTAGCTCTATGTGTATCCTCTCTCATGATGCCTTTGCATGCCTAAATTTCCAAGCCCCACTAGATTCCATGTTGCTTTTCCTATATGGAATCATATTCCAATTGCATTGCATTAACCCAGTTCTTCTTAAATGTGTATCCTAAAATGAAACAATTTCACTTGAATTCAATATAGAAAAAATAAATCTATGATTTCCTTAAGATTGAACTAGTATAAAAAGAGAAATATACTAAAAAAAACTACTAAAATTTGTATATAAATTACTAATTTTAGTCACACGACTAATCATAGTTTATTGAAAACGATTTATAATGCAACTGAATTTATGCCCAAATTGTTTTAATCTTTTAATGGTTGTTCTAATTTGCCAGATGAGTAGAATATTTAGTAGTTTTCTTAGTTATTGATTATTGTTAATTGGTTTTTTATTTAGTAGTTTCCATTGATTGTCATCCACAAGTAGTCTATTTAGTCATTTTAATAATTAATTTTCATGAACTTGTAGTATATTTAATCAATTTAATAATTATTTGTCATCAATTAGTAATATATCTAGTCATTTTTATTCACTAATTTCCATCGATTAGTAGTACATTTAGTCATTTTAATCAATAATTTTCATCAATTGGTAGTATTTTAGGAAAATACACTACAATATAATTTATTAATTTATGGAGGGTACAAAGGAATCAAACCACAAACCTCATGTCTATAGGCAGGTGTTGTTTCATTGAGCTAGAAACCTTTAAGAATTGGGGAGAAGAGTAATATTAACAACCATATTTAATCATTTGTAATTATAGTTGTTAATTCCAATATTCAAACTTGCATCTAAAATGTAATTTAATACATCTAAATTGTGCATTACTTAAAACAAGATTGTAAGACAACACTTCATGTCTGCCTAAATCCTAGTTCTTGTAGTAAACGCTTTTTTTAGGAATGCCTCCTACAATAAATTGTTAGTGTTTCTTCTATTTTCCAAGAAATTTTGATGTTAATGAAATAAAAAAATAAATACACCTCATCAACTACATTTATTCCAAACAAGGGTCTATTTGGACCTACTAAATTTAAAAGTCAATCAGGGATGATGGAAGCATGTGTCTCTTACTAAACCCTGAAATGAAGGGCATTGGAAGGCCCCATAATGTCTCATTCATGGAGTGGAAGTATATACTCAGGCATATGATACTATTTATTTGTTTTTCATTCTAAATAACTTTAGTAATTTTAAATTTTTAATAGCTAATCAAATATATTGATCCCTTGGTGACAAAATGATCATGTTCTATTTAATGCTAGAATTTCATGTTGTTTTGTTCAAATTCTAAATTTAAACTGTAAAGTTAAGGGTGGTAGTTCAATCCAACAAAGCCTATATTAATTCAAGGAGACCTTTTCCTTTTAATATAAAATGTCAAAATATTGTGCTCGATCTTGAATTTCACTAGTTAAATACTTTTATTAGAACAATAATTTGAAGAAACTTTTTTTTTTTCCCTAAATGAGTTAAAAAGATCTGACTAGATCCATAATTAATTTTTTGCATTATTTCCTTGTGGATGATATCTTCTTCAATTTATTCAGTTCATATCATAGTTGTTTTGAGTGAGAGTGAAGTAGGAGCACAAAGAAGGAAGTGGCAGTGTGAAGTTTCAATTTCATAAAAACTAGGATCTAAGTGTTCTCAAATCATTTTTATTATAATATGCATATTTATATATTTTAATAGATATATATTTCAAAAATGATCCAGAATGGTGAATTAGCTGCCAATAATATGGAAACATAGATTTAATTACTATACTACTGATAATCATTAAAGAATCAACCATTTAGGACACAAATAAAATCACAGATCTGGAAGTTATAGCAGTGTCATTAGATTATCAACCATAAAACCAACCTTCAAGTTTCAACATATAGAATCTGTCAACAATAAATTGTAACATATAATATCATCCATGAAATGAAACAGGGCATCATGAACAAACAGTTGAAATATGCAAACAACAATTCACACTTTAATTGCCATACAATGTTTACGAAATAGGCCTTAACAAAAGATAAATAGTTCTCAATTCTTGAATCTAGGTTATAAATTGAAAATGACAAATAATTGTACTATATACTAATATTTATTAAGCCTATTTATATGGTACTAGTACAAAATGAGATATAAGTGACCAACCGACTAAAAACGTGAGTCACCACGGTTTTTTCAAGGGATAAATGACAAAAAATGAGCAATTTTAAGTGAGCCAGTGAAAAACAACTAAGATAAATGACTAGTTTAGTCACGAGATAAAATATATGACTAGATAATAAGTGAATAAAATAAATATAAAAAATTTAATTGACTAATTTTGTCATATGAATAAAAATATTACTAGCTAACAACGACTAAAAATATGAATTAGTCGTTTATGTTAGTTATTTCTAGCTATGTCACCCAACACTGGAAAATTGCAATTTTGACAATGAATTTGTATAATTATCTAAATTTTAACACTATAGATGGATTTAGAGACCCCCTATTTAGTAAATTGTAACATTGTAGATGGATTTAGAGACCCCCTATTTAGTGAATTGTAAGATTGTAGATGGATTTAGAGAAACCTAGAAAATGGGTCTCTGAATCCATCTGTAATGTTAAAATTTAGTAAATTGTGACAATGTAAATGGATTCATGAGATACCATCTGTGTCACTCACCAACATTTTCTTCTTTAAAGTCATCCAGTGAGGTTTCTACAACTCTAGATGTTGGTGGATGTGTTTTATAGAATCGAGACTCTTTTGTAAGTGCAGTATTTTCATCATCATGTGCACTCAAAATTATAGACTCAATTCACATGAATTCAATCCTGACCATACTATGTTGACCAATATCCCCATAGCCATTTTGTTTGATCATTAAAATATGTATTACAAACATATAATATATAAAAATTAAAATATATAATTTTTATATTATTACAAAACATATATTATAATATTACATAATAAAACCGTACAATATACTAACACAACACTATACCATATAGTAAGCTATCCATATTACCATATGATATTACCAAACATGCCATATATATTATACCAACTCACCATATATGTAACAATATATTTCCACACAAATATTAACAAAAATATCAATATACATATATAAAACATTACAATGTAATGTTAACGAAACAATATAAAACACGATCTAATTCATACATCGACCAAGTAAAAAAACAATTATATAGTGGCTCCCTCATGTAACAACACATCCTTTAATGTAATCCTCCTCAAAAATGGGAAATGATTAATGACTATACGACATTTGTGATTGCCACCTCATGGAGTTTTCCCTCATTATCTTGATATAATTCCGAATCATTTCCATGAAACTTTGAATTGGCACCAATTTTTTGGATTTTGCGGGGGTGGGTTCTTTGGGTCCAAGAGGGAATTACTTTTGAATAGGGTATAAAATGTGGTTTTAGGGAATTTACTAACCGATTAAATTAGTGTCGGTTGGAAATTGCAGTGATGTTGATTAAATTATAGACATATTTTAGATTCTTTTTATCACTTTACAATGGAAAATTGCAATTTTCCATTGTCCAGTGACATAGGCGATCTTTTAATCCATTTTCATTGTTACAATTTATTAAATTTTAACACTGTAGATGGATTTAGAGTCCTCGTAAAAAGGGGTCTCTAAATACATATATAGTGTTACAATTTAGTAAATTGTAACAATTCATTGTCAAAATTGTAATTTTTCGTTAACGAGTGACATAGGGGGTGTCTGAATCCATATATAATGTTAAAATTTACTAAATTTGAACATTGCATATGGATTTAGAGACAAATACATGTCTCTGAATCCATTTGCAATGTTAAAATTTGGTAAATTGTAAAAATTCATTATCAAAATTCCAATTTTCCATTGTTGGATTTCGTCAAATAACTTACTGGAATGGTGATACAACAAGTACCTAGGTGGTTGGTTGCTAATTGGCACACACAACAAAAACCTAGAAAAACACACACACATAACATGACTAATTTCCAATATATATGGCTTTCAATTAAATAGGAAATAATCTCTTTTTGCAAGAGGAATTGCAATGCGAGTCTCTGCTTGACTAGTTAGAATGGACATCGACCAAATACAAACAACTGCAATAGGGAATGCTACTTACTCACACTTAACACACATGTGGAAAGTATTGAAACTCTTTACTTGTCATTATGAGATTATGTACTAGGCTTCAAAACCTCACAATAATTCATGCATCTAACAACCCAACCCCCTTCTTCTCCACATGCACACTAGTATTTACAGTCGATCCTCAGTGCACAGAACTCATACTTACTTCTAGAATTTCACCTACTCTTAGGAAACATCATGAATTCACTTAATACATCATCATATCTCACTCTGTATATTACACCACTTGTCTCCTTACAACAACCATCATAATTGACCTACAACTATTTTAACTACCTCATCTACCTTGTCCTCGGACTCTAGAAAATAGTAGGTCCTTTCATCTATCACACTTAGTCATATTTTCTTTTCGAATCTCCGTAGGATTTGATTGGGATCGCATCATCATCCTCTTTCACCTTTTATCATCGATCATCAATTACTTATAGTTTGAACTACCACATCTCTTTTCTTTCCATCGACCCCTCTTCTCTCATTGACCTTTCTTCCCATTCTATTGGAGGTCATTGAATGTCTTTCAGGAATGCTTACTACCCCTGTATCAACCTCCTAGGATTGAATAGAACTTTTCTCATCTCTTTACAACCTCCTCAGTTCTTCTTCTAGAATCCATGTCGCATATTCCAGGTCTTTGTTCACCCATCGGACTAGATACTCCTTCCTTTTTTTTCTCTTAGCCTTCTTGATTTTTTGCTTGTTGAGTACTTCTAGGAACTCACTCTGATATTGAGCTGATGTATTTCTTAGCATGTTGGCTATCTCTTGTTTGTCGCTCATCAACCCTTCTTCAAACTTGTGAAGGTTGGAAGCATTGAATGTTGATGATATGTCCATACATTAAGGAAACTCTAACACATATGAATTGTTTAATATCCTTTTCAATATTTGGCATGAACCAATAATTTTCAACTTCGTATTATTATATGTCCCTCTCGGGAACCTATATTTTCTCAAGAGTGCATACACTAGATCTCCTTTTGCAAAATAATGCAGTCAGATCTTCCTGTCGACTCTTAGCTAATAGGCGACATTACTCTTCTCAATTGTTCATTTCACCTGGTCATGTACCTCCTTCATATGGTCTAAAAATGGCTATGCATTCACATTATTCACTCTTATCAACATGTCAATTAATTCTATTACTCCATCCAAACTTATTCCTTACACGATCCAGAATGTACTCATCCCCGTCAACCGGTTCACTGAATTATTATTTGTTAATTCCTCCTGCACCAACACATTTTCCAATTATTTCGGTCGATCAATAGTTAAACATTTCAAGAAGTTTCCTAAGTTGATGTTCATGAATTCAATATTTCCATTAGTATGTGGATTTGTTATGAAACCAAGTACCAGATATAGCATAAAAATAGCATAAATAGACAATAAGAGAGTAATCCATTCCTAAAAAATTAATAGAAGAGATAAATATCAATCCTCTTCGAGGGAGGAACCTCCTTGCACAATGTACTGAGTACACAATATAAGATAAGATACTATCATGAATAAAATGAGAATATATCCTTCCTATATATAGGAGATAAAGGTGTAAAATAGCAACTAATAAATCCACTAATAGACCCAAGACTACATAAATAATTTGTAATGCACCACAATATAGGGAGTAATGCACCACACTATATGGTGTAATGTGTCATCATTAAGGGCTTAACATGCCCCTCCCATTAAAAAAGTGGTGTCCTCAATGCTGAAGTAGTTATGGAGGCTACTCTATAAAGGACTCATCTTCCCATGTTGAATCTTCTATGGGTAAGTTCTTCCATTTAATGAGATACTCTGGAAACAATCGATTTTGAAGCTGTCTAGTTCATATTTCAGTAATTTCTTCAAGAACCAAGATGATTTTTCCTTCCTCATCAAGCTTGGGTAACATCATTTGAATTGGTAGCTTGTCACCAATTACCTTCTTTAAACAGGAAACATGGAACATTGGATGGACTCGTGAAGATGTAGGTAGTTCCAATTTGTAGGCCATACTACCAATTTTTTGTAACACCTTGTAGGGATCGTAGTATTTAGGTGATAAGTTATTATCCTTCTTGGTTTTCTTCAGGGACATCTGTTTGTATGTTTGTAGTCTTAAAAACACCCAATCCCCAATATTAAAGCTCTGTTCACTACGGTGTTGATCTTCTTGTTGTTTCATTAGATTTTCTGCTAGATTTAGGTTGTCCTTTAAGAGTTTAAAAACTTGTTGTTGATGCTCCGTGTGGTCTTCCACTGCTTGAACCTTAGATTCCCTTAGTGATTATGTGATGGATGGTGGATGGTAGTCATACAGTGCCATAAATGGGGTCATTTTTTATGGTGTATGGAAGGAAGTATTATACCACCATTCTTCCAAGGGTAACCAATTGAACCATTATGTTTTTAATTAGTTTCAAAACATCGAAGATACGCTTCCAAAAATTTGTTTACCATGTTTGTTTGTCCATCTGATTGAGGGTGATAAGATGAGTTATGAGCTAGTTAAGTAACCAAACAAGAAAATAATTCGGTCCAAAAATTTCCAGTGAAAATGGGATCCATGTCACTTACTATAATATTTGGAGTATCATGTAGTTTTTTTACTGTCTCCATAAAATAATTGGAAACCATGCTCGCTTTGAATGGGTAAGATAGTGCACAAAAGTGTGCATATTTAGCAAGTCTATCAAAAACCACCATGATGAAACTCTTTCCTTTATACTTTGGTAAACCTATGATAAAATCCATCGATACCTCTGTCCACCTTTGGCTTGGAATGGAAATTGGTTGTAGGAGACTAGGGGTATTAATTGTTTCCACTTTATTTTGTTGGAAAACCAAACAATCTACCACAAATTTTTGAAGGTCAGTTTTAAGACCATCCCAAAAAAAAAAAATTCTTTACCCTATGTAGGTTTTTAAGAAACCTAAGTTCTCTCCTATCAGTGAAGAGTGGAATTCAGAAAGTACCTTTTGCTTGAGATGGGAACTCTTACCAAGTTATAAGCGATCCTTGTAACATAGAAAGTAATATTTCCACCTAAATGTATTAGAGGCGCTGGGATCCTGCTGCAACTTTTGAATAAATGTCCATATTTTTTCATCATTTTTCTGTTCATCCATTGCTTCGGCTATCCAATCTGGTTGGATGATCAAAATAGCATAGAGTAATGCTTCAACATCCTCATACTTCCTGGAAAGTGCATTTGCGACAACATTTTGCTTCCCCTTTTTGTAGATGATTTCAAAGCCATATCCGAACATCTATGTTACCCATTTTTGTTTCTCTTCTGAAGATATCCTTTGTTCCAAGAAGCATTTAAGGCTATCATGATCGGTTTTAACCTTGACATGTCTCCCTATAAGGTAGGGGATCCATTGGTTCAAGGAATGTAGTATTTCCAACATTTCCTTTTCATAAATGGGATTTTTTAAGTTTTGTCCCTTGATTGGATAGCTTGTGAAGGAAATAGGGTGTCCTTATTCAATTAGTATAGCTCCAATTCAATTTTCTGAAGCATCACATTCCAAAATAAAGGTTTCTCTGAAGTCTAATGTTGCCAAAACAGGAGATTTACACATGGCCTCTTTGAGTTGTTGAAAGGCTTGAGTTTCCTATGGAGTCCAAGAAAATGCATCTTTCTTCAGTAGCGATATTAGAGGATATGCTATTCTTCCATAGTTCTGAAAATACTTGTGGTAGTACCCTGTCCAACCTAAGAATCCTTGAATATTATTCAATGTTTTGAGAATCATACAGTCCATCATTGATTTTTTTTTTTAGGGTCTACATTGACACCTTCATGAGATACAATATGACCCAAATACTCCACCTCATTTATCCCAAAGAAACATTTTGGTGGTTTTACATATAGTTCTTTCTCCTTTAGTAGTTGTAATGCCCTATCAACATGTTGAATATATTCTTCCCAACACTTGCTATATATTAGTATATCATCAAAGAATACCAACACAAATTTACTAAGGAAAGGATTGAAAATAGAATTCATCAAACATTGAAATGTGGAAGGTGCATTTGTTGAACCAAATGGAACGACCAAAAATTCATAGTGACCTTCATGAGTTCTGAATGCTATTTTGGAGATGTATTCATCCTTCATTTGAATTTGATGACAATCGGAACAAAGGTCCAACTTTGTGAAGACAACTGCTCCATTTAATTCGTCAAACAATTCAACAATGACGGGAATGGGAAACTTATATTTAATGGTGTTACTGTTTATCTCTCTATAATCAAGACATATACAACATGATCGATATGGATTAGGTACCATTACCACTAGTGCAGAGTAAGAACTTTGGCTAGGCCTAATTATGCTATCCTCTAACATTTCGGCCACCATACTCTCAATTTCACTCCTTTGGATATATGGATATCGGTAAGGTCTGATGTCAGGAGGAACACTGCATGGAATTAAGTGGATATCATGATCATTGTCACGAATAGGTGGGATACCTTGGGAATATCTTCAAATACCTTGGAATTCTTATTAATGGCCCTTTGGAGATCTGGGGAGATAGGGAACTTTGAGTTTTGAACATCTAATGGGAATAATTGTTCAATTATACCTTGATGTACCTTTTTAACAAATTTTTCATAAAATTAGAGCTTATCACGTTACTTGGTTTTTCTGTGATACCATTTAACTCACATTCTTTACCTTCCCATGAAAATTTCATGAAAAGTTTTTGAAAATTAAAAGACACTATTCCCAATGATTGTAACCATTGGACACCCAAGACAACATCAGCACCACCTATTGGGATAGAAATCATTGTACTATTCAACACATATTCCCCCATATCCAGATTGATAGTATGGCATTTCCTTGAGCAATTTATAGTTCCTCCATCTGCAATCATTACTTGTAATTATGGTGCTGGATAAACAAAGCAATTAAGAATTCTGTCTAATTTATAGTAAATTAAATTATGAGTGCTACCAGAGCCAATCAACACTATTACCTTCTTCCTTTTGATGCATCCTTCTATATTGAGAGTTTCAGGAGTGCTAATTCCATCCAATGCATGACAATATATGGTGGGAGTAATTTCTTCTAAAGTAGCATCTTCTATTTCTTTTGAAGTCGCCTCTTCTTGAGATGGTTCCTCTTCTTTTGGTTCTTCCTCTTCACAATCTATGTAGAATAATTTCTTCTCATTTCACTTATGTCCCTTACTATACTTGTTATCATAATTAAAGAATAATCCTTTTTCTCTTCTTTCATCTAGTTGTTGGGGTGTCAAAATTTGTTGTGGTTTAGAAGAAGGAACATTAGCTTCTCTATATGTGTTGGAGAAGGCCTTTCTAGTAGTCATTGCCATATTTTTATTCTCAACCTTCCTTTCCATCATCAAATCCTTCTCTGGCGATGATGGTTCAAAGAGACACACCTCATGTTGAATGTTATATTTCAAGGTTCCAATAAAGATATCTAACAAATTATCTTCTAAAATATTCTTCACTCCGAGACTTGGATGTTGAAACTACTTGATGTGATCTGTAACTGAAACTTTTTACTTGATATTTACCAACTGGCTGAAGAAGGTGTTGTTATTTATGTCCCTAAAATGTGCAATCATTTTGTTTGTGAATATATACCAAGAGATAATAGACTCCTTTTTATGGCCACAAATCCATTGGTACTATACAAGCTGATCAGGTTCTAAATACAAGGATGCAATAGTTGTTGGTTTATCCCACGATACTGAGAGGGGGGGGTGAATTAGTATTGTTCCTTTTCCTTAAAATACACAAAAATAAAAAATCAAGACAAATATTTTATCATGGAAACCTCAAAAGGGAAAACCACCAACAAAAAATCATTAATAAGATGAATTTACAAAATTGTTTATCTACTACTACAGGAAGGATGTAAACACACCCTAGGTTTTTCTTGCAACTATAGATAGGGATGCTACAACACCCCTATGGTTTTCTTCCTACTTCAACAAACAAGGATTCTATGACACTCTATTCTCTAGCTACGACTGGAAGGACGCTTCGACCCCTTGCAAACATGTGGCCTTCCCTATCACCATCATGCCACCCTATACTGATTTTCTTAGTCTTTTGGAACAGTCATAAAATATCCACTTTGGACTCTATCAAGATCACTCACAAAGACACCTAATTCTTTACATATTCACTCAATAAATACTCTTTAACTACCTCCTATCAATGCATCTCTCCATAGCTGCGCTCTTTCATTTTGGATCGTGACTATTTACTTATAGTAACAACTATTCATCATCTACTCATTCATTCTTTGCATCATTTCATCATCAAGTTTTAACAAAGTCACTGTTTCATTCTTCCCATATCTCAAAATCCATTTCCACAGCCTTGTTTATCATTTTCTTGTGCTTCCGTAATATTCTTCTCCAGATACAATCTAGACAGTTTATCTCATGTATGAATCTCTCCAGATCATTGATCTAATCTATAGATTTCAACCAATCTGTTATAGCGGATTTCACCACTCTAGGTGAATCACACTTTGTATGGCCTTCCCCTATCTCGCTGCAGACTCTTTAGACCCCATGGACTATCTTTTATCCTTTGATGTTTCCTTGATCATCCCTAAAACTATATGAAAAATGATATACGCGGATTTTTACCCGATAACCGTGTACATATGTGGGTTTGACCCCAATAACCGTGTACATCAGGATGTATGCATAATCCAAATCCTTTTGGAGTTTTCCTTGACATGGATCCGACTCATTTGACTCCTGGCCTTCGATATGCCTTGAGATCGCTCGGATTCGACCCTTCATTATCCCTTGTGAAGCTATATAAGGAACCCCTTGGTACATTGAAGGCATATAGAGAGATTGAGAGCAACGAAACTATAGTCCATTGTTGCGGAATTTGTACTTGAGTCTGCATCCCTTTGTCCCTTGGAGCACTGTTGTGTTCTTCCCAAGATTTCCTTTTGCTATTGATCTTGCTATCGTGAGATGGAGGATTGAAGTGGTGGACGCCCAAGTGGGGTATTCAGTTTCTCCGGTTCGCAGACGTGCCGTCAGAGGTTGTATCTATCTTGTAATCTCTAATTTATATTAATAAGAACTACCTTTTCCTGTCCAATGATGTGTATTTGATTGAATATTGTATCCATTGGAATATGTCAAATGCTTTTACATTATTTATTATATATGCTAGAATAGATCTAACACCATGATATATAGTATGCTTGTATCGTTTACTTGTTGTTGAGGAAGTATTATATCAATTCAAGCTGAAGATTGGAAAGCTCAACGGGGATCTACTTCAACCGTTCGGAATAAGGTATGAGGTTTGATCCTTTAGTGTTAGACATTTTATTTCTATTGCATATTGGGAAAGATAGATTTCTGGAGTCAAAGCTGTCTGTTGTGGTACCCCAAGCCATAGGAATTTCTCTCCGTAACAGAATTGGCGACTTTGCTGGGGAGTTCCTAGTCATTTTTCCTTTGGTGGTTTTTATCGGTACAATGGGATTGATATTATTGACTTGCTCTTTGTTTCTCCTTGTTTCTAGGTTGCATTTTATAGTATGTTCATCCATTGACACTCCCCTTTATTTGTTTGACCCTTGGCCTACTTTTTACCACTGCCTTCTCTATATACGTAGGTTTTTGGCCAAAAGTCGCATACATATGCCTATATACGTAGGTTTATGGCCAAAAGTCGTGTACATAAGCCTATATACATAGTTTTTTTGCCAAAATTCATGTACATATGCCCATCCACGCGGATTTTTGGCCAAAAGTCGCGTATATAAGCATCTGTTCTTTAAGCAGTCACGTACATCCTCCCTTTTGGTGAGTTTGATGTTATGGGAAGTTGCTGGGTGGGTTGTGAGTGTGGCTGGGTCTTCCTTGGGTCTGATGTTGTCTGTTGGATGCTTCTTTTGTGACCAGAGACTGATTTTTCATTGATTTTTATTTGAAAGTAGTTTTAGTCATTTTTCCTTTTTGTTTTGCCATTAGTGCATTACTCTTTTTGTCTTGGTGTCTTGCTGGGCTTGTCTTTTATACTTTCCACAGAGACTGAGAGTTTTAGATGACTTTTATTGCATTTTTCATTCTGTTATATTGAAAAATACAAAGTAGTTGCACTCTTAGATATGGATTTGAGGAGGTACTTGCATTGGATTGCTTGGATGAGAGTTGTGTTTAGGCTTTCATATAGGAAGGATTGCATTGGCATTAGGAAAGGAATATATAATTATGCATCTCATGTAGTGGCATACCCTATTTTTCATTTGACAAAGATTGCACTTAGAATTCTTTGTTATGGTGTGCACTTTTATTTCACTGCTGAGTCTTCATATCACTAGTTGCGCGGCCATTTCCCTTTGAGTAATTACAGCCAACTAAAATCAACGCTAAATTAAAATGAATTACACTCTTTTCTTTTCTAGTGTGCCCCAACAAGCTTAGGTTTTAGGATCTTGGAATAGTTCATTGTAAGTCAATTCTCCAAGATCACTAAACAACAACATCTAGGTGTCTGTCCAGGTGAGTGTTTGAAATCCTTGGTATAATTAGTGTTTCTCAAGATCCTCCTCTCAAAAGGGAGCTAAGCACAAGGCAGTGTGAGCGGTTATTGATTGGGATGACCCCTAGTCATAACTGAGTAGCACCGGAGATATTTCCAGGATTGTATTCGTATCTGGGGGCTCTTTTGAGAGTTTCGGGCTTTGCTACCTTGCCCATACGGTCAATCCCGCCTGCGACTGTTTGCCTGAGCATTGATTATATTGAGGTGACCTTAGTTTCCTTACCTAGGTTATCGAGATGGTACTTCGCAGAGGTTATTCTACAGGTGTCTTGGCCAGGTAGAGGTCGGACAACATAGTCACTATATGTGTTGAAGCTGAGGGCCACTATAATTGGTTATGTACCTCTGCTTGTAGTGTATGGGAGTTTCGAGCCTCTCCTAGGTGAGACATACCTGCTGCATTCGGGAGCTCACATATCCTCCCCTTGGTTTGCTTGTATTTTGGCTGTATATTTTCTTAGGAATGTGCTCTTTGTGTGCTAGTTGGCCTTTGGGATCGTGGTTACTTGAGTATATTTATGCTCTCTTGAGTTCAGGTCCTTTTATTTTCGGCATGCCTGGTATCCTATCACCCGTCTTGGTCCTAGTACAGGCCTTGGTGTCAGACTTGGGGGCATCATAGCCCCTTACCGTGCTCATAGATTTGGGAATGGTCATCTTCCATCCTCTACTCCATTTGTGGAGGATTTTTTCCCTTCGCTGGGTCTTTACACCAGTGGTCATCCTCACTAGGGTGGTAGTGTATGCATGAACGTTGGGTCTACACCTTAGTTTCCTTTTTATGTCTCATCATTCACCGCATTGTTTCCTTTGGGTGCTGTTGTCGTGATCATTCCTCCCTATATCCTATAGTTTGGATTCTTTATTGACTATTTTGGGTTGTTTTGGACTAATATGGTTTTCATGTAGGGTCCACTTTTTGTACACTCTCTCTGTGGTTTCGACCCGTTCATGCCTATCACAGGTATTATGTATGAACTAGCATATAGGTTAGGATTTCACATCCGCTTGCACTTATGCATTGCCTTATGATCGTTCCATATTAACCTTAGGTACGAACCCATTCCATGGTATCATGAAACCTTCATGCTACTGTTAGAAGTGGTACTATGTGAATGATAGAGCTTTCCTATACATGGGTGTCCTAGTTAACTCCCCTTTACATTTGGTACCCATGCTGTGAGTCCTATCTTAGGTCTGGGATTCCATTGTATAGTATTGCCATGACATTTCGCAAGAGCCTCATACTCCTCTTGATCTTATGCTGCCCTATTTCCCTCAGGACTCCCTCATGTCAATTTTTGAATGCATTATCATGAGCTTTTCCTGCCTTATTGAGATTTATACCGGCTCTCCTGACATTGCGTTTCAGCCATATAGCCCGAACTTGTCTCATGTCTAGCCATGCAGAGCCATTTTATATATCTTTCGCATCTTGATTTCCCTTTTTACCGGGAGGGGATTTTCCCCCGAGTGTCGATATCCTACACATGTATCCTTGCATTGAGCATAGGTATGTTCCACTACTTGGAACTAGTTTGTTTTCCCTTATGACACTCGTCTCCTCCTAGTTTGTAACTATAAAGAAAGTTTATTATTTTTTCAAGCTTTTCAAATAACTCAAAAAGTCCAAAAAAAAAAAATCAAAAAACCAAAAAGCCAGACAAGGAAAGATGTTATCTTTGGTAGCTGTCGAGTTGTGTCGCCTTCGAACATAGCACTGTATATCACATCCATTGGTTGGATTATAGTTTGACTTTAGGAGCTGTACTCATTTATCTGAGTTTATCTCCACCGACTAGTTAAGCTTCCAGTCCCGATGGAGCCTCTGTTGATGCCTCATGTGTCACAGAGATGTCCCAGTTTGTATATCAAGTCTATGCTACCTTCATTCAGTCACCATATGCCGTTATGCTCTTTTTTGAAGGAAGTTGAAACTTGTGTCAGCCATTCCTCAGTTATCTTGAATTTGCATTTTAGCCATTCCTGGTACAGTTACTGGTTCGTGCACCTTATGACCGAGTCCTTCCACATTAGACAGCTTTGCTGAGTACCTCGTGTTGGATGATGGGGGATGCCTTATTGCCCTCCTTCCAGTGGATTTCATCCCATCGACTTTAGATCATTTATTCTGGGATTGGAATCTAGAGTCCTTTTGAGTGCCTTGAGACTTACAGTCATCAGTGGCTGGTTCTCTTGCCATCGACAGTTTCTTGCGAATACATCAATGTCCCCTGATCGATGGATTCTCTCAAGTGTTCAACCTCAACACATCTATTCACACTTGTTAGTTTGTAGTCTAGTACCTTGATTCCCATTTTCATTATCAGTGGGTAATCTCACGTCTGTTAACGGTATACATCAATGACCGGTAATCAGACGATGGACTACTATGTTCAACCTCGACACCTCTATTCGCATAGTAGGACATGTAATCGTAGCAGTTTGTGTAGAAGACTTTCCAGACTGGTGGCATCTCTTATATACTACCTCCTTGATCGTGCCAGTGGTCATGAGATTTCAGCTCTTGTGACTTCATTCCAGTGTATGTCAGACATTTCCAGCCACTATGGAGATCTTGATCTATTATATATCTTCAGTCATTTTGG
>LPNX011050296.1:149808-168425 GCA_001517045.1 Pseudotsuga menziesii
ACGCATATTTTTACCCGATAACCACGTACATACGCGGGTTTGACCCCTATAACCGCGTACATCGGGATGTGTGCATAATACAAATCCTTTTGGAGTTTTCCTTGACATGGATCCGAGTCATTCGACTCCTGGCCTTCCATATTCCTTGAGATCACTTGGATTCGACCCTTCATTATCCCTTATGAAGCTATATAAGGAACCCCTTGGTACATTGAAGGCATATAGAGAGATTGAGAGCAACGAAACTATAGTCCATTGTTGTGGAATTTGTACTTGAGTCTACATCCCTTTGTCCCTTGGAGCACTGTTGTGTTCTTCCCAAGCTTGCCTTTTGCTAGTGAGCTTGCTATCGTGAGATGGAGGATTGAAGTGGTGGAGGCCCAAGTGGGGTATTCAGTTTCTATGGTTCACATACATGCCATCAGAGGTTGTATCTATCTTGTAATCTCTAATTTATATTAATAAGAACTATCTTTTCCTGTCCAATGATGTGTATTTGATTGAATATTGTATCCATTGGAATATGTCAAATGCTTTTACATTATTGATTATATATGCTAGAATAGATCTAAAACCATGATATATAGTATTCTTGTATTGTTTACTTGTTGTTGAGGAAGTATTATATCAATTCAAGATGAAGATTGGAAAGCTCAACGGGGATCTACTTCAATCGTCCGAAATAAGGTATGAGGTCTGATCCTTTAGTGTTAGACATTTTATTTCTATTGCATATAGGGAAAGATAGATTTATGGACTCAAAGCTGTATGTTGTGGTACCCCAAGCCATAGGAATTTCTCTCCGTAACAATCATTTCATCGTCAAGTTTTAACAAAGGCATCGTTACGGTTCTTCCCATATCTCAGAATCCATTTCCATAGCCTTGTTTATCATTTTCTGGTGCTTCCGTAATATTCTTCTCCAGATACAATCTAGACAGTTTATCTCATGTATGAATCTCTCCAGATCATTGATCTAATCTATAGATTTACCTTTTGAAATAATATTTATACACCAAGTTTCTACTTCAACGATTCCTCACTGTTGATCTCCATATTGTGGGATGCAGGTTTTCAAAAAGATTCCAATATTACTTTTGCAAACTCTGACTTCTGCGTTCTACATTTTGCATTAACCCTTCTACACCAATCATTCTATATTGTCAATGTTTAAGTGAATGTCTTCCCTACCGTTGATCTTTAGATTATATCCGAATTGCAGGTTTTCCAAATTCCTTAAAAGTTCTTCCACAATTTTATTTTCGCAATATTTCATCCGTGCCATCGATATCATACGAATTATTTCATGATTGTTGATCTTAGATTAGATGCGGATTGCGGATTGCAGGTTTTCCAAATTTCTTGAAAATGCTTCTACAATATCCTTTCCGCAATCTTCCTTCTGCACCGTCGATCTCTTGCAGAGTCTTTTCTTAACTTTGATCTTTCGGATTATGGGTTCATAAAATCTTAAACATTAATTTGACAATTCCCTTTTCGCATTTTTTATTTGGTGCCATCAATATCTTTTAGCAGAACTAATCTAAGCCATCTGATATTGATCTTTTGTGGAACTTTGGATCTTCCACCTAACTGTTTGAAATTAATCCGTAATCGTTGGATCTAGTGCAGGACTAATATAAGCTATCTTATATTGTGGAACTTTACCCTTTCTCCTATATTTTGTGGAACTAATCCTCAGCCGCTAGATCTAGGGCAGTACTAACCTTTACCATCCAATCTTAATCCTTCGTGGAACTTTATCAATTTGCATGTGTTTAACTTTTGCACTATTTCAATCAGCAAGAACAATGTGAGCCATTGATTTACTTGGATGATCAATCTCAGTTGTTCAACTTGCTATAGGGTTATTTGTTTGTCATTCAAACTGCAACTTGGAATGAGGTTATTCCTTTGTTATTCTACTGGTTTCATCCTTCCACCATATATTTGAATTTATTTAACAGTTTTAACATCAATGACAACTATTTTAGTCAACAATAGTTACCTTTTCATGGTGGGCACCTGATGTATATGAAATAATTGCTCCATCTAAAAAATCCACATGATTGGATCCTTGCCATACAAATTTCTCATGTCAATCTTGGGGATAAAGTAGTTTCTTGGACCTGAATTTAACCCATGATGTTGTAGTGAATCATCAACTTTTGAGGACTCCAACTTCTTACTCTCCAATTGTTTTTCAATTTTCTCCAGGCGTTACTAGAATAAGTCATATTTTTCCTCCTTATCCTCTTCTTGAGTAGAAATTGAGGAATTAAGTTATGTTTGATATCCTTTATAAACTCCTTCAAGTCTTGAATATCTTATTTACTAGCCATCCCTTTGAGATCCTCTTTAGTAGGCATCTTCTTTTCCAATTTAGCAAATTCATTAATTTTCACATTTCCTTTAATCATATCTGTCAACACAAAAAATTGTTCACCTAGATCTACATGATATAAACCATATACATACATCATATTCCTACCATATTTCCCTTACTTTTGACCTTCATAATTGTATTTCCACAAAAAATGGTCCAAAACATTATTGTTTACTATGGTTTACCCTCACTCTTGCCCCAAAAAGGGTAAAAACCCTAAAAAATAGAAAAAGATAGAAAACCACAGGAAAATACCATGGGTAAAAAAATATCATGGTTCACCATATTAGGTCAAAAACCCTAGGACCATACTATAAAAACATTGTGAAGGGCTCTCCCAAAAAACGTTTTTTCTTATTTCCATTTGTGGGTAAGTTGTGACATTTTTCGCTCTCAGGTATTCACATACTCCCTTTCCACCATTCTTGTCTCCATACCATACCCATGGTGTAGGTTGAGACATTCTCTGTACCCATGTTGGATCCATTCCTCATTTGAAAACTGTCCATGGGTACAACTGGAGAACCAACCCGTGGAGCTGCGGAACCACTTCCGAGGAAAACTATGATGGCCCACTTTACAAGAAAAGAGGTGTATTTTTATTTATTTGCATTAGTTGAATTTAGCTGATATATGTTGAAATAATGTTAAAAATATTTGCTTTCAGTTTTTAATTTAGTTTGTTTTTTTATTTTCCATTGAACTCTTACGATCACAACGATCTAATGTTGGTGCTTCTACACATAACATGGGAGAAATCCTCGTTCTAGTTTTGGAGACTCCACTTGGTTGATCCATTCAGATCCCTATTTTTGCAACATGTTTTATATAGGTTTTTATTTAGTTTCTGCCTTTAGCCATCATAGATTGGGCCCCTTCACGACTAATATGAACCTTTATTTCATTAGTTCCTGTCCCCTGGACCTAGCTAGCTCTACTTTTTAAAAATAAAAAATCTTGTTTAGTCTGAGTCATACTTATCTGGCCAAAAGTCACGACCCAATTTCTCCTTTATTCCTGATAAACGCGACCTAGGTCACGAATTTAGCCTCTATAAACGTGATCTGGCTCAAAAATCCAGATCGCTCCTGTCCTGACTTCCAGAGAAACCCCAGTCGTGACTATGACCCTGTTCCGAGTGACTAAGTTGGATATTACCATCTACTTTGTGTGACTTGATTGTTTTCTTCCCAGATCACAACTGTCCCTCTATTCTATGTGACCTGGAGCGCTCCTGTTCTACTGACAGGTGCGACCATCATTTTTAGTCTTTTTTTTGTACCTTTTTCAAACCCTTCTCTATCCCAAACCCTGTCCCAATCTGTTTTTCTTTCCAGCTCTGATATTTTACAGCCCCTTGGTGTGTTTGAGGTCTCCCTTACTTGGTTGATGAGTTTACATAGTTGAGCTCTGTATTTGAAACCCCATGCTTGTTCCCCACGTTTAATTAAAATTTCCTTTACTACTCATTGGTTTCTAGCATAATTTCATTATTGGGAGATCTTTTTATTTTGTAGCTTTACTGTTGATTACTATTGCACATAATTCACACCACTAAGTGAAACGATCGGTTCATGATTTCGAGTAGAGCCTTAAAATAAGTTAATTAAATTAATATCATTTGGATCAGGGTATAAACCCCATCCGCTTAACTATGGGAAGTACTTGGGAATATCCCTAAAAATCATTGTGAGGAGTACCACAGGAACCTTAAAGTAGCTGGCCATTGATAAGACCTGCCAAGCGAAAATGGAAATGACCCCTAACTAATTGACTAGTTCCCACCCATGAGGTAAACCAAGAGCTATCGCTTGTGGAAAACTGGTTATCAGTTTTACCTGAGCCATGGAGTGAGGAGTACCACCCCAATACATAATTTTTTAGATAACATTGGTGGTCGAGTGAATCCCTTAAACCATTAGGAAGCTGAACAAACATGGGGTCCATATTTATTTCTAGTGAATAAAACACAACAATTCAACACATCATCGTAGCTCCACCACACTACTCATATAGGATTAGGGGTAACACCCCCCAGTTCAGTTCCCTAAACTAACATCATCAAATCCATCTTCAACATCACTCACTACCTTCGGAGCCACACATGACCTCTGAATTTGATTATTATTCCTATCAATCCGAACCAACCTTGTTCACTACCCCATCTAGCCCCATGGATGGTGCATATCTAGATCCCTTCCACGAAGGGATAGTCAATGGTGGATTTGTGTCCTTGCCACCCATCATCACAGGTATCCCTTCTATCGAACCAATAGTTCTAGGTTCTAGTGGGCCCATTTACACAGAACACACTACTACTAGTATGCTACCCACTAGTGGTGGCCCCATGCCAGGTACCTTGGTTCCTACCATACCACCTTTTATACTTGGGGCCAGTGGCCCTTCCACATCGATTCTGACTATTCCTACTATGGGAATTCAACCTCATCCACCCCCATTCATGCATGGGAACTATGTTCCTACAGCCACCAACACCATTTCTGGTGCTTCCCAAGACAACCTCAGCTTTAGCCTACCTTTCATGGCTAGTATCAACCTACCAAATTTGGAATGGTTAACAAATGAAACCAATAGTAACCACCCACAATGGCCTCCTATTCCTACAAATCTCCCCTCTGACATCCCTAATTTTGAGGGAAAGGTAGGAGAGGACCCTCAGAACCACATCATGTATTTCCATTTGTGGTGTTCATCGAACAACATTGTGGATGACTCTATTAGATTGAGGTTGTTATAGTGAACACTTACAGGTATTGCGGCCAAGTGGTACATCGATTTTCCCCATGATACTTACCCCGACTTCTCCTCACTCACTTCAATGTTCCTGCAATACTTTTAGCTACTTTTCCATTATGAGGAGGGAATGAATATCTTATTATCCTATCTCTAGACAACAACTACCCATATCATAGACCATAGCCATGAATGGAGTTGTCTTTGTAGCTTGTGTAAGATCTAGTTGGACTATAGGATCTTCCTTGACTAGTTCCTAAAAAACTTACTCTGCCCCATAGCCAAGGACTTCACATCTGAGTGACCCCAAACTGAGGGAGAACCATCCTTAAGGCTCAGCAGTTTGATTTGACCTATTCCCAGACCAGTTACTTATATACTGTTATACCCAATTCTCCCCAAGATGACACCTCTCACCGTGATACGCTGGGGGAATCTCATGTTGCTGATGGGCTCGTTGAATCTATTACCAAACACCCCCAGTTTTATGCATCCTCTCCCATGATGTCACCCCATCTGGGTAACACCCATAGTGCCACCCAACCAATTTATTCCCCCAAGTACTCGTGTATGATGGCTCACTCTGGATATAATCCATCTTATGCTCCCCTTGATTATGCTCCTGATTACTCATGTGTGACAACTCAGTACAGAGAAACCTCATCCTACATGCCTCCCACACCAACTCCTCACATTCATGGAATGACTTGTTTGGCACATTCATGTTCTATCCAGATGACTGGATTTGCAACCCCTCCATCTCCTTTGATCTATTATGCACCACATATGCATCTCTCTTCAGATCCGTCCCCAACTCCTCCAGTTTATACAGGATAGGTTTATGCTCATAAAAATCTCCCTAATCAACCTTCCTCGAATAACCAACAAGGGCAGGGAAAGAAAAAAAGAGGCAGAAACCGAGGAAACAACCAGCCCCAAGGAGGTTTCGAGCAGGCCAACCCTCCAAACAACAATGGTGTCGATCCTCCTGTAGAGAATCCCTAGCATCCTAATCGACCTAAAAAGAACTAAAAATTACGGATTAACCATCCCTGTGTTATTTGTAACATCTACAATCATTACACTCATAAGTGTCCTCACATGGCTTGCGTCCAACAACTTCTCCAAAATGACAATCAACGTGATCTAAATGCGGCTGCTCCGGCTCAGCCCAACCTTGTGCCACCAGGTCCTCCACCTATGGTGCTCCAAAACCCCCTACCACACAAAGGAATGGTTGCAACCAAACCCTTGGCCCCACCTTCTCCTGCAACTCCTCCTGCGACCCCACCTGTTGAGGCTGGTGTCCATAACCTTATGATGTTGTTGTCCGAATTCAACCTCCAGACTCAACGTAACCAGTATGGATCCACCAAAGAAACCATTGACCCATCAGAGACGACTACCTCTACCAGTTATGACATGTCTCTCCACTTATCGAGACCCCCCATGGATGGGGCGACCAGAGTCCCACGGTTTCCTGTGTGTTGTGTCACATACAATTCTACTACTAGAGATTCCCTCAACTACAACATAGTTGAATACTTGGCTCAATATTCTTCAACCATGTCCACTTTGGAAGTGCTTAAAACTTTCCCAACACATCGTAAAGAATTGTTGTTCATGCTAGCTTTCATTGATCCCTCAGATTCCAGGTTGATGACCTTTGACTTGGATCAAGGCAAGCCCAAGATGCTATCTACCGTCGCCTTCCAAGTTCTACTCTCAATTTGGAATTTGGTGTTAAGTCGATGCATTATTGATGAGGAGGAATCCACCTGCACTATGTAGACCTTTGTTTGGAATAAACTAGGGTCCCCTACCATTCAACCTTCCACCACCTCTCTTCGCGCCTATGATGGTCTCTCTACTCAACCATAGGTTATTCTCATGAACATTCCTATTGAGTTATCTATTAAAATGGTGTTGAATGACATTGAGGTTGTCAATGCCCAAATTTATTACAACCTCCTCCTAGTATGTAGCTACATGTATTCCATGTGAGTTGTGGCCTCTAGCATATTTTGGCTCTTAATGTTCCCTCATGATGGGAATATTTTGACTATTGACCATTTGACATACTATGATCCTAAGGGGCAATATACATTGGAACACATCCTTCTGACTATCGAAACCACCATCAACAACATGTCCATTTCATATTTATCTATTGTTGGCCCAGGATTTTTTTCCAACACTCTTATGACAGACACCTTTTTATCCTTACCTCCCCCTCTTTCACCTACTGAGGTATTAGATTTATGCACTGTCACATTCAGTACCATTCTGACCACATTGCTACCTCAGTCTCAACACCAACCATAGTCATCATGGAACTATTGGGGTTCCTTCCTGGTACACATGATTCACTTCCTTTTTCCACCATATGGAATCATGAGAAATCCTTTCATGGATACTATCAACTTACCTAATTTGACATTGGGAATTCCTGTATGGTACCTAGATCCACCCACCCCAACCCCGACTCCCCAGGCTATGTTGACTCCTATCCAACACATTGAGACAGTGTCATACCCACCTTCTAGTCCATCGAAGACTACTCCCATATCCAATCCTACCCCTCCTCCTCCAAAGAAGGTTGTGGGAAAGTGTTAGATTTTTATCATTAAGCTAGAAATACATTAGGATCTTTAACTAAGAGAATAACAAGCACAACAATCAAACATAAGAGACAATGAACACAGTGTTTATCCTCAGGGAAACCATAAATGGTGAAAACCCTACAACTTCCTCAGAGATAGAATCAACACCAAAAGTAGAACCCAAAACAGTAAGTGATCTCTCGATAGCAGTAACCTTCTTTCTAACTAGCCATAGTGTCTTCTCCTTCATCAACTATGTGCTACACTTGAGTGTGTATGAGAGATGTGTTAAATAGAGAGGCCAACTCTCTATTTATACTAATTCCTGACTTTACTAAACCCTACTAGGGCCGACCTCACTAGGAGATTCTAATAACCCTAGTGCCCCAGAATTGCACAAATTTTAACCCTTAACCAATAGGAGGGTTACCCACAATGACTTGACATGACCTGTTTACATTATAGATCTTCTCGATAGGAACATCGAGGCATGACATGACTCAAGTACATCCCGAAATAAACATCAGGTTACAATATATAAGAAATACAAGTGAAATACATTCCGAAGTTACATATACATCAACAGAAAGGTTTCCAAAGCAACGACTAAACCAATTATGACTCCTATTTGTACTTTTTGCGATGTCCAAGGCCATGTGACACAAAATTGTCCTGATTTGTCTCTCCTTTGTACCCACATGGAAACTATATATGAGGTCTATGGCACTTTAGTGGTCACCATCTCAGATGCATCAGTGGTCAAGAACAAGTCATTGCGAACCAACAATCCTTGTATAGTTTGCGACTTGTATGGTCATTACTCTCACCATTTCCCTGACTTTCTTGAGTATCAGTAACTCCTTCACAAACTTCAAAAGAACTCCCATGAGTCTGAAATTACTATCCTTGAGGATATCCACCATCCGACATATTCCTCAAACACCACCAAAACCATTTATACGATATCTATTTCCAGTAGACCTTCTCCATCCTTGACCATGGAATATCCACCTGATCTATTCCAACATCACTTTCACGACAACAGGGAGATCATCAAACCCACCATCAGTTTTACCCCATTTCACTTATCCCATGGTGTAGAGTTAGTACTTCCCATCAAGTGCCAGATTCCATCACCCTGCCTTACTGATGAACTTCTACCTGATACTTCACCATCAGAAGAACCCCTACCTATGCTTGAACATACCAAGGAAAACCATCATGCTGCTCTCTAGATGATTGACGCAGCTGACTCGGTCGAAGTCCCATTTTGACTCCCATGTTCACCCTCACACCTTTAGTGAGGGATACCTTGTCCTCATCTATGATCAAGCCAACAATAGTTAGGAACATGGAATATTGATTCCATGCCGTATGACCCATACATCATCCATCGATGTCTCAACAAGGGAAATACATCATTGATGACTTCGATGGACAACTCTTGGAGAATCCCCACAATGGGGCCTACCTCAAGAGGTTCTATTCCTGAAGTCACCCAGCATGAGTACCCTTATGCCATTTTTTTTTTGTTTTGCATAATTTTTACCACGAGTCACTGACCCCTTCCATTAGTTTCTACACTTCTAGTCATAGTGAGTCAATTATAGAAATCTGTTGCATCATTTTCATGTGAATGGGTGGATCTAACACATCCACCCTACCCCTGTGCCACTGGTACCCCACTGGAGTGTGCGGTCCCATGTCTACACATGCACATAGTATGTTGTACGTATGACCTAGATACCACCATGCTAGAATATCGTCACGTCCCAAGACCTTCCATGGAGGCTGAGTCCTCTCTGTATCTCCCCAGTATTCCATGCCCATGTATGGATCATCCTCTATACGTAGGAAGCTGGCACCATTGTGCAAAAACCTCTCGGGTTGAGAAACAACCTTTGAGACTGCCTCCCTCCCTACTGATTCTTCAATCCATTTACTAGAGTCATGTCGATTTGCATGCCACCACGCAAATCACACCTTGTATGTTGAGCTAGCTCTGTACCCATAGGATTCCATTGGGTTTAGTTTTTCCCTGTGTACCACTACACCAAAGGAAACATCACTAGTTTCTAGTTAGATTCATCTAGAGTCCATTTGATACGTTGTTTGCACCACCAAGTTCAGTTTTTCATCCTCTATCTTTTGGCAAGACAATTGTCTCATGGTCTCACTATGATTTTTTGGGACATTTCCTGGAAGTCACCTTGATTAACATGCCATCACATGAATCTCCATTTTTATGTATTGGCATGTTCACGAGCCATCTATTCCATCCATACTGTACAACTGGCCATATTTTACCACCATCCATCATCCCACAAGGGGGGGCCATCAGTGTTCTGCATTTATTTCTCTCATCCATGTTCACAACATAACCTATTTCCATATATTGAATAATTACCCTTGTTTGATTGACCATGAAATAGTTTTTGTTAAGCTCTTTTCTTACTCCTAAAAAATGAAAATATTGTCGAGCACACTCGCTTCCTTTCATTCTCTTTAAAGTATTTTAAAGGGCATCTATGTGGCCTCGTTTATTTCCTATTTTGGAAAATATAGACTATCATAAGAAAAGGATCACCCTAGCAGCTTCCAGCTAGGAATGTTTCCCTTTGTATACTTTTATTCTTTCTTGGACATTGGTATCGTACTTTATGAAAAATATCATTATAGTTTGTCTTTAAGCTCTTTTCCATCCTTCTCATCAAGAAAATATTCTCGAGCAAACATTAGAGGAAATTTCAACTCAAAATGGCCCTTTTAACTCTAATTCAAATTCCATGTCATCATGTGTTAGCCAATGAATTGCGTTATATTTGAAATACCGTATAGGTCTTAAACACTTTTTAATATAAATTTGGGGATAGGTATCATAAAAAAACTACTTTTTTTTGTATTTTCGACATATATCCCCGTCTTTTTACTCACATTTCGATTGGGAGAGCTCGTTGGATGCGGAATTAAATTCCGCATCCAACGACCGACTCAGCATACTTTTGACGAACCCTGCTACCCCAAAAACAAGAAATACCTCAAAAAATATGATGATGACATCATCATCACATTTTTTCAGGTATTTCTTGTCTTTGGGGTAGTTGGGTTTGTTAAAAGTATTCCAAGTGGGTACTCGTTGGATGTGGAATTTAATTACGCATCCAACGAGCTCTCACGATCGAAATTTGAGTAATTACACGGGGAGATATGTCAAAAATACAAACAAAAAAGTAGTTTTTTTCTTTTCTTCCTCCAAAAATAATAAACATTATTTTATTATTTTAACTATTATTTTATTGATTTTTTTTAGGAGGCCCATTTTGAGTTGAAATTTCCTCTAATGCTTGGTTTTGTTCACACTCTTAAAATTATTTGAACGATCATCCAGTCAGTATAGGTTTAACCTTTTCTGGCCTGGTTGGAATACCAACGATAAAGAAGTCTTCCTTCCCCAAAGGTTGGAAGAGCTCTCCTTTGTACACTTTTATCCTTTTTCGGGATTAGGAGACTACACATGAAAAAGACACCACACTATATTCTTCTTCCTATTTTTAGACTCTCTAAAAATGGAAACACCATCGAGCATTTACTTTCTTAGGCTCACTAAAAATCCATGAGATTGTGTCATAACAATGTCTTTAGGTGCCACCACATATATCATAGTATGGTATCTCCCCCCCAGAGTATTCTGCAATGAGTCTTCCTTGGATCCCCTAGATACCACTAGCCCAGTTACCTTCTTCAATATTTCCCATTTGTAGTTATCTTCCCAGTATTACATCTTTAGTTATCCCCCTCATGCTTCTAGTCAAGGAAACATCACTTCCTTGATTAGTGGTAGGTATCCCTACATTGATGTCAGCACATTTATTCCAGAGTATAGACCCAGAGGTCCTTGTATCCTTTTTTCATCCACCTCATTGATGAGTTCCTTGGACCACTTGAGAGGAGTCATTAGTGCCTCTCAGCATGGTTGTGTCTCATGTGCTCGACTTCACCTACTACATTGCACCATTGAGATCCCTACAGGGTATTGGTATGTTCATTATTTGGTCAAAGACCCCGGTTGTCACTTGACTCTAGCACATTGGTGAGTCTACAATGGGACCCACATAGTTTCTTGTCTCTTGTGATTTCTGGGCTACGTTGGTGACAATGTTCGGAAACCCCCACTGTTGTGCTTCCATGTATCTCCAGTACTTGGTGTTGCATATTGTACCACAGGTATTCCGACTCTCAGTCATTGAGTCCATATATATGTACACCTCTAGATTCAATAGAGCATCAGTTGTGAGGATATTGAATTCCATGAGAATGCCATTGTTCATATGTATCAGTTCTTCATATCAGTATTGTATTCATCCTCCCATTGAGGCCACCATTCACTAGTAGAAAATGAGGAATTAGCTACTAGGTGACTAAAAATTCTAGTCACCACAGGTTTTTCAAGTGATTTGCTACTTAATATGGGAAATTTTGATTGACCCAACTATAAACGTCTAAAATTAATGACTAATTTAGTCACTAGTTAACAAATATGACTAGATAATATGTGACAAAGTTAAAAATGACTAACATAAATGACCAATTTAGTCACGGCATAAAAAATGACTAGCTAGAAGAATATGAATTTATGTTAGTCATTTTTAATTGCTTCATGGAAAATTGCAATTTTGACAATGAAGTGTAAATTTTGTAAATTGTCTACCTTATATTAGTAATATTGGTGCCATCCACTTCGATCTTCAAATATCCAACAAAGAAATTTCATGAATTTGCTCTTGACCATCATTATCCCTGTTGCACCATTGAAGAAAACCGTAAAGCACATGCCAAATTAGGAAAATTAGGTTCCTACATCAATTACAAATTAGGTACTAAAACGAGTACCATATCAATACCTAGAAGAATCATAACTAGTTGTTGATCCTTCAATGTAAGAGTCCCAAGTCCCATACTTAGCACCTAAGCAAACTTTTACATGGTTCTGATACCGTTGTGAAAATTTATGATTATTTTTAATAATTAAAATATCTAAAGAAAAAACTTGAAAAGCAAAAGTGACAGTCCACCAGTAGTGATCAAATTTGAAGGCTGAGTCTTAATTTTAATTGGAAGGGTATTTATTCTCTCAGCACTTCAGAGATGAAGGGAAATATAAATAATTGTACTTCAATAGACAAGTATAAATTAACTAAACCTTTTCATCAAAAAAATGTAAAAAGCAAATATTGTTCTTTCAAATTTTTACAATTTTAAACAATTGAGTTGTTTAATATCTACATGAAAAAATGATATATTTTCAATGAAACTCATCTTTAACACATTAAGTTGTCATATGTGTATCATTAATTTTACAGTTCAGTAACATAACAACTATTATGTTGTATTTTTTAGAGTTGGAGCACACTTCATTATACAAAAAAATACTTAGACTATGCCATAACCATATTGGGGAATCCATGTGCAATCCAAGCTTGAGAGATGTAAGAATGATAAGGATTGGGAACCTATGAAAAAATAATACACAACTCATAAAACATTAAAAAAAATTCCTACATAGCAAGCAAGTTAGGAAAGCTAGCATAGCTAGGGTTGGGGCATCAAATATTTTTGTTCAACACTTGTCATGAAAGCATACATGTATGTTATGGAGGGGACTAATTCAATTGAATCCTAATTGCAACTCACTGCATGTCTGAGTCTCAACACTCTACCTTTTAAATTGAACCAAAATACCAAAAGAAGTTTATTAATGGCTAGATTTGAGAAATTTCTAGGTGTGAGTAATTAAGGCCTCGGGACTCTAAAATTTGTCATGTTTTGTACCAGTCCACAATTTAGTGAATCGAAAATCATGGGTAGGACTTTAATTAATTCAGTGAAAACAATTAATGTGACATATAACCTCTATGTTGAAATCATTTTCGATGTTGATGCAGGACACTACCCTCTTTATTATCTTACCAAAAGGCATGATAATGAGGAAGAAGACTTAAAATTATGGACTTCACCATCAAAGAATTCCTTGCAATCAGGTTGGTAAGGAGTGATAAGAAGATCACAACAATCCAACATGTCAAATCTAAGTTGATTGTGTTAATTAAAGACTTATATGTTAAATCTAATATAAGACTTAATTATAGTTGTCTCTTACTTTTTCCGTCTTGACACATTTAATATTTAATGGTTGTCTTTGCGCCTTGACCCAATTTGTATTATAAGGTGAGGATGTGCATGCATAATAATCTTTGGTTTTGAATAGGAGATGAGGATTTCAAGAGAAGTGGATGTAAAGACAAGTATTTTTTATATGTATTTTTGTAGCACTCAGGACACATGTTGTGAGAAACCAAAAATGTTTGGAAGGACGAAGGGAGATTACATCATGATCATGCCACCCATCAAATTTAAGACTATTCTTGAGCCAACAATTGTTTTATTTTATTTTATTAATAACCATTTTTTTCTCCATATCGTGTGCCCAATGACACCTCTCTATAACAATGCATAAATAGACTTCTACACAGTCTGTGATCCTAACTAAATG
Organism: Pseudotsuga menziesii; assembly: GCA_001517045.1. Classification (NCBI taxonomy): domain Eukaryota; kingdom Viridiplantae; phylum Streptophyta; class Pinopsida; order Pinales; family Pinaceae; genus Pseudotsuga; species Pseudotsuga menziesii. The sequence continues at coordinate 164,102 of LPNX011050296.1, forward strand.
CCATTATTTGTATTTGCATGAAATCGAGTGTTAATTATAGTTGGACTTATCAAACTGGCCTTTTGAATTTCATTTTGATGAAAAAATAGTGGACATTGGTAGTGAGATTCACATAGGTAGTAGGCACAAATATTTGAGCTCGTTTCAAGCCTAGTAATAAACTAATAGTTGTTCTTTTTTGTTATAGTTGTAGTTGTTGACACATTGTCACACTTTAGATTGCAACCCTAAGTGATTCGGGAGTCAGAGTCACATCTCAATGGCTAGTTCCTCGTAGTCATCAATGATTACTTTCCATCTTTCACAACTAAGCGGTGAGTGGATGAGTAAGTAATTATAATTTATCATAGCTCCAATATTTTGAATGATGAGTTGAACTTTATAGCATAGTAATTTCAACATCTTGAGAAATTTATATGTATGGGTAATTTCAAATGTTATCCTTCTAAATGTTACACTTCTTTTGAAATGTTGATATAAATTATACCCTTCTTCTTCATTTGAAGGGTAAAATTTGGATCTTAATTTTTTTTTGAAGAGCAATTTTAACTTTACACTTATGGAAAGGGATAGAACCCTCGGGAAGGGTTAAATTTTGAACGTTGAATGGGAGAAGAGGGGCATCCATGGAGACATTAAGTCCATAAAATTTATTCTAGATGAGGACTTCAATGCCTGTTCGGGTGACTTAACCTCACTTGGCTCATTGAAAATGAGGAAACATCTCCTGCTGTGACCACAAAGCTAGGGTGCATCGTTATTGGGGGCCCAAGTGTAGCGGCTACACCGGTAAGGATACTGTAGAATTTGATGTTTTCATTTTTGGGGTTGTGTTGGCTGTGGCCAGGAGCGGGTTAGTTTTATAGTGAGAGCCCAAATGGAACAGGACAATTTTATGGATTTTATATGCGGCCTTTATGGACAAGGAAGAGTTACGAAGGCATCAAATCTCATATTAAATGGATATTTTGATGAATTTCAGATGAAATGAGCATTGATCTTGGGGATTTCCTGCTTGCATCCAGATCCAAGGCTTCTCCCTTCAATAAGACAAGCACTGCAGGTTCTAATAAATCCAAATGAAGAGTTGATGCCACTTTTCTTCTTTGAGGCCATTAGTTATCTATGTCATTTTCCTACCCTTAGCCCCACTAGATTCTCACTCTTCGTTTCTCTCGATATTCTAGCAACAATTGAATTGTGTCGGATGCAACAAGGAATTCTTGCAACTGAATTGATATTCTAGCAACAATGAATTCTTAGATCCAATTCCTAGATAAAGTAATGGGTTTCGAGTGTTTTCTATACCAATTAATTTGAAGGCATTCCTAGATCCAACGCTCGATTTGGTGTATTGTTGGCGTACCATTTTGATGGGATTGGGAAGCTTCACCGACAGTGATATTAGTGCATAGATTGTGGAGTTGGGTTTTATAGAATTTATGACTGAGATCTTGACCCTGAATTTTGTTTGATAGATAAGTTTAAGCAGAGATGCATCCGTGAGAGGGAATAGAGAGCTCGGTGGACATAATTTAACATTTGAACAACTTAGATAGATGGCACACTAGGAATCTAACTTGTGCATCCCATGAACTATGAAATTGACAATGGTGATTCTTTAACCATCTGTGTAAGCACCCAAACCGATGCAACAAGCTAGCTTTCAATTTTAGGAGAGAAATACAACAAACCAGTATTTGGGGAATTCCTTCTTATAAAGAAAAGATGTGATTAATCTCAAGAAAACAACCAAGATGATGCAAAGAGAACAAAATTCGCCAATGTCGAGAAGCTGAAATGGATGATTTCTTCTCAGTTGTGGATTCAAGATTATTAGACTCAAGAATGCAAAAAATAGGTAAGGGAATATATTACCTTTCATTCTTATTGACCTTGCAATGTGTTACCACCTAAGTTGTACTTAGTGGTTGTTATCAAGTGAGCCTGGTGAACCGAATAGGGTTAACTTGTTCAGACTTCAAAAAGACCTTTGGAAGTACTTCTGGGAAGTGCTTGTTGTATCATATCACATGTTCATACCCCATGGGGGAATTTTAATAAATGTTCTAGCATGATAGTGTATGTAAAAGACTCGGTCTCTTAGAATTCATTTGTCAATCCGATCAGTCCAGGGTGTTTTTTCCCTTGGTTATTATTGGTTGTTGAACAAACAACTGATAATTTCTGAGTTTTTCACTTCATACCTCCAAAGTTGGGGTGGCCGGCTTGGCATTTAGGCCTATTGAGGTTATTAGAGTCTATGTGTCAATGTATAAACATGCTAGACATCATTTTTGAGTCATATGAACATGTCTAAGTCTGCCTAGGTGTTTTTCAATTTTTCAATTTTTCAGTTTTTTCAGTGTTTTTTATTAAAATTTATTTTTTCCAAAACTTAGGCTGTTTTTTAATAGTTTAATTGGAAAATTTGATTTTGTAATAAAAGTGGGCCAAATAATCAGTTTCAGTCATGTAAGTGCTCATTTTGAAGCTAAGAGCACCATGTAAACCCATGGACTTACTGGTTCCTAGTTTTGAGTGATTTTCCATCACTCAGGTCAGAAAGCCCCAAAAATCAATTATTGATTAATTTAATTAATAAATTGATGAATAATGGAGCAAATCCAAGATCACTAAATCAGTGGATTCTCAGCCGATTTGATTGAAATCAGTCAGATCTGAAGCATATTGACTGGATCTGACAAATCCTTGACTGAAGGAGGTGATCAAATCAGATCCAGAGTTGATCTTGAGCATCCTTTATGGGGATTTTCACTCTCCCTCTCTCCTCAACACGTTTTGGCTCATCTGGATGAGTTTTGGGCCGATGTGTCAGTGTATGGGTTGATGTGTCAGCCAGATCAGGCCTCGGGTTGACAAGTAGGCTCAGTTCAGCCTCAGTTCTGCATTGATGAACTCTCCATCAGTTGATTTCACTTGATTCCATGAGGAATTTTGCCCCCCCTGGGCTAGATGGCCTGTAAATTGTATATATCCTGCTTGAGGCTCCCTCTTCCAAGCTAGTTAGAGCTGGACTGAAGGGCTTGCCATTGTAAACTGTGTACTGATCTTCATTTGTTGAATAAAGAGAAGCTTTGGAGGCTCAATTGTGGAGTACCTTTCATGTGTGGATTGTCATTGTCATGCTGCATTCGAGGTGAAACTACTATTTTTCCAATTTTTTGCACTTAATTATTGTCTTCCTGAATGGTTTCTAAAATCATAGGGATAGATCATTGTAAGTAAGCTTACTTACTTTCTATTTGATGCATATGTTTGAATGAGTTAATACCTGTATGTTAAATAAGTTTATTTGCATACTGTATCATCCCTTTCTCATATGTATCTCCAGATTTGATAGTTCTGTTTGCAGGAGTTGTGTTGTAGCTTACAGGTTTACCGTGACTGGAAGATCTATGGTTCAGGTTTGATTTCATTGATTTCCAGTGGAGATTGCTAATATCGTACCCCTCGGTGCTTCACTACCAAGTTTTCTCTACAGATCTACTTCAACAACAAGCACCTTTCTTCCCCTTTCTCTCCTTTAAAAAATTATTAAACTTTCCTCAAATTGGTTACTTTAAAGGTTTCTTGTTGCTCTGATCTATCTCATCAAGAAAAAAACACATAGATCTAATTATCAAGATCCCTTCCAAATTCTAGATCTTAGTTTCATTTTGCATATAAAGTTCAATTTCAAGAGATCTAGCTAAAAGTACCTTATTTTTGCAAGCAATTTAGTAAAAATTCATAGCTTGCTGTTAAGGTAGTTTCATTTGCTGCATGATAAAAATTCAATATTCTGCAATATCAGAAAATTTTAATTGGCTGCACAAACAGTAAGACAAGATCCCAAGGAAAGCTTGCTTTCCTTGGTTCCGTTTTAGCTAGTTTAACCGCATTATTTTTGAGATAAAGTAGGCTGATCCAAAGGTACTCTTAAATTTCATTTTGGCATATGTTATTCTAACTTGTTTTCTGTCCTTTATCATTTCTGACAGAAATAAAGGGAAGCTGCTTTCCGAAGTGGTCTCGGGAGCGTTCAAATCCCCCCAGGGGTCTCCCTTTTCACCAAAAAAAATGTTAATTGTTTTGCAAAATTGTAAAAAACTTGGTTTCAGCCTGTATAAGGACCAATAAATTTATTATTTATCAGTTATTTGATATTGTAACCTCTGTAATAAAATCATTTTTGGAATAGGCTCTTTCGAGCCTGTTGTCGCCTTTTCACACACCTAGATCACGTGGCAGAAATATTCAAGCCACTCGGTGTGTCCTTGGGGGCAAGTCTCGAGTCAAGGCTGTCACCTTGTTCTTGACT
>LPNX011050296.1:170964-183384 GCA_001517045.1 Pseudotsuga menziesii
CTCCATGGGGTATGAACATGTGATATGATAGAATAAAGCTTCCCGGAAGCAAGACTGAAGGCTCTCTGAAGTCCGAACAAGTTATCCCTGTCCGGTTCACCAGGCTCACTTGATAGAAAACCACTAAGTACAACTTAGGTGGTAACAGAGCCCTTTCCCCGTCCCCCCTGGGGGGATTCGCGTCGGTGCCCTTTTCGTCGTTTTTTGCTTATTCCATTTATACTAGAATTGATCTGATTTGTAGGGTAGTATACTTAATATTGTTATTAATTCCATACTCCATATCTCACATTTCAAAGTAATCATAATACTTACCCCACGATTTCCCGATTAACCCGAAAGGGGAAAGAGATTCGTGGTAGGATTAATTAAGAAATATGAATCGTGTATCTTTTTTCTTTCTTCTAATTTTTGTTTATAAGTAACTATAAAATTTACCCCTCCTCGATTCCCCGATTGAGATCCACTTGGATCGAAAGAGGTTCTTGGAGGGTTTTCTTTTAAACAAGAACACCTAGTTTAAAACTTATTAAAATTTACAAGACTCCAGTGTGTATGTTCTGCACTTGGATGCGGTTCATTCGATCAGTAAAGCTGTGTCAAAATAAATTGGGTGAATAGCATAATTAGGACTCACTCTCCCCAATTGACAAACCATCAAGTGAAATCCAACACCTCGATCAAACCTCTACGATGGAAAAATACACAAAGGAAGCGGGAATTTAATGAAAAGTGACCTCGAGGCATCGATCTCTGTCACACCCTAATGGGTGCGTTATGAACAATAGCCCTAGAGACTCCATTTCAGCCCACATATTCCTTGTGGGTAGTCGTAAGGGTTTTGTCTTGGACATACTCCAAGTACTCTCGGGTATATCTGGAGTCCCGCCTTAGCCTAATTTAATCAATTCATACTTCAATTTTAACTTAAAACATACCAAGATGCAATCACAAAACATTCACTCCAAGCACATACAAGCACATTGATCTCTTTTATTTGACTCCATTATTAAGGCACTGGTCATTTTTGCTTCATATATATATATTGTGTATCAGCTTTGTGCTTTCGTGTGTTTATCTTCGTATCTTGTCATCTTTAATTGTCTATAGTTAAAATATTCAAACTCCTAAATAACTGATTCAGTTTAACATCACCACACTAAGAATTCATCCTTAGTAACTTAATAGGGTCTACCCCCCTTGGCTCCATTAGGAGTTGAGCCTAAACGGAGGAGCCAAGAACAAGGTGACAGCCTTGACCCAAGACTTGCCCCCAAGGACACACCGAGTGGCTTGAATATTTCTTCCACGTGACCCAGGTGTGTGAAAAGGCGGCAACACAATGTCTGTTCTTGTGATCTTAGAATACAAATAGAGATTGGCATTAGATTAGTGTCCATCCTTACCCAATTTGTGATTACCATGCTTTTGTTATGTAGTAGGGATTGATCTCGGGCATTTTCAAGCTATGTATCATTACTAGTAGGATAATTTTTTAGAATCAGCAACTTTGAAGTGGGGAGCATGACTTAATTTTTCACCCTTGTGGGATGTATGTTCCATTTCTCTTAATTGAAATGTATATATTTTGTATTAAAAGAAATATGCAGATGCACTGGTAACTGCTCTTGAAAGTATGAATGCTAATTACTGTAGAATTCTCTTTCTATCAACTACTAATGGGATTGATTTTTAGCATTTGTGCCCTGAGCTACTTTGTTTGTTGCTCATAATGATAAATAAACTAGGTCCATGTGAAATTCACTCAATGAATTCTTTTGATTCACGTGGCAGGGTACTTCCATAATATTTTTTGGCACAAAATGAAGCAGTAAATATATTCTTGTATGATAGTGAGAGTACTACTAGTCTTGAAATTAACACTGGCATTTGTGTAAACAATTATTTTATGAAGTCAACATGGATCATAATAAAATTATGTGCATAAATATGTGTATAGGTAGGGGGGATATTCAACACGTGTGCAAATGTGTGTGCTTGTAACACTAAGGAAATAAAAATTCAAATAAGAATCAACTTCTTGTTTGTTTAGATTACAATTTACAATAGATGCCATAAAACCAAATTCAAGAGAGCATCGACATAATTAAATATTATCTATTATTAAACTAGCATAGATATATCTTAGCCTTGGATCTGAGAAGTTTGTAAGAGATCAAAAAACATGGTGGTTTATGTTTTGATTTTTTGATCCCTCATGATGCTTAATAAATATGGGGTTATGATGAATCTTTTGCTATTTGTCTTTAACATGTCAACTATGACAATAAGTACAATGATTTTTAAAAGCAAGCTGATTATATGCTTTGAAATTCAATATGAAATGCCCATTGTAGGTTTTATACAGTAAATAAACTATGTCTTCTACAAATCCTGGAAACATATAGCATCAGGTATACGCATGGAATGACCATGCTAGATACCATATTCAAGAACATAAACCTTATGTTATATGCTATAGAGAAAAATTTGGTACACAAATCCTGCCACCATATAGCATCAGGTATACACATGCATGATGCATACCATTGGAGAAGGTATGCCACATGATTTATGAGAAGGTATAGAATTAGTTACACACATGATGGAGGGACCATGCTAGAGGCCATATTCAAAAGTATCAAACTGATGTTATATGACTTGGAGAAAATAATGGTATACAAATCCTACCGCCATATGATGTACATGTTACTTGAGCAATAATCCATTTTAATTTACATCTAGCTGGAAAAGTACCAATTTTACAGCTCATGTCAAGGTACTTCATCACAGATTACACCTTAATAGGAAATCATAGTTTTTTCTTCACACACAGTTGCACCACATCATATACATTTAAATTATTGATGAGATCATTTTGAGATTGTACCCAAAATTACTTGTTTTTGACAAAAGGACTACATACCTAAATACTTATGGATTGTTGTGAACATGTTATTAGGGAATCTCTTCTGATGGTGGTTGTGTCTTAAGGTACAAGAAAAAAAGCAATATGGATAGGAAATTATCTGATAAGTAGTATCAGCATCTGATGATGCTTTTGTTGAAAAAGTGCCGAAGAAAGGAGAACCTATTATGTCCAAAGTACTTGATATGCCAATCTTAGTCTGTATTATGTAACATAGGGATCTTGAACATTAGTTGGGTCCAAGTGGGATAGTATATGTTTGAACTAGTGAAATGATTTTTTTAAATATGCTTGTGTATGGAATGGTATATGGAAATTTTAAACATACTCACCTATGTAAAAGTATAGATTTAGACAAAAATTAATTAATGAATTCCAATGTGACTGTTTGGTTTGACACAATGTTAATGTTGGAGTAGAAAAGTTGAAAAATCTGAAATTCTAAACCTTGATATTTGAATTTGGCATTTGCGCAATGGAGATAACATTTTTTATTGCTTTCTATTGCTTCAACTGCAACTATATGTCAATGTTCCCAAATGAATAAGAAGTAGTGGGATGGGGTTATTTTATCATTTGATGTTGTGGTTGGCCACCACAAATGGATTTCTTATCCAAAAATACGCACCGAATATCATTTTGTTTCCTTGTAGGAAACTATTTGCTAATAAAAGAAAAATTACATAATATGAAAGATACAGGGGTTTCTATTTCCTACCAAATGGATTGCATAATTTTTTTTGAAAAACTGCGTAAACATTTGGAGAGGATCCACACTAGATTAGTTAATGGCTGAACATATGCTAAGATATGATTAATTGATTTCAGTTTGGCAGTAACCTAAGTTGGCAGGGTGGATGCTTGTGGGAGGGGATGAGGAGAAGATTTCCAATTTTTGAAAGCAAGGCGTGGAGTCATGTCGGGGTCTATCACATATGAAGTTTTAAATGTGTAAAAAGAATAGAAATTTAATAAATCACACATGAAGTTTATCTGAAACAATAAAACTTAAAACAATGATTTCATGGTCAATGTTGCTAAAGACTCAATAAAAATTGTGATTCAAGTTTCAGTAGCTATAAATGACAATATCATAGATATGTGAATTTATATTGGTGAGAGGATTGGCTTGATATGATGTGAAAATTAAAAGAAAAAAATTAATAAAACTCACTCGATTCTATATCAAAATATGGGCCCAACATGTTAACCTAGGAGTTGTTGCTGCGCCCATGTGTTTTTTTTTCCAAAATTTGTTTTTTTGTGTAATTATTTTTGAGGGGGTTGTCCCTAGTCACCGCTCCAATATTGGGGATTGTTACTCAGGAACATCCCTAGCAGCTGGTTTTGTTTTTGTTCCTATCCCAGGTATGGGAAATGTGTTCCATTATTGGGTAAGCATTCTACAGACCAGTGGGCATACATTGCTTGGCAACATACAAAATAAATCATTGTAAGAGATAATGCAAAGTTTGTTAAGGATTTCTATAGTCTGAACCATTACTAGTGCATGCTAAATAAAGAATTAATCTGCAACCTATTTGTCTCCCAATATTAGAAATGTAGAACCTATATGTCCCCCAATGTTAGAATTGGTTTACTTTTGCATCACTGGTAATTGTTCCATGTCATCCAGGCCATATCATGATCAGTAAAAGCAGTTTTTATTTCATGTTTCTTTCAGATAATATTTTTTAATTTTATAGCTTTCTGGATCTTTACCCTGTCAATTATTTACAATTTAGGGCTTCAATATATTTACAATGTGATAAATTCAGTGTTGTGTTGAAGTAATTTTCAAAGTTATGTAATTGTAAATTAATTTTTTTTCTTGTGTTTCAGGTTTTAAATATTAAGAAACATATTGAGTAGGTTCCAGGACCACAAACTTACCCAAGTGAACAACATTTGATGATATATAAGGGGAAGGTGCTGAAGGATGAAACCACTATAGAAGAAAACAAAGTTACTGAGAATACTTTCCTTGTGGTTATTCTATCAATGGTAGTTTTTCCCCTTGATGTGTTGTGGATTTTTTGTGAAATTAATTATATTTTTGAACACATGATGCAAAAAAAGTTTCTTGTTTGTTTTGTTATTTTGCAGTTTGTTTAATGATGTGATTTTGTACTTTTTTTGCGCACAATGCAATATGGAGTTTTTTTACGCAAATAAATTTCTTGCATTGCAATGTTTCCCACTGAATTAGAAACCTAGATGTAGGCATGGAAATGTTTGATTGTATGTCATTTATATTATTTCCATGAATGCTATAAAAACAATTTTTATGATAGAGTGTATCATACTTTTGTTCATGGTTACCTATATTACAAAATTTAAATGGATATTTATATTTATATTTATGTTTTACCATATTTATATTTTACCATCTCTTCTTGTTTAACATGCTATGATTCGATATCACTATAGTTCTTTGTGATTGTGAATAAATACATTTTTTCCTACATTTAGTACTTAAATGTAGGTTTAGAGTCTTAGATGACTATAAAAAATGGATACATTGCTTAACCTGTATTTATTTCCAACTAACTTAGTCTTAAGCAACTCAATTGTTCCCATAAAATAAGAATATGTTAACATGGCCAATATGCCGAATTTTTTTGTAGATGATCTCTGATTAGACAAATCACAAACCCAATCTAGGATAGCATAGAAGGTCAAAGATTTATAAGTCAAGGTGAAGGATGATCGATTAGTGATCATGAACTCATGCTAGTGGCTAAGAACACCACACTAGTGACTATGAACCCACCTCACGTTAGGAACTACACACACAGAGGATACAGTAATCCCATCCTTGTAGCTTTAATTGCATCGATGACTCTAAGCACATGCTCGTGAAATATGAACCATGATGATATTTGTGATATGAATTAGTGACTTTGACCTACATCCGTGTGTGAATGATTTGTACCTGCATGCTTGCAATTCTAAACTCTATGAGCTACAATTGAGAACCCATGACATTGCCTATGTAGACCTATGAACCAATGTTATCAGAACCAATCCGGTTTTGCCAACATGAACTATGAAACTTGTGAACACAAGGTTGACAGTGAACCCCCACCGATGATTCTACACCAAGGCCAATGATGGTGCACCTTGAACAACTTTGGTGGTTGTAAACCTACCATTACAATCTACAACAATTGTTTTTTCACTTATGTCCAATGGCTATTTGTCCATGACCAACAAAAACACAAAACCAATAATTATGGACCTCGATTGTTGGTATGTTGACACTGACTAAACTACAATAAAAAAAAACTGTTGTTTTGGTTTTGAATTTTACCCAAGGTCCATCTTTTCTCTAAATTTTGTTGCAAAAACACTAGACCAAGATTTACCATATTCAATACCAATAATCAACAATTTGTACTTTAGATAGGGTTTAATTTATGGTTTATACAACAGTTATGTTGGAATTAGATATTAGGGATTGATATTGGTTATTGAGTATTTTATGTTTTCTTTTTTCTTCTAGAATGGGACATCTTCCTTAGAGACATTGAAGTAGTATGATTGTCAACTCATATTTGACCAGGAACAATTCTCCCCCACCCTAGGTGATTATTGTCCTTATGTTCTCAAATAAGCAGAATCATGTTATCAATTTGTGGAAGTTTTATTTCACATAGCAACAGTCCCACATATATATTTACAAACAATAGTTTCTGAATTTGTGTTGAAAGACAAAGTGGATATGATCTCATTAACAACATGACATTCATTGGAAGAACAATAAGTTCATTGTTCAAATCCCATGGATTTCATTTCTTGAACTAACAAAACTGGCCTTTGATTTTTCTTCATTTCTATCATTGTTATCCTAGAAAATCATAAACTATTTGGTGAAAATCATCTTCAAAGCCAACGGGCAGCAGGCTTCATCCTCCTCCTCATCTTCATCCTCATTGTCTATCAAAACCGATGATGCCCTAAGAAACCTATATCCATGTGGGGATTCCTGAGTATCATGATAAACCACATCACATCCTTCTTCAATTTGATGACTTGTCTTTATTTAAGTTGTTGCAGTTCCCTTCCTGGACTAGAAATGGGTGTTCCTCCTGGTTTACCAACCTTGAAAAATTAGTTTTTATTTGTATTTTCCCATGAATTTTCTCAATCTTCGCCATTTTAGACTACCAATTATTACAATATTGTGGATTCACTCTCACATACTCAACACAGGTCACCTTGGGTGATGAAGGTTATACTTGTGTTTGATCTTGGCAATCGGACATTTGGTGTCTCAGGCAGGCAAATGTTTACTCAAAGCTTGTTAGCTTTTTGGCATTTTTCCTAGATTTATTGACCACCTCTAGGTGTATAATTTCTGAAGCTAGCATTATTTGGGTGTGTAGTCTGTATCATTGCATTTACTTGGTATATCAATCTTGCAATCTGTATATTTTTGCACAATTCATTAGTTATTATCTTTGTGCATGATTCATTGGTTCCTTAGAAGGATCTATGTGTAAGGTATTCCCTCTTTTTGTTCTTGCATTCAGTCCATGTTAGCTTATCTGATTTTTGGGTTATACTTTAGGTTCAATCCGCAAGGTATTTTTTTTAAGTATGTTTCCTAGGCAATAGTAGATAGAGTTATAAATATTTTGTAATGTTGTTCCTCTATAGTTTAATTTCATTTAGATTAAAGTTTTCTCCAAATTTTCTATTGTGATCGTGCAAATTGAACTCACATGTGGTTATTGGGTGTAGGGAAAAAAGAGTTTCCAAGGATCAATACCCTCCTCCTAAATGTTCAATACTCCTCCAAGTAGGTCCTCCTCCCAAGCAAGTAACCGATCCCTCCATGCATTCAATGTAACCATGCCACATGTATCCAACTTCGTAAGGATAAGTGCATGACATAAGCATCAAGTCAAAGTAGGAAAATCCATGATTAATCTGTCTCCATTGTGTATAAAGTATGCTTGCTAAGGTAAAACCAAGTGTAGACAACATTCCATACATTCCAAATTGCATGAAGCACCACTAAGCATGGTGTAAACACTTTGGAAGTAACCCAAAAAGCTAACACATGAAAATCTTTTGCAGTATTTAGAAGCAAGAGGGAGGGATGAGCGTGGAGTTGGGTAATGATGCCATTTAGCTTGTGAAATGATTGGGTTCCATTTCCATCTTGTAGTCATCAAATGATGTTCTTGAAATGAATGATGTTTTGTTTGTTGTTGGTTTGAAGAAAAACATTTATTTAGTCTTTTATATCATAGATTTTAAGTTTAGAGTTGCATTTGAAGGACAACAATGCATTATTATTGATTTTAATTTAGCAAATCCAAGAACTTTGGTTAGAGGTATGTGAGATGGTGTCCTTTATAGGTTACTTGCTAATCCTATGGCACTTGTATATGCCATAGAGAAGCAAGGTGAGCCTTCTAGTTTTGAGGAGGGAGATGCAGATCATGCATGATGGGATTCCATGGAGATAGATTCAAAAACTATCATGGAATAAATAATTGATTCTAGGATTGAAATTGATGGTAGTGTTGAAAGGTACCATGATGGGGTTGTTGGATTCTTCTAAAAAGAGGGAGCTGGCATTGATGATATTCTTAACAGACAATAATTTGGGCATTGAGTTGTGAGCGTGTTGTTGAACAAAGAAGAGTTCCACTGAAAGTTCATTTGTTTCTATCTCTTTCAAGCTCTTCAGGAACCAGGTTATCCCCTATTTATAATTCCCTTTGAACTGAAGGAAATGGACATATTCACATGTTTCTTGTTTTATTATTAGTTATCATCAAAATACATGCCAATCTACTATGAATAAACCTGATGAATATCTTTCACACCCAACAAAACCATCGATGAGCCAGATCAGATGCTGAAAATACCAAACCTGTTGACTTCTCAGGATGTTGTTGACAAATTTCAAGGTTGTTGCTATAGATGCATTACCAAAACCATGAGCATGGAATCCACCATTAATTCTAGGACTAAAGGGATGATGATGTTGGTTGTGATCTGCTATTTGATCCATTGACACATGTAATAGAACCCTCTGTGAACCATGGAGAAGGACAATAAACAATTACAAATGGAAATCCAACCGAGATGACTCTTAAAGTGGGAAAATAGCCCTCAAAATATGAAAAAAATACCCCTTAGGTTGGCACTAATATAGGGGGGAAATAATGGCACTTTTGGCTGGAAACATCCTCAATAGCAATTCCTCACATCCTGCTACCAAGCGATGGCTAGAATGCACCCTCTTTTGTTGTAGCATTATCCTCATAAATGATGCCCCAAGGGTGCTTCTAAAGGTTTATAATTATAGAAAAACCTTTAGTCATATTTCATCATCAAACCATAGCGATATTAATTTTAGATCATCCATGATTGCTTCTACAAAAAACCCCCATAGGATGCCCAAAAAATGCCCAGAAATGCACAAATTGTCCTGTCACCAGCAAGAAATTCACATGTGGACACCCATGGAAAATGGGGGGTAATAGAGTGAAGCAACTAAAGCTCACATCTTTGTCCAGAGCTACATGAAAAAATATATTTTAACTTTCAAAAACAAATAATTCTCATCCTTCCCCACAAGGACTGGGATTCCCATTACAAATGCCATCAAAAAACCCCAAACAATTGACCTTTTCATGGCGATAGCTCCAATATGTCTTGGAGGTTTTATTTTGTGAGGCACTTTAAAAAAGTCATAAACAAATTGAATGCTATAGAAAACCTGAAGAGGTGTAATAGTTTCCTCTTAGAATATCATGGTGTTCCTGGTAGTTCACAATGCCTAAGATGACAGTGTGGAGAGCTATTTATGATCAGTTACCTCTGTGAGTCTTCAAACCAATTCCTTAGCCCTTCTGCTAGTAATCCACCCCCTGCTAGTTTCCTTTTCCTTCCTATCAATGTGCCAACAACATCCCACACGTTTCTTCCAAAGTGATAATCCATCAACTACTAGTAGATTATCTCTCCATCATTTCGACATAGAACACTATAGCCTGGACCTTGCCTTCAACGTCACTATAGAACCTCCCAAGTTAAGGATTTAGTGGACATTGCAAGCCACATAAATATTTGATTTTTCATGGGAGGTTTTAACTTCCATATAGGTTTCCACCACCAGCACACCTCCTCTTCTTCATCGTCTAGAAATATAGCTATATATCCAATTCAAGCTATGCAGTCACCATTTATAGGATTTTTGGAGTAGATTAATGCATCTTCAGGTTTAAGTCTGATTGAGCTATTCAAAAGCCTCTAAGTAAAAAAAATATTGTGTAGCTTCTACTCCTTCCATTTCCAAATTATTTTCACTCCATATTTGATGCCATAAAGAGTGGATCAAGTATGTCAGCAAAGTAAAAATGAAATGTTGCCTTAAATGAAGGATCTGTTTTTCTGGTAGTTTGAGATGGCCTTCACAGCCTGTTATCACTCCAGGAAACTCCTCTAGGTTGTAGCTTGAGGATGCCAGGTAAATTACAATGTTTTTTGGGTTTTCTGATACGAATCAAGTCAATTGACCTATATGACCTTTCCATTCTCAAAGCATGCATAAAACTCACTCACTTACAAGGCTTTTAGTTACAATTGCTCAGAAGTTCGACAATAAGGTGCAGGGACGGAGAACTCACCAGGCTGGCAGACTTACATACAAAACACATGCATATAAATGGGTAAATCCTAATGAGGATGGTATTTATAAATCAAATCTCACTAACAAACCAATAGGATGACATCTATCACCTTTTTAATCAATCTAAAAATGACCTAAATCCACATTCATGCATAAATACAGTAAAGAAAGAGATGATGGCTGAACAGATCACAACAAAAGAGCTTATATCATGAATAAGTAAAATTAGAAGCATGAAAGCATTATAGGCTTATAAATATCCAAATTTGAGCCTTTATTATAAAATCGATCTTAGGATTTATAGCCTTTTACAAAAATGACTGATCCCGAAACTTTGATCTGTTTTCACAAAAATACTCATAAGTGGTATTTTTTTCAAATTAGGGTTTCAAACCCTACCTAACTATTTGTCTAACTATGAAGAAGATATAGTTCACTGAGTGAAAATTAAATAACTAAAGTGGTTTCTAGTGATCACTATTGCTGGTCCACTATAAATTTGTTGCCAAAAGCCAGTGTTTCGGCGGTTAACTGATGTGATATTTCTTGCTTAATCCGCCAGAATTTTCTACCTTGTCTCTGCGGTCGGTGATCAAAAGCTCTAACATGAACGATTGTAACCTCAAACTTGAATGTGACCACAGTGTCGATGATTTAAACCACTACCAGTGCGATGGTTAAGCATCAGCGATCAAAATCTATAACCACTAACTTGTCGGTGATCGAAACTCCAAACCACTACAACATCAGAACCTTGAGACTGAATGTTGTTGTACTATCAGCATTTCAAACCACTGACATCACAATCGGCGATTAGAAGATCTATCCACTAAGGATCGGAGCTTTACATCTAAACGTTGATGTAGTGTCGGCGTTTCAAACCAATAACGTCATGATCGATAATCAGAGGCTATAGCCACTAACAAATTGGAGCTCTAAACCTGAATGTTGCCATAGTGTCAGTGTCTCCAACCACTAAACTCATGATCAGTTATCGGAGGCTCTAGACACTAACCCATCGGAGCTTTAAATATGAATGCTACTGCAATGTTGACATTTCCAACCACTAACATCACGATCATGGATCAAAGGCTCTAGCCACTAACCCATCGGAGCTTTAAACCTGAATACTACTACAGTGTCAGTGTCTCAAACCACTAACATCATGATCAACGATCAAAAGCTCAAGCCACTAACCCATCGGAGCTTTAAACCTGAGCGTTGCTGCAGTGTCGGCGATTCAAACCACTAACTTCTATGCATCGATGATCGAAAAGACTAACCACTAATCTGTCAGCAATCGGAAGCTCTAGCCACTAACCCATCAGAGCTTTAAACCACTAATTGTCAACGATCAGAACCCCAAGATGGAATGTGTCAGCACTTTAAACTACAAGTTTTTCGTAGTGTCGGCGGTATAAAGGACTAAACCTCTGAAATGCCTGCATCGTAGAGGATTAAACCTCCGAACTGCTATCAAAAATGTTCTTTTGGTGGTATGTGTATATGTTGCACTCCTTCTTAATCTGCCGAAGACAACCCTTTTTGGTGACTAATGAGATTTTCTGAGCCTCGCCTAAGCAACTGAAAGCTACACTTGTGAAATTTTTACCAAAATAAAAAATAGAGGCTTTCAAACTTGTCAGTGATATTCATATCCTTCATTGCATGAGTTAAATTCTTCATACTATTACCACCTAAGTGGTACTTAGTGGTTTTCTATCAAGTGAGCCTGGTGAACCGGACAGGGATAACTTGTTCGGACTTCAGAGAACTTTCAGTCTTACTTCCGGGAAGCTCTGTTGTATCATATCACATGTTCATACCCCATGGGGGA
>LPNX011050297.1:26384-39270 GCA_001517045.1 Pseudotsuga menziesii
ATGATATCAAAACATATTCATCCTCGCTTGAAGAATATTCACTTTCATATCTAGATCTCTTTCTGGAAGGTTCATCATCCTCTGCGGAATGAGCATGATGTCTTCTTTTGTTGCTCTTATTCATCTTCTTCTGTTTGTTAGGACAATCTTTTGCAAAGTGTCCCGCTTCATCACAAGTATAGCATATGACCCTAGCCATATCTCTTTTAGGATTATCTTTATAAGAAGGCTTACCTCTGGAATGATGTTTCTTCTTTCTTGATGACTTGGAGTGAGTCTTGGAGTGTACTGTAAGAGCTTGGTCTTCACTTCCCATCTTCTCTTCTCGAGCTGCTATATGAGCTTCTTCTTGAGAGCATTCTTCCCATAGTCTGCTGAATTTTACCAACTTCTTTCTAGCACATATTCCTTGAATGAAATCATCCCATGACCTAGGGAGGCCATTCAAGGTAGTCATCACAATCTCTGCATTTTCCACTTCTTCATCAACAGCTTCTAATTTTTCTTTGATTTGAGAAACCCTTGTGAAGTATGACTGGATAGTTTCTGCATTCTAAATCTTCACATTCTTCAACTAGTTCCTTAGGGTCATCTTCCGATTGATGTTCTTTCCTTCAAACAATTTGGTTAAGGCATCAAACATAGCTTTAGGTGTCTTGAGAGAGGACACCTGAGGGATAAGATGATCTTTGATAGAATCAGCAATGACCCTCTTTGCCATAACCATCTTTTTCTTATGTAGGGCCTTTTCCTCATCTCCCTCTGGAACTGGAACCTCCTCATGAATGTACGAGTCTAATTCATTCTCCTCCAGGACCAGGGAGATTCTATACTTCCAAGCCTAGGCTCACTGAAACATTCCTCTTCTGCAAAAATCCCTAATTTCCAACCTCAGTGACAGGTCCAAAACTGAAAAACCTCAGAATTGAATTATGTTTCGATAGAAATATGTGCCCTAGGGAGGAGAGTAATTCCACCTTACTTTTACTGAAAATCTGTGGATGAAGATCCACAAACAAGGAATCCCTAGCCTCCGCAGCTGCACAGTGTCTTCTTCTCAGGTTAGCTCTGATACCATTATAGTTTTTCAACATTTAAGCTAGCATTATGTTAAGATCTTTTCACTGAGAGAATAACAAGCACAACAATAACATAAGTACATCACATCAGACAAGAGACACAAAGAGTTTTGATCGGGGAAACCATAAATGGAGAAAAACCCACAACTTCCTCTAAGATAGTATCACCATAAGATGTGAAACCCAAAATAGTAAGATGACCTCCCAACATAGCAATAGCCTTCTGTCTTCTGTCAAGCCAAAGTATTTCCTTCTCCAAAGGTGCGCCACACTTGAGAAAGCAAGTGATGTATGTCACAAGTGATAAATAGAGAGACTCTAAACTCTCTATTTATAATCATCCATTCCCTTAAGTTGCCATTTCACACGTAGGCTCGACCTAATAATTACTACTCGAGCCTACACCTTAATTAGTGTATAATAACTCAAGTGCCCCGAAACTGTGGGGACTTACCTAATGACTTGATATGAATTGATTACATTATTAATCCTCCCGATCGGAACATCAGGGCATGACCACATGACTCAAATACATAATAGAAACATCTCGGAATAAACATCGGGTTACAATACATAAGATACATAGAAGAATACATTCCGAAGTTACATATACATCAACATTTCACAATTCACATCCATGAATATGATTTCTGCTTCTACTAAAGACAAAGGAAATTCCATTGTTGAGTCAACAATGATGAATCATTTTGAGGAAATGTACCATGCTATTCAATCCACCATTGACCCCACCATCAACGATCATTTGCTGGTGGCTTCAGATCCTTATCACCTACCATATTGGCTAAACACCCCCCCCTCTCGTTTCTAGATTATATTTCACATACACTCCCCTCTGATGAATCCATAATGGAAGATACGTCCCTAGAAGAGATTCCTTGGAAAGATCATCACCATTGATCCTCTTTCCTTCCCCATTTCCATATGGTAGAAGAGAAATTTGCTTCAGTGGTTTCTTCTGATATAGCACCTGACCCTAAGTCTCTGATCCTCACTCGTGATGTCGAATCCGAGGGAAATTTATGTAACATTACCAAAACCATATAAGTTGGTATATCAGTAAAACCTATCACTCCAGAGAACATTCAAATAGGCCACAACTCTTCACCCTCAAAGATACAGTCTTATACGGCCTTATTCAAGGAAATCAAATATTTCTTTGCTTGGACCTATGAATAAATGCAAGGGATAGCTCCCTCTATGGTAATTCACGAGATTAAAACCTACCCCGGTGCCAAGCCAGTTCGATAAAATTTGTGTCATGTTAATCCAATGAAAGAAGCATCCATTAAGGAAGAAGTTGAAAAACTTCTTAGATATGGTTTCATTTACCCTGTGCCCCTGACTGAATGGGTGTCCAACATAGTCCCTGTTAATAAAAAGAAGGGTACTATTACGGTTTACATTAGTTTTTGGGATTTGAATTGGGCTTGTCCCAAGAATAATTCCCCCACCCCATACATCAATCAAATTATCAACAACTGTGCTGGAAGTGTCATCTTTTCATTTATGGATGGCTTCTCTAGCTATAATCATATCTATATACTCCCATCAGTTCAACATAAGACAACTTTTATTTTCCAATGGGGGACCTTTGCCTATATAAAACTCCCTTTTAGATTGAAAAATGTTGGCGCTACATTTCAACGCACCATGTCATATGCTCTCCACGACATCAACCACATTGTGGAACCTTATATTGATGACATACCTTCTCACTCCAAGCAGGGGGATCACTATGTTGATCATATGAGATCACTTTTTTTTCATATGTCACCATTTTAACATTCATTTAAATCCACACAAATGCATTTTTTGTTTTCATACCGGTTGACTGCTTGTATTTATTGTGTCCAAGGATGGCATCTATATCAACCCTCTAAAAATTGAATTTATATTGGCCCTACCAGCCCCCACCAATGTTACAAAACTCCAAATTTTGCAAGGTAAGGAAAACATTTTACATCGTTTTACCTGTAATTATGTCGAGAAGACACATGGTTCCATGCGATTGTTGAAAAAGGACACACCCTTTGTTTGGAATGACTTGGTGCAGCATGTGTTCAACATCCTAAAACATGCTCTTACACATGCACCTATGCTGAAATCACCAAATTATACCAAGGATTATTCCCTGTATTTGGTTGCATCTCTTTGAACTATTGGTATGGTCCTAGTCCAGATCGACAAAAATGATCAAGAACATGTGATATATTACATTAGTAAGATTCGTTTAGACTCAAAAACTCACTATTCACATGTGGATAAACTTGCTCTAGTCATAGTCATCACGGTCCAAATGTTCCATCACTACATCTTGATCTGTACAACTACTGTTTACGCAGACTCTAACCCCATGTATTATATCTTGATTTTTCAAGGACATCGGGGAAAATACTTAGGATGCATTGTAATTCTCCAGGATTTTCAGTTGGAATTTGCTAAAACTATTTCTAAGAAATCCCTTGTCTTCGTTGAGCTTATGTGTGACCTTCCCTGTGTTACTAAGGGAACAAATTCCCTTGATGCATTTACTGTTCAATATTTGTTCCTCATTAGCACGTCTGACCCCTGGTTTGGATATCTCATTCTTTATCTCCAAACGCAGCGATATCATCCTGATTCCACTCGCAATGAGTGTCATCACATCCACCACAAAGATAAGTTTTATCTCATTATCAATGATACTCTATACCATTGTGGATTTGATTCCATATTATGACAATGTCTCACTCATGATGAAGTTGAGATCGTTCTAAATGATTTCCACTCTGGAGCCTGTGGTAGTCACCTCTCTAGGTTGGATATTTCCCAAAATATCTTACCCGTTGGGTATTTTTGTCCCTCAATCTTCAAGGATTGTATTGAAACTGTAAAAAAATTCACACCTTGTCAATTGTTCACATCCAAAAAGCGCACCCACCCAGCTCTACTACATCCTGTCGTAGGAGTTGGCCCTTTTGTAAAACGGGGCATAGAATTCATGCAATATAGACCTACCTTATCTAGGGGGCATGGATACATTATTTTTTATGTGGATTACTTCACTAAATAGGCTGAGGCTATTCCCACATATGCCAAAGACAGAAAACCAACCGATCTCCTTATTTTTAACCATATCATTGTTAGATTTGGGATTCCTAAATACATCGTAACCGATCATGGGTCACATTTTCAAAACATGATGATGGCATATTTAAGTGAAAAACTAGGGTTTCATCATGATAACTCTATTCCTTACTACCCACATGCCAACATCCAAGTTGAATCAATCAACAAAGTCCTAAAAACTATGCTTGAGCGGATGGTAGAGCATGCTAAGTCTAATTGGAATTTGCAACTTTTTTCTGCATTTTGGGCCTATAGGACTACCGTGGAAACTTCTACTTGTTTCACACCATTCCAATCGGTGTATCTACTAGAGGACACTCTTCCAATATATTGTTAGATTCTTTCTTTGAATCTCGCTGTACAACTTTTTCCCAACAGCACCCTAGAAGAAGAACAGTTCCTGTACCTAAACAAGCTTGACGAAACTTGTCGTGATGCTACCTTAGCAAATGAGGCACACAAACAACCAATGAAATACCAATATGAAATATTCGTTCAACCCCACTTGTTTAATGAGGATGACCTAGGCTTGACCTATGGCCAAAAACACGATAAGTTGGGGGTAGGGAAACTAGAATCTATGTGGCTTGGGCCTTATGTTATCAGTTGTGTTTCTGAAAAAGGAGCATATGATTTAATGGATTAAGAACTGATACCCTTGGTAGACCCCTACAATGGGCTCTAACTCAAAAGATACTATGCCTAGGTCGTCTAGCATAGTTTTATTGTAAATATTGTTTATAGAGTATTGTGTGTTTCTTTAAAAAGTGCGTTTTTTATGTTATACAAGATTTGTTTTTCACACTTCTACTTACATAAGTCCTATGTTTAATGGATATATGACTACCTTTACCGGTTTCATGGATGGTGCTAATTTCTACACCTTGAATATTGTATCAACACCTTGGGTGTTGTACTCTCCTACAAGTGATATGGTGAGTTCAAGGGGTACTTGTTTGGGTCCCTCCACCAGCAATCTCACAAAGTATCATTCCGTAATTGGATTGTTGACGAAATCCCTAGCTAATGATGTAAGATAAAATAAGGTTTACTTAGACTCAAATTTAGTTGTATATAAGTCAAACCAAGTCTACACCATATGGAATCCCCTACTTCTTCATACATTCCGAAGAGTAAGGCTTTTAGAAAGGTATTTTGAGAAAATTTCTTATCAACACATTATGAGGCATTTAAATGTTGTGGTTGATTCCCTGGAAAAAATTTTCTTAGATTGGTATATTCCTCATATTTAAGTTCATTATAACATAAATTCATTCATAATGGGCATAAATTCACACATCACATTTGCACACACATCTGTAAAAGGTAAACAGGAGATACAAAATACTGAAGCATCAAGATTTCATATCACCCAAAGTTTAGGACTATTATAGTTTTGAAACACATATATATGGGGAAAAAACTTAAGCTTCGAAGCTTTCAATGTAAATATAGTTCAAAAATGAAGGAGCCTCTATGGACTAATCCTTGCAGCAATGCTTGTGATAGGATGCCACGACCTGAGCCANTAATCTTCGAAGCTTTCAATGTAAATATAGTTCAAAAATGAAGGAGCCTCTATGGACTAATCCTTGCAGCAATGCTTGTGATAGGATGCCACGACCTGAGCCAATCTATAGAGTAGCCTCACAAAGTGACTTGAAACCCCTGGAGTTCTATGCTAGTACTACCTAGGTAAATCATCAGTAGAGATATATGGAATCCCCATAGTCAAGCATTGTATGTTCTCCTCGATATCCTTGAGAATCTCATCCACCTCTATGTAACGGATCTCCATCTCTCAAACTGCTCCTCGCCTCTCAATGGGCAATGCTACAGTTGGGAGAGAAGGCCATATATCTGGACAAGTAATTTTTTCACATCTCAGCATTACATCAAAAAAATGAAAGTATAAAAATTTAAAAAATAAAAATATGAATAGTGGCATCTTTCTTACCTCAATCGTCCCACTTCTCTCCCTTTGGCAATGGAATTTCAAGGTCATTACAAAAATATGTCTCCTCATAAGCATAGTCTTCTATCATTAGTAGTTGGATTCACTACCAACGAAAGAAGACTGATCCATAAGTAACCTTCAAACCTCCACCACCATGATGGGCCATGACATTCACCCACCTGATCACCCTGGGATCCTCGGCATCTATAATTCTCAAGGAAACTAGATGCCTCATCAATGGTACCCTCTCCAGGAATAAATATACTACTACAACCCCATATACAAAATGATTTAGTTCTCCCCATATACTTTTGTTTAACTAGTCCTTTAATCTAACCAACAAACCTTCAATCTAGTTGAATATTGTGGTATCCATACCTTCTATGGCATATAACATGTGTTCTCTGGTGGTAAAATTGATTGATCTGGTTCCTATGAACTTCCCAATAGTATAGAAAACTTTACTTAATGTTCTATTTATTATTTCTTTAATAGGGAGTTTTCCCCCTTTGGGAAATTGTCCCCAACAAACAATAATAGTCAACCAGGTCATATAGTGAAGAATCACCGCCCCATGGGCCAGCCAGAACTGCTGGTCTACCTCTATGAGACAACCTAGTCAAAAAAAATATGTCTTCTATGTCTAGGCTCAATGTGTCGGTCCTAACCACAAAGTGCTACTGATCTGGGTCTCATATATGAATAATGTGTTCTAGACGGCGCACATATGCCTTAATTTTGGGTACTTTGAAGTACTTAAGAAACCCACATTCCCATAGAGCAATCACAATTCCTGGGTTGTTAGCTGCTTGGACATCATCTAATTCATGTTCATATTCTTTCCAAATCACCATAGTGTAGGTGTTTTCTTCCCTACAAAAACATTTCAAATATGCATTTAAAACATATCGAGATCTATGGAAGAAAGAAAATTCAAAAATAAGTGGTTGAAAATGGGTATTTTTAACTACCCTTATCGTCGATGCTTTTGCTTGGTTTGGACAGAGTGCGTTCAGCACCTAGGTTCAATTTTGGCAGTGCGCGGAGGCACATCAGGGATAATTTTAGGGGCGAAATTTAGCCCATGGGCTATTTTTCCATGTTTTTTTCCAAAAAAAGATTCATTTTTTTGCATTTTTTGAAGCCTTGTTTCGCCCAATTTTGATGGGGTATAATTTTTTCACCCTAAAAATCGCCAAATTATTATATAAACAATATAAAATCCTTGGAAATTAAAATATTTTTTGGAAAATATCACCAAACATTTTATAGTTGTCGTTTTAAGAATTGGTAAGATTCGCCAACATTTATACACTTTTAAATAAGTATGGTTGCTTAAAATCATCCCTGAGGCACATCCCAATAAAGGAAAAAGCATCACCCTGAGCATACCTCATCCCTTTGAGAAATGCTCTATAAACCCTAAAAATCGGCTGAAAATTGAAAAAACTGTACCGTGAACATGAAGAGGAAAGTTTTAACTGTTACCAGGTTTGAGCGACTCGAAGAAAGACGGACCACAGCTACTGGAATATACACTTGAAAATCGGCCTCTTTTCACCAAATTCACTCTCTCCTTATGGTAAAAACACAATGGTAAAACTTTCACTATTTACCCCTTTTATAGTAATTTTGACTTTTTATTTTTGATATTAAATCAATATACTTTAATTTTGTGGGTTTTTATCACTTGTTTTCTATAGTTTTATGATGAAATTTAATTCTAACCTAATTTTCAAAGTTTCCAGGTCATATTCACAAAGATTATGGTTATGTCTCAATTTTCTTTTGTCATTTTCACACTTTGGGTAAAAATGAAAAAGTACCAAGCGTCGTTCATACTTTTCACATGCTCGTGAAAAACATAGTAAAAAAATATCGAGTGCACTTTTTATGATATTTCAGACTCATTAAAATTGGCTTATGAAAAAGAGAACCCTTTATGGAGTTATATTTTATCTTTTTTCAGTCTCCTTAAAAACACAAAAAGATTACCAAGCAAACTTGATACATTCATGCTTGTAGAAGTATTTGAACGATTGAATAGTGTTTGTTACCCTATGAGATACAACGAGTGTTTGTTACCTTATTTGGTCTTGTAAAAACAAAAAGAGGCACTCATCGTACTAAATGGGGAAATTAAGGGAAAGAGGAATATCTTTTCATTTGTATCGATGGAAGCTCACAGTTCACCTTTAAACGTGGCACCTATCTGCATTTGTATTTTTGAACAATTGGGTATTCATCTTGTATCCAAGTTGATCCACTTTCATAAGTCACCTGAATCCTTTGAGTCAATTCAAAGAATACATCGTCGTATTCCCTGCATTACATATCGTTTTCATCTCATCAAGTTAATGCTTCCAAATCATTTTTTGTGCTGCAATTTGTTCAAAGGATGTCTCTTTTACGATCCAACTCGTGAGTAACTTTACCTTTATATAAATTCGGTCATGTCTGAGTTATTTTCATGGTTGTTTCATCACTTCAAAATCAAATTTTGTTCCATGTTTTTTGTCGATGATGGGGGAAACATCATGTCGCTCCTTCGACGAGTCTATTCTTGTCGACTTTAGCCCATCATCTAGGAATTAGATTTAGGAACCAATTAAAGTACCTTTAAGCCTACATGCCTTAATGGAAAGCTTCCTCGTTTTCGACAATAGGTTTTAATCAACGAATTCTAAATGAAAGATTCTATCAAGTGTTCGACTTCAAGACATATATGCACAATTCAGAGAATGTTATGATCAAATACCTTGGGAATCATTAACATCAATGGTGATTTCCCTCACGCTTGTTAACAGTATACATTAATGAATGGTAATCAAGTGGTTTATACAATGCTTGACGTGAAGACATCTATTCACATGGTCATAATCGTATCATTTTAGGATTGGAATGAAGACCTTGAGTGGTTAGGATTCATCTTCTTATGCTCAGGTTGTGATGGAATATTATTTGAATTCATGATATGAATCCACATTGTATGTTTTGTGGCTATGTCCAATATTGAGTTTGAGTAACATGGATTTACTTTGTATGTTCTGTAGCCATGTTCTATTTTCTACATCGTTATTCATGGATCTGCAATGTATTCTTGGTAGCCATGACATGGACATATTCATGGATATGCAATTTATTGGTCTGTTACCATGATTGAGTCAGAAAAGTGAGTTACTAGTCTTATGTCAGTTATAAACTCATCTCTCTCTGCCTCTAATACCAGACTGATATCTAGCAAAGTATTTTGCCGATCACATCCTTCTAGATTCATACTTTGTGGGGCATCCTGTTGCACCTAAAATATCCATTGATTCGTAAGCACCCTTCAGAGAACTTGGTCATGGAGTCTTGTGGTGACTTTATTTCCACTTTTGGATAAGACTGATGCACTTTCCCTCTTATGACAAAGTGTTGACACTTGTTGTCCATTTACATTAGGCGCCATTAGTGCTTTTCCATTTTTGAGAAAAAAGCATCGGTGCCTTTCCCTTCTGCAAAAAAAGCATCGATAGAGTTAAAAGAGGAAAAACAAAAGATTCAAGAATCTTCCATATGAAATCGCTTCTGGAGGTAATTCTTATTAGCTAGGGAGAGGTTCCATTCGCCCTCTTTACCGATAGGGATCATCGCCTATCCATTTCCTAAATAATCTCATCCCATGTGGACCTTCCTTAGCCTATAAATGAATCCTTCATGGAGGGAGTGAGGAGAGACCAAAGAGAGCATCCTTATATTGTTGGATTGAAGTCTTGTATAGAGGAAAGTTTGAGTGAGTTTGTGTGTGAAGATCTTTGTGTGAATAAGGAGTGTTGTAAGTCCATTATGGAAGACAAACCTGGAAACATCAAGCCTTTGGTTGTATCTTTACCTTCTTATTTCATTAATACAAAAGTGTTCCCCTTTCGCATACTTGATTTGTGTTAATATCAATTAATTATTGTTAGATTCCTTAATCACTAGCATAGATTATTAATTTATCTAGTTAGATTCCTTAATCACTAGCATAGATTATTAATTTATCTAGTTACTCTCATCTTGATGTCTTGTTTTCTTGATGCTTCTTGATAGGTGTTGTGGATTGCATAAAGAGTAGTGGGACAAGTACTAAAGATTGCATATCTGAGGTATAAGAGTGATTTCATCAGTAAATTAACCATCTAGGGAAAGGATATACTATTGTGGTGTTTTGTTCTATGCTTGTATCATACAAGGTAGAGTAACAAGCGGTGTCCACATCAATTGTAGAAATCCTACAAGCAATTTCAACATGTGTCATTTTGTTAATACATGTCTTAGTCTTGATTAATTTGTTAAATGGTATAATATTAACAATTTTTGAAGTTGTAGGAACCCCATTTTGAACATGACATCGGAGACAGTGATATCAGTAAATTGACCCCAAGTGGATTTTATGATTACCTCAATAATGTATGCACATGGTTAATGACTGAATCTTGTTCAAATTATTTAAATTTATTACCGTACACTCCTTTATAGATTGCTAATATTTATAATTTCTAAAATTGTAGATGCTATCTGGATATGCAGAGGGGAAAAAAATTTCTAGAAGCGGTTCCTCATATGGGGGAGATATGTGTGAGGAAGAGGTAAGTATATTACAACATGTTAGTTTTTTAGTACATATTCTTCAATCCATTCAAGTCCATGTCTAAATATGGAAACACTTTATGACTATAGAAATCATCATAAATCCCTGCACCACCTCTTTGGTTTGGATCTCCCCATAGTCCAAACATAGATAAGCATGTTTTCTACAACAGGCGACCCTCTTCCTTAAAAAGAGTGTGTGTCCATGATGATGAACCTACTAATTTCACGGTAATGTACACACTACCAGTGGTAGTTGTTGGTTAGCTTTGAATTCACTTCACAACTAGTTTTTCTTAATGTTATTTTCACATGTTTACCACATCAAGATGTAGAGTCATCTATGCCATACCATAGTGGGGTTATTGATGCTGCAGTCAATGCTACATCTACAATAGGGATAAGTCATATAGAGGTACATATACTTGAATATTTGTAATTGTACAGTTCATTTGTAATGTCTATGAACATGAACGATGTCTAAATATTTTATCATTTGGTGAATGTAGCCACACCCTAGTACATTAGTGCATGCGACTGAGGTTGATATTCAACCTATGACTTCCTCAGGCCCGATCTCATTCCCTAGAACAATTTTTTTTGGTGAGATGTTCATTATTTACATAATTGGTTAGTAATTTCTCATTCATGTACATGTTGATAATTGTTGAAATAATTGACAGAGTTTTTTTTATTCACATAGAAGGATTGCAGTGTAATGTCCCGGTTTTGACCCCGTTACATTAGATGTATATGATGTATATATTGTAATGATCATGGTGCAGAGCTAAAGGCCAAGGCCCCACCATTGATCGGTTATGCTACGTTTTGGATTTAAATTTGTCACCGACGGTATGTCGGGGCATGCGTCATATATTATGTTGGTCATCATGTAAATATGCATCTATAATTAATTAAATGAACCCGACCAGCTACGATCGCGGCAACTAAAATGAAAGGGGCATGATTTTCCCAAAGATAAGGATGTGGGTTGGGAATTTGTCAAATCTTGGCCAACAAGGGAAAATACCCATGTGTCTTCTTCCCTTGTTTGATTCCAACTACTTTCATTAAGAAAGGTTGCAGGTGGTTGAAGCAGTTATGATCTTTGGGAGTGGGGTGGCAGGACTCTTAGTCCTCAACCACATGCACACTCCACCCCTGTTGACTTCACTCATGCAGGAAATACCATTCTTCTCTCCATGATTTTGCTGTTCATCCCTCACGCAGGAAATACCATTCTTCTCTCCACGATTTTGTTGTTCATCCCTCATGCAAACCTTTTCTTGGCTCCACAAGTTTACTGAACACCCACGCACTGCAATTTCGCATCCTTCCTGTAGTTGCTCACCTTCACGCACTTCCAATTGACTGCTCATTGTTTTCATGCATAGGAATTTCCTGGATTTACCCACGCAGTAGTTTTCCTCGGCGGATTTGCGGATGATGTGGCTGCATCCTTTCCCCATGGGTCGAATTGTGGGTTCTGCATTGATTGTTACTCATGCCCAGGTCGGGAGTCTGTAAATTTGTTTCCAGCGTGGTCTATAAGAGTCTTCCCGGGGATTCATTGCCTTGGACGGACTACTGATTTTCCCATGTTGTAATTATGTTCACTGCTACGTTTGGGAATTTGTTGTATAATCGCTTGGGAGCCGTTTTTCCCTGTTTAAAGTTGTGACAGCTAAATTAATTGTCGAAGTGCAATGGTTGGTCTTTGGACTATGAGAGGAGCAGGGATGTTGGCTTAGTTTTGCTTGATAAACCTGGTGGCTAGAAACCACACAGACAGAGCTAGAGGGCTGGCCTTCTTCTCCATCACCCCTGAATAGCACTGGAAGGGAATGCAGGTCCTGAGGGACTGTGTAGCAGAGAAGGGACTGATTCCTTATGTTGGGTGTGTTTGGGTGTTTTACAGGTCAGGCTAGTTCTGGTGTAGGTGTTCTTGGCTCTGCAATGAGCTCACCAGCTTAGCAATTTGCCTTCTCTAGCTCCTTAATGGCTAGATAAACCCAACTGTGTTGGCTTGGCTATGTTTTGTGTATCCCTGGCTATGTGTAAGCCTGCTTGTTCCCTTATTCCTTGGAGAATCATGCCCAGCTCGGGG
>LPNX011050300.1:1994-139925 GCA_001517045.1 Pseudotsuga menziesii
ATAAATTACAGCTTTTCATATACTCCTCCTAATTTATGGCATACCGAACTAGTTATAAATGATACAACATTTCATTTTTATGATTGTATATTAAAAACACTTGGAGTAAATAAAATTTGTGATCAATAAAAACATTCTTTCTAGGATTAGTTTTTCCAATTTTAATGGAATATTTCTTTAATGCATAATTTTTACAAATTAAATGAAATAAATAAAATGTTTACAAAAAAATTCAATGTCATAGAAGTCCTTGTAATAGAATTTTTCTAGATTTCTTGAAATATGTGTTCAGTTCATCAGATGGTTCTTTTTTTTCTTCTTTTGAGTATTAATTCATCCATAAGGTTATATTCTGCTATCTGCCCTCCTTAATCCTCTCTATATATGGGAACCCCAGATAAGCATCCCAATTTCCTTGAATATTTGGAATATTTCCATATATTTTTCGATAAGCCATCTCGAGTTTTGAAATGGTGACCTCTCAGATGGGAAGGATCCTTACTCTGAGGTCCTATGAGGGCCTGAGGCCGGATTTGCTGAGCAAGTCATCTATGGTGTCATCCTTCGTGAATCTCAAGAGATTTCCTTGCACAATGTTCTCAGTCAAGGTTGTGACTTCCGTGGTTCCCAAGGTACTTGCTTTCTGAGCATTTTCATTGCCCTGCCCTGGTATTTGTAGTGTTTTGAGCTGAAATATTGTCAATTCCTTACTTATGTTGCAGTTCTCAACATTGAAGCCCCTGGGTGACCGAGTTTTGATTAAGCTTAAGAATGCGAAAGACAAAACCCAAGGTGGGATATTGCTTCCTTCCACAGCTCAGAAAAGGCCTGAAGGGGGAGAGGTTGTGGCTCTTGGCGATGCTAAGAATCTCAAAAAAACACAGGTTCCGCTTTCAGTTCAGGTACACACACTATAAGTAAGAGATTGCTTTGTATGAGTAAATAATAGTGTCAATCGCAATGTTTAATGTGGTTTATGGGAAATGGTTAAATGGCTTATTTGAAAGAGAAATATTTTCTTCTCAATATATAAGGGATCATCTACAAAAATAAATAATAAGGTCAATTAACAACTCGTAATGTTGGTTCTGTGATTAACGAGAAATGGATAGTTCAAATCATGACGTAAACTCAAATTTATTTTATTTGGGGCACTAAGGAATCACTTCTAAGGGACAATTCCAGTGTGTCTAGTGGTCATTTCCGCTTCCTGTTATTGGTCCACTACCTTTTATTGGTTCATTGTTAAACCTGCTCAGTTGCATTCAGATTTTTGACAGCATCTTCTCATCAATTAGAGAGAATAGAGGATAGTTGGCATTTGCTAACTTGGGAGAAAAATGAGAAGGGAAAAATGATAGGGTCAATAACAACTTGTAGATGGGGCTTTTGGGTAATCGAAAACATGACCTTTTCGGCACTTAAAGTACGCATCCTTAGTTCATACTTCACACTATCTGGGCCTCGGGATCTCTCAACTCCGAATTGAAATATAGCCTAGGGGATTAATGGAAAATTTTAGTTCTTAATTGTAAAAGGGAGGTGTTAGGTTGGGTGAAATATGTACCCCTGGTTTCTCCAAGAAGTAGCTGGAAGGGATTTGGGTATGTGGAGGATATTTCTGGTGATGGTATAGTTGGGGTTTATCTTAAAGCTGTGCTACATTAGTTTGTCATTACCCAAAGTCAAAACAAGACTCTTACTTTTTAGTTGACTCTGGGGCATGGTTGTTAAGCTTTCCAATAGCATTTTATTTTTCCTCAAGTCTCTCTGTCATGAGCCTGGAGCAAGTGTTTGACCTCATAGTCCCGGAACCTAATTTTTTGCAAAGTCAACTAGGATATGTGCATAGGAAAAAGGTTTACTCACTTGATGTGAACAAAGGAGTTCATCTGAAATAGCTGATCACATTTCTGACCCCAAAATAAAAATTGTTCCTATCTCACAAAATTCCTCTTAGCTGATGGCTATCCATTAATCCAAATTAACAGAGCTTTTTGTGCTTTCTTTCATCTGAAATACAAAGAAAAGCACCTTATTCAATCCCTTCAATCTCCCATCTTCTTTTTGTTTAAGGGATTACTGATTTTATTATTGCTAAACAATAACTAAACCCTCTTTAAACCTCACAAAACTCTAATGCAATTTTTTAGAAGTGTCAGAGACAAATCTAATCTATTACATGTTTCTATGGAAAATATTACATTGGAATTACTGGCAGATCCATCAAAGAAAAGCTCAAATAGCATATTGGTAATACTAATCATTCCCAACTTACTAAATCAGCTATTTCTTAGCATTCCCACAACTCTAATAAATCAGTTATTGCTTAGCATTCCCACAACTCTAAACACCTTATCCTTTTTTTTATTAAACTAAAACATTAGCATTATCTTTTTATTTGAATTTCCTACGAATCTCATTAGAAAAGCATTGGAAATAGGAAAGCACCCTTGTAATTTTAATCGAGAAAATGTTTACTAGCTTAGTCAATCTGAAAACCATTAATCCATTTTCTAAGACGTTTTATTTCCTCTCCTCCTTGCATACCCTTCTTTTTCTTTTATTCATTCTCCTGCCCCTTCTAGCTCCTGTATTCTGGCCTCTCAGGTTAATTTTCTTATTATTCTCTTCTCATAAGTTAATCTTTAATTCCCCCTTCCCTACCATCAATTTGATTTTTAATTCCAATATTAATAGCATTCTAAACCCCTAATTTTGATCTCTGTCATTTTATATCCAACGAGCATTCTATATATTTTATAATTTTCACTTGATACATAAGAAATGTTCTCCCTTAATCCGTTATAAGTTGGTTTCTTCCATTCTCTTGACTTTCATATTTTTAATCTTTCCCTATGTTCCTTAGACTCATTCTAGTGTAATGCATAATCACAGCATTTGGTTGTGGCTCAACTATATCTCCCCATTAAATATACATTCAAGCAATAAATCCATTCATACACTTTCATTTTCACTGCGTTGATTGCAATGGCTATCAGCAATCTTTTTTGATTTGCCAATATGTGCCGATATTTTCTTCTTAATCCTATAATTGCAAAATCCGGTTGTTGTATGAGGGTTCTCTGAAACCCTGCACGAGAAATCAAACCCTATATCAGATATTAGTGTTTAAACCCAAGCGATGGATGCAAGATTATGTTTTTTTGTGTTTAAACCCAAGCAATGGATGCAATTTTTTGTTTTTTAAGGTGGAAATTGCCTTCTATCTAGCTCCAAGAGAATTACAATTGGCCTGAATTTGTCAGGCCCGCAAGTGGCCTGTTTTTACCAATACAATGGCCCTTAAAAATCTGAATCAGTAATTACAACTGTTTTTCATTTGGCTAAGTCCATACTCTTATGTCATAATCACCCAAGACTTGCACCTGGAATTTAACCGGATGAGTAGACTGATATTCCACTGCTAAAATACAACAAAGTAGAAATGTCAAAAGCATCTGTTAACAGAAAAAATAAAAATAAAAATTGCAAGTGTTAGATGAGATACACAACTAAATTGAGAAACCATCAAATATCAATTGATGGCTCATCTCTGACTTCAAAATTCTGGATCATTTTGAAAAGATCTAAAAATGTATCAGTCAATTGACATCTCGCAATCATTTCACTTCAATTTCACTTGACAAATCGGTGCATCCTACATAATTAGCAGTAATATTGGCAATGCTGAGAACCACCTTCAAAATACCTCTCTCTACACTAGTTCTCCGGGAAGATGAGACCATCCACAAAAGCCAATCAAAATGATCATGACTTCCTTTACAATGATGCCATATAAGGCTGCGGCCTTAATATTCTAAATTAGTAATCATGTATCTCTGGTAGTAAGCGTTCTACAAGGGAAGGGTAGCAGCACAGAAAATTGATTATAAAAATTTAGATAGATCCTGAAAAGTGCCTGGCTCTCACTGTAGCTATTCATATTTTGCTTTTACACAGAGAATTACCTGTAGGGAAATCTAAGAGGAAGTGGTATCTCATATTTTTCCAAGGCATTTGAATTGGGTATGGTATATGTAGCCCTTTCCCGCGTAAATAATTTAGATGGGCTGAGGCTGACATGATTCAAACCGTCTAAGATCAAAGCACACCCAATCGTGCTTGAGTTCTTTAAGAAACTTGCCTGCTCCTTGGATGATAAAGAAAATAAATGAAACATGCAGTGTGAAAGATTCACACTTTTGGTGGCATTATTAGCTTTCATACATCTCCAGTAATGTGACTTGGGTTTGGATATTAATTTGTGACATGTAGATGGCAGTATTATAGAACCTTTCTTGGGTTTGACCATTTATTTATCACAAGTAGATGGCAGTATTATAGAATTTACTATTTTGAATCATATTGAAACATCCTATTCTATATCGATTGACCTCAATCTTAGAGTGAAGTTGTTTTCTTACGAAGGAACTCAAAGTACATCAAGGGCTGGGATCTTATGAAAGATAAGCTTCTGCAATACGGTAACATAGTTTCAAATTATTATGGTCTTCGGCTCAGTATTCAAACACTATGATAAGGATATATAAATTATACTTGATCTTGAGAGTATTAAGTTTCTAGTCAAACGATCAGTGAGGAAGAATACTGTCCCTGTTTTTGGTCATATGGGAAGGTATTGGATATTGTGTTAGTTTATTGCTTGCTTAACTGGTCATATGGGAAGCTATTGGATATTGTGTTATTTTCTTTCTTGTTTTTTTTATAGTGTTGAAGAGAGTAATCTCACTCGTAGTGAGGTTAGAGAGTTAGGTAACCCACGACAGTATTTACCTAACTGTGGTATTCACCCACATTATTATTGTTTTGTAATTCCTATTTAAACACCTCTAAATAATGAGAAGGCAATCATCTGCCCGTACTTTTTCTGTTTATCCATTTGTTTCTTTCACATGGTATCAAAGCCTAAGGCCCGATCCATCCATTGTTGAGGTAATCCTTTTCACAGAGTGGAAAGCACTCTAGCTCAAGCAGAGGGGGTGATTACTTGATCTGATCATAAGGATATTAGTGAGTTTGAGTTAGAGAGGGTGAACGCCATTGTCCCTCATCATCAGATCTACAATCCGATCTAAGCCTGCTCGCACTAGGGGTCGATCTCGCCCCCAACGATGTCATTCCATTGCAGATTCTCCCCATACTTTTTGACAGCCATTGTTCAAACGATCTTCAGAAAATAATTCTTCAAATTTTGACAGGTGACTATTTTTTTTTCTGTTTAGAGATCTACATGAAAACAACTTTTCATATTCGTTTTATGTGGAACGTTGCATGTGTGTTGCTATAGTATTTCCTGACCGACCGTCACTGAATTCATCAGCTTTCAAGCTGGAATTATTCTCAAAAAAAGAGTGGAGATTTTTTCTCAGGAAACGATATTGGCGAATTGAAGGTCGTGATCTCTGTTGATCAGCATAGTTTACCACTGAATTTCCCACTTTTATAAATTTGTCACCGATTGAACCCTACACAGATTTGTCAAGCAGCAACGCTGAGCTCGACGATTGGGATGCCTTCTCCTCTAGCAGTCACGAGGTAGGCTTCTTCTCTTAGTTCTCTAGATGGCCTTAGATTAATGGACGGGTGCCTTCTCTGGAAACTTCCTTCATGATAGGGGCGACCAGCTATTCTCCTCATAGCTTCAGACTTTATAGACTTCTGTTTGCCACTTCATGCTTCTTCACAAAACTGATGGTGTCTCGTTGTACTCTTCACAGACAGAGGTCGGGTTGCTTCAAACTTTCAAAAGCATAAGGGATAGGACAAATATTTTCTAGATCTTTTTTGTGTGTGTGAGAAAGACATCGCACCGCTTCTCTCCCACATTGCGACAGTGGTGCCATCGCCCATGCTGAAAATACCATAAGCGGTACCACTTCTTTTATTATATCTAAAAAGCGCAGTGAACTGCAGGAACTTGTAACGATTTGGGGCACCGCGGCCCCTCACCACCATTTGTCTTTGCACCAGGAGCGGTGCTGTGGATTTTTTTTTATTAAAAAAAAACAAGGGTTTTTTTTTTCTATATTAAAAAAAAGTGACAAGCAAGGAATTAAAAGGCTAAGCAAGGCATTTTTATTTAAAAAAGAAAGCAAGGGAATTTTTTTTAGTCATATCCAATGGCTAATACAAGCTCTTTGAAGCCGATCTCCGGACCTGTTTTGACCGGAGCTAACTATGAATTTTGGTCTATCAAAATGAAGACATTTCTGCAGCTCAACAAATGTTGGGATATGGTGGAAACCGAGTTCACAGAACCCAAAGCGGTTGCTCTAGCTGCAATGAATAATGCACAGAAAAATCCTCTCGAATCTCACCGAGACCGAGATCTCATAGCCACGTGGTTGATCCAAAGTTACATTGAAGAGTCCATTTTCCCACGGATCTCAGGTGCTACCAATGCATATCAAGCTTGGAATCTGCTTGCATCAGATTACAAGGGAACTGATCGCGTTAAAATGGTAAGACTACAAACCCTACACCTTCAGTTTGAAATTTTAAAGATAAAGGAGTCAGAATCTGTAGATCTGTTCATGACTAGTGTTTCGGGTCTTGTGACCCAATTCCAAACCTATGGTGAACCGCTAGAACAAAAAATAGTTGTTCAAAATATTCTTTGGTGTCTCACCAAGAAATTTGTTATGGTAGTGACTGCCATAGAAGAAGACAAAGATCTGTCTAAGTTCACCTTAGAATAGTTGACTGGATCTCTTCTATCTCATGAAGCGCGATTCACTCAAGAAAGAAGAATTGTTGACCAATGCGTTCAGCACCCAGGCTTCCCTCAGCAGAGGTCGAGGCAGAGGAGGATGAGGTAGAGGAAGAAGAGGCCGATGGTCTCGATCTATAGAAGATAGAAATAGTCACAATCATGAACACTCAGAGAATTCATAACACTCTTACCACTCTCAAGGTCAGAGGGGAAGAGGCAAGAGCTGGAAAAATAAGTCCAATGTTCAGTGTAACTACTGCAAGAAATATGGGCACTATGAATGTGAATGCAGAAAGAAGCAAGCCGACCAGAACATTAACCAAAACAATAGTAGAGCCAATGTCTCCAAAGAAGAAGAAGGCTCATCAAAGGTGATCTTTCTATCTTATCAAGCAACTGAAGAACACTGCAGCTCAGATCTATGGCTACTAGATAGCAGTTGCATCAATCACATGACATGTAAGATGTCATTATTCTCTAGTCTAGATTCCTCTGTTATCACAAATATCAAGCTAGGAGATGACTCGCTAGTTCCAGCAAAAGGAAAAGGTATTGTTCCTGTACTTAATAATCAAAATGAAAAAATGTCCATTCATGAGGTGTTTTATGTACCTCATTTGACTGTAAATTTGATCAGTATAGGTCAATTACTTCAGAATAAGTATGATGTTAGGTTTCATGATACATACTGTGCTATCTATGATAAACCTCCCAGTAAGAGACTCATAGCCAAAGTTGAAATGACCAAGAATAGAATCTTTCTTCTTAGTCTTAGGAGTGCTAACCTTCCACATCCTGTAATTCATATAGTTTCTAGTCAAGATGAATCCTAGTTATGGCACTGTAGATTCGGTCATCTTCCCTTCAAAAGTCTCCATCTCCTGCACAAACAGTCAATGGTCAAAGGATTACCGGTTATTCATAAACAATCCAGCACCTGTGAGGATTGTATCACTGGTAAACATCATAGGGACAGTTTTCCCACTTCCACATCTCAAGCCAAAGAGAAACCTAAGTTAGTTCATACAGAGCTTTGTGGACCCATGCAAACCCAATCCATAGGAGGCAGTTTTTATTTTCTGACATTTATTGATGACTTTAGCAGAAAAACACGGATTTATTTTCTCAGGCACAAATCAGAGACCTTCTCCAAGTTTAAAGAGTTCAAGGCTCTCACTGAGAAGCAGTTTGGAAAGTCCATTAAAATGCTCAAGTCAGATGGTGGAGGTGAATATGATTCACATGAGTTCTCAGACTTTTGTAAGCAACATGGCATCCAGAGACAGTTCACCACCAGATACACTCCACAACAGAATGGAGTTTCTGAACAGAAGAACCAGACCATCATAAACATGGCTCGTAGCATGCTGTCACACAAGAAGTTGTCAAATGAGTATTGGGATGAAGCTGTTGGATGCTCGGTTTACTTGCTCAACAGATCACCCATAGTAACTGTCCAAGACAATATTCCTGAAGAAGCATGGAGTGGCACTAAGACTAGTGTCTCACATCTCAAAACATTTTGTTATATTTCCTTTGCACATATACCTGATGAACTCAGAAGAAAGTTAGACAAGAAAAGTGAGCGTTGCATTTTCATTGGTTATAGTGAACAACACAAGGCATACAAGCTATATATTCCTGTTACCAAGCAGCTTGTGGTGAGCAGAGATGTAAAGTTCAGTGAAGACAAATGCTGGAGTGATCCTTCAGACATACAACATAAAGATCACTCATATCAGCTAGATCTACCTATCAGACTTCCAAGATTGGAAGTACAGCAGCAAGATGATGCAACGGATGGTCCACCACATAACCGAAAAACCAAAAGCTTGACAGAGTTTTATGAACAGACTCTAATTCTTAACGAGCAACTTCAGTTTGTTGTCTTCTCTTGTCAGCCCACATATTTTAATGAAGCAATGAAGGATGCACAGTGGGTAAAAGTGATGAATGAAGAGATTGATGCAATAGAGAAAAATTAGACTTGGGATCTTGTTGACATCCCTGCGGACAAAACCAGTATGGGAGTCAAATGGGTCTATAAGACCAAATTAAATGAAAAAGGAGAACTTGAAAAGAACAAGGCAAGGTTGGTTGCCAAAGGTTATGCACAGAAGTATGGTATAGATTATGATGAAACCTTTGCTCTTGTAGCAAGGATGGATACCATCAAAGCTGTACTTTCCATTACAACACAAAATCAATGGCCTGTGTATCAAATGGATGTGAAATCTTGCTTTCTTAATGGCATTCATGAAGAAGAAGTTTATGTAGACCAGCCACCTAGCTACACTGTGAAAGGTCATGAAGACAAAGTGTATAAGCTGAAAAATGCCCTGTATGGTCTAAAACAAGCTCCACGAGCTTGGTACAGTAGGATTGACTCCTACCTCATCACCAATGGTTTCAACAGAAGTAGCAATGAGCCCACTCTATATGTCAAAACAGAGCAAGGTAAAATATTGATGGTATGTCTTTATGTTGATGACATTATTTACACTGGTAATTTGATTATTGAATATTTCAGGACAGTCATGAAAAAAGAATTTGAAATGACTGATCTAGGACTGATGAAGTACTTCCTTGGCCTAGAAGTTACTCAAACTGATAAAGGTATTTTTATCTACCAGCATAATTATTCTACTAATATTTTGTAGAGATTCAGAATGGATAAATGTAAACCAACAGAAACCCCTATATCTCTTGGCACCAAGTTAACCAAGAATGGTGATGAACCAGCAGTAAACAATACACTTTATAAACAATTGGTAGGCAGTTTAATGTATTTGACTACAACTAGACCTGATTTGATGTATGATGTCAGTCTTATTTCTAGATTTATGGAGTCTCCCAAAAACTCTCACTGGAATGTTGGAAAAATAATACTGAGATATGTTGCAGGCACACTTGGATATGGCCTCTGGTACAGTCATACACCAGACAGTACTCTTATAGGGTACATTGACAGTGATTTTGCAGGTAGTCTTGATGATAGGAAAAGCACATTTGGGTACAAATTTGATCTCTTGGGAATCTCAGAAACAACCCCTTGTGAGCATGTCTTCTACAGAAGCAGAATATGTAGCAGCCACCACAGCAACTTGCCATGCAGCTTGGCTAAGAAGACTGTTGAAAGATATGGGACACACTCCAAAAGATCCCACTTCTATTTTCTGTGATAATAACTCTGCAATACAATTGTCTAAACATAATGTATTTCATAGAAAAATCAAACACATTGACATTCACTATCACTTCATTCGTGAGTTAGTCAATGAAAAACAAATTTCTTTACTGTTTTGTGGCTCTAAGGAGCAGTTAGCTAACATGTTCACCAAACCATTGGGAACATCTACATTTGTATATCAGAGAGAGAACTTAGGCATAGATAGTGCTGATGATGTACTACCAGCTGAGATTAAGGGGGTGTGTTGAAGAGAGTAATCTCACCCGTAGTTAGGTTAGAGAGTTAGGTAACCCACGGTGGTATTTACCTAACTATGGTATTCACCCACGGTATTATTGTTTTGTAATTCCTATTTAAACACCTCTGAATAATGAGAAGGCAATCATCTGCCCGTACTATTTCTGTTTCTCCATTTGTTTCTTTCACATATAGGACTCTGGCATTGAGAGTCAACAAACCTTATTGTTGCATCATATTTAGCTGTTTTGACCTGCATTGTTCTTGTATGGTCATTGTCTGTATGGGTAAGGTTTTCCCTCTTCAAGGCATATCACGGTGGATTACTAGACTTTTACAGTATACCATTCACTGTCTCTTGTGTTGTTCAGAGAAATTTCACAAGAGATGGTGATGAGGAGATTGTCCTGGGCTTTAACTTCCGATGAATCCAGTGAATGAAATTTTATAGACAGTTGGTGCAGACCTCCCCAAACATGGTCAAAATGATCTTGCATAATAGGGAGGAAGTTATGCTATAGAACAAAGCTTTACTAACCCAAAATTAAAAGAAAAAAATAAAAAACTCAAGATAATGTAAGTGTTATCATTTAAGGACCCCAATCTGACTTCTAAGAAGTCCGAAGAGCATCTTGATTAGAATATCAGTTAGAATTGGAAGTATAGAATACCCAAATTTCCTCCTAATTTCCTATTGTGCTGGTTCAATGGTTAAGATGGGTTTTCATGATGATGACCCAGGTTCAAACCCTGTGTTGTCATCATGATGACGACCCAGATTCAAACCTTGACATAGATAGAGCCATAGAATTTATATTTATAGGCCGATTTCATATGTGCCATAAGGCCCTATAGGGTCATCATTCTAAATCAAACAATGGGGTCTATTTGGCCTGGAAGGAGGTATCCATTTATAGACATGGTGTCAATAAGCATCATGAGTTTGTTTATATATCTATACAATGTGACTGTGAGGGCTGTAGTTTTTTATTATTAGAAAATGTTAATCATTCAGTCTATTTGGCTAGAAGGAGATCCTTTTCTTGAGGTTGTGTTTATTGTTTAAAGTCCTCAGCTATGTCTTGGTTAAATATGTGGGGGATTGATGAAAATGTCACTTCACAACATATGGATGATATTAAAATTATTATTACTTCTAAGTTCAAAGAGAAGTTGTGGTGTGATGAAAATTTAGTGGATAAAAGAAAATTAAAATACTACAATGAGGTCATTAACTCTAATTGTGAGGACAAAATTCTCTTTGTTTTAAATAATGTAACAAAAAGGAAGATCCACAGATCCACATAGCTAAAATAAGAACGAACTCTCAAGCGCTGCAAATGGAAACAAGGCATTGGAATCTTTTTAAAATTCCATGGGATGAAAGGAATGTCGTTTTTGTGAGACTATGAGTGTTGAGGATGAAAAACACTTCCTCTTAGATTGCCCTTCGTCCATCCACATAATATCTCATTTTCGTGGTCCAACTCCAGGCCTGCTTTTACACAGAGAATTACCTGTAGGAAATCTTCACTTCAATCCCAACAAGTAAGTATATATAAGCACTTTTCTTTGTTTCTACTCTACGAAAAAATTAGTAGGAGTCTTAATAATGCAACAGAGGATATAAACTTATTTTGACATAAATGCTTGCAATGAAGGATATGTATTAGTTAATGGTGATACCAATTAGTATGCCCTAGTTGATTATGATGGACTATAATTTTAAATATTTTGTCCTTCGTATACCCTCTCCAGTGTTTTTTGTATCCCATGCACTTATTTCATCCATATATATATATACAGACATGCTTGTGTTGTTTGTTGTACTCGTGAACTTTTGATGTAACTATAGTATACACTTGAACGTGTTTCATATATATACACACACACGCTTGTGTTGTTTATTGTACTTGTGAACTTTGGATGTAACTATAGTATATACTTGAATTTGTTTCTTGATTGGTATTTAGAATGCATATAAGTTTATTGATTTTTAACTATTTTATGAATCATGATTTACATTCTAGGAAGTAACAGGAGCTAGCATCCTATGTGATCTTTGCAAGGGGAAAGGATGGGTGGTCTTTGACTTCTGTGGAGGTCAGAAGATCTACAGTGGTAGCCCTCTCTCTTTTTTCTTTCCCTGCCTCTCCCTTCATCCTACACAAAAACGCATAAGAAAGTTAATATTTGATACTGCATTTGCTCTAGACTTAGCATAAACATCACTCTTTTGTATTACTTATTAATACACACATATTTCAAATTATCAGTTGTGTACACTGCTCTTGTTTTTATTCATCTCATACAACTAGAAACATGGAGCCCTTAGTGTTCAACTTATCTAAGGAGGGTTTGGAATTTGTCAATGGTTGCTTCCAGTGTGATTAGGTTGTCAGGATTTTATGGATATCCTATAATGCAACAACTTTGAAGATGTTCCAAAGGAGATTCAACTTGTCATTGGTTACCTTCAAAGTCTTTGCCCGTTTTACTTCTTTGGATGTGGGAATTCTTAGTCATCATTTCGAGGAGTGTTGGAGTCTGTTTATATCCACCATCAGAGTGATTAATTCATGAGAGGTTTATAACATCTCTCAAGTTCCTCCAAACTTATAGCTATCTCTTCTTTTAGTTCTTTGCCC
Organism: Pseudotsuga menziesii; assembly: GCA_001517045.1. Lineage (NCBI taxonomy): Eukaryota > Viridiplantae > Streptophyta > Pinopsida > Pinales > Pinaceae > Pseudotsuga > Pseudotsuga menziesii. The sequence goes on from LPNX011050300.1 coordinate 14,806, forward strand.
AGGATATTCATTTTGGGATTTCCACACAGGTTCCGTGGTAAACTAGTATTTTCTCCATATTCCATTTTTGTTTTTCCTTTTGGGCTCAGAATGTTTTTGAATATTGACAGAGGCTATGTTATAGAAATTTGAGCAAAGACTAAGGGTATTTGTTTGCAGCAAAGGTTCCTCAGTTGAGATGTTCCCTCTTGTACTTGGCCTTCCTTAATGTTCTACTTGATATGTTTGAATTAATGAGCACCGACTTGACAGTAACATGGCTGGTACTAAAAGGTTGTGGTTCATAGACTCATAAAGTGCAGAATGTTACCCTTCTTCCCATCAATCGAGTACCAATATACCACAATCTTGTACTCTTGAAGAACCACTTATTTTCCAGCGAATTTGTCTCAACATTCCAAGATCATATGACATGGAAATCTTCCATGTATTTGAAATTTAATTTCAAACTTGTAGCTCCTTCAAAGATTACCTGCAAAATCAAGTTTCAGTTTTTCCAAATACCATTTCAAGAGATCTATGATCAATAATGTGTGAATTAGGAGTTTGATTTCTCAAAGCCTTCTAAAAGTTCCACCTTCATTTATTTGATCATCCTATCTGCGACTTTGTTAGCGCTCTTCCTAGTCCCATTTAGACAAGAATTTTGTTTTCTGAGCAATCTATAATCATCTCGCTCCCACTAGCTCAAGATTTCCCTTAGCCACTCTGTAAAATTTTGATGCTTTGAGCGTGAGATCCAAGTGATATATTTTGAGAAGATATCTTAAATCCTACTCTAAAGATAGTTGGAAATATGACAAGTTTCCATTTTTCCATTTACTATAAATTGAGAATTGATAAGACTAGGATCCTTTTTAGCATGAATATGTGGCTCTTTGTTTGACCTTCTCTGATACAAATTGGCACTCGCTGCACATACTACAGATTTGAACATCAATATAATATAAATTTAGTCAGATATAGTAATTTAATATAATTATCAAAAAAACATGAACCAGTTCCTTACAAGATTACTCTAGCAATATGGTCTCTAAAGACTGCTAAACTGTTTCTATATTTATCTAAAACATCTATTACATATTTTGTATAGTGCTATAAAATAAGAATAAATAAATAACAGTTCAGTAAAACAAGCATTGGTATATAGCAAGTCAATGCAGAGATTAAACCTTTATATTTCATACTTGTTATACATTTCTGTATTGTCTTTCTATGCTCAGCCCACCATGATTAGAAACTCAGATGGAGATTAGATTAATGTTCATGGATGAACAATGACTGTTTAAAATCATAAGGGATGATGTTGATGAAGAAAGATAGGCTCTTCATTAGCTTCTAAAAAAGAAACTAAAAAGCTTATCTTTGTTTGGTACATAATATTCCCTCATATTTGCTTAAAGATTGGTCTCAATATGATGAGAGACACATCCATAAGACCAGATCAGGTCTCAAACCCATAGATGAATAGCCATAAGGAATTCTAGCATAAATAATAGTTTTGGAGCTTAACATAGCAAAACAAATTAAAGATGGTGAGGAGAGTCTGCTAAATAAACTTGTATGGTAACGATCTCAACTTAGTAACTAGGAGGCATGTGCTTTTCTTCATTGAAATAACTGGCTGAATAACTGGCTCATGATGTAGCATTTCCTTGGGCAAAAGTTGGAGGCTTCCCAGACATGTATGACGTATGTGGTGGTGCACTAGAAGGTGCAGTTTTCTGTTTCTTACGATTGAAGAATGCAAAGTGTGAGTAAAAATCTAACAATGAACCAAAAATAAAAACAATCTATGATCTGCTACAAGAATTTGGAACAGATGGAATCAAATTCCTTCAAATATGTGATCTGGAGATGTCCTGCTAGGCCACAAATACCGTTGAAAATTTGAAAGCTATCAAAATTTCTCAAAATGATGGATTCGACCCCTTGGATGCTGATCGAATGCTTTTTTTTTATAAAACAAATCTTTTTAGATATTGAGAATTATTGACTACCATCTATTCACGAAATATTTAAATACTACCTGAATATGTAGGATATTTGCCTTCATATCTGGAATGCGTGCCAAAAATGAAATGTGGATAAACTCCATCTCCAAGAATAATCTTCCATAAATGCTCTAAAATTGATACTCTGCCACTTGCCTCATTTTTTTAGCTATACATTTTTAAAAATGAGTTGATCCTTATAAATTGTGTCAACATCCAATTATGCACAATGACTTTGTCACAAGATTACAACTTTCACAACATCATGGGAGGCCGGTTTGGGTAGGATGTCTATGTTCCCAAGAAAGGCTTCTCATGCACACAGCGTCACTCCTGCCTTCAAGTCCTTACCTTTCTTGCCACCTCTGCTCCCATTAAATTGTATTATGGCCAAAGAATATAATGTAGGTGCATGAGATGCAATCGTAGCCTTCACCATTAGAGAGAGGCTCTGCGACCCCTGTTATGCAGGAAGTAAAATCGAATGTGAAGAAAGCCCCCCAAAAACAAATTGTCAAACACAAGGGCAGCAGCAAAAACATGAGTTGGAAACTTGGCAACTCTAAAAAATAAAAATATTAGCTTACCATGCCCAGGGTATAGCAAGCCTCCACATTTCCAACATCTGCGCATTTTCTTATGAGGTGATGAGATCCATCGCACTAGTTAGAGGACTTTACAACGAATGTTGAGGTAGAATCTCTAAGCAGGATCCAAGTTTGAATTTGAAATCGTTTGGTGGTGAATTAAATGAATGGACTATGGCAGACAGACGCTGACTGAAATGGAAGCGCAAGAACGGGAAACCAGGACGGCTGGTGAACGAAGGCCGACAAGGGAGAGAGGAGCCGAGACAGTGGCGGAGAGTGTTGGTGACATTGTACGAAATTTCTTACAACAAACTTCGGGCATAGGGGGCTATCCACCATCCATGGATTGGATGCATGCCATGGCTTACCAAGCATGAACGTACATGCTCGATAAGCTCGGTCGGTATTTATAACCCCATAAATCAAATTAGTCTTCATCATCACAAATATGGAACTCATGAATTGTTCATTAACGTGCCTAAGATAAATTTCAATTCGAGATTGTTTGTTGATAAACCCCTTTTGAAATTTTGAATAGTTCAAGCAAACATTTGTTCTTTTCTATGTAAAGTTTTCTTTATTCACTCCTTCTCCATGTCTCTTCACTAATTTTTACTCTGAATCCAATTATTCTCTTTTTCGTTTTGTGTTGCTTTTGTTAGTTCTTATTTCATATTCTCTTCGTTAGCTATGATTAAATGGATTCATGAAGATATGTTGCGTGGAGGTGCCCCCCTCTCCTCCCTTGCTCCCGAAATTTGTAGGATTCATGAAGCTATGTTGATGAAGTGATGGAATGCCCCTTCAGAATCTCTTGATAGAATAATCATTAGTAAGATGAGAAACCCCTGAACTTCATCTACCTCCTTGTGGCCTTATCAATTGTGGAAATCGGTATGATCCTATTTTTTGTTGACATTTTACTAATTTTTAGATTATAAATAATGCACATAATATAAATCAACTTTGTTGGTGTTAATTGTTAAAATATAAATCAACTTTGTTGCTGCACATAGTAGACATATTCTTTTAGTAACCATTCATGAGTTATTCTCTTACCATCCCATTGCTGAACAAAATCACCTCATCAATGAATAACAACATGTATGTAGCAACACACACATCCTCAATTGGATTCTACAACTATTTCTTAAACACATCCGTGATTCTTTGTCCATATCAATTTTAGGTTATTAGTTATGCATGAATACATTATGTTGTTCTCTAAGACTCTTTCGCGGACCACTTTAATAGATTGTGTAACTGTTTATGATATTTTGTTGCCTGAGAATGGTATATTTTTGTGCTTATTCGTGTGATTGAAAAAATAAATTGGATTTTAAGCATGAATGTATTTGGATCTTATTGTCTTTTATTATAATTACAAATGATGAAATCTATGTGTTAATATTTCTCCTCTTCCCGATTCTTAAAGGGTGCTACCTCAATGGAAGAGCACCTGTTTTACAGACAGGAGGTTGGTGGTTCGATTCCTCCATGCCCTAATGATATTGGAATGTATTTCTAAAGGTAAAAAATGTAGTAGTGCAAGATGGATGCAATATTATACGCAACACTAAATGCAAAACAAGATGTAAAAGTGGATGTCACACTAAACACAAAAGTGGATGCAAAAGTCAACCTTATGTCAGACACAAATATGGACACAAAAATGGACGTCATACTAAACGCAAAATTGGATGCAAAAAGGGACTCAACACTAGACACAATTAATGACTCAAAACTAGATGCAATACTAGGTCCAAAACTAGATGCAATAGTAGATGCAAAAGTGGACTCCTAACTAGACGTAAAATTGGACATTAAATTGAGCACAAAATATGGTGTGTCGATGGACATAAAACTGGGCATAACACCAGGTGCAAAAATGGAAGGAACACTTGGCGCAAATTGTTATAGCTGATTTTACCACTCCAGGTGAATCAAACTTGTATGGCCTTCCCCTGTCCCTCTGTAAACTCCTTAGACCCCTTGGACCAGTTTTTGTCCTTTGATGTTTCCTTGACCATCCCTATAAACATGTGAAAATTCATATACGCGACTTTTAAACCCCTAATCACGTATATACGCGGGTTTGACCCCTAAAACCGCGTACATCAGGATGTGTGCAAAATCCAAATCCTTTTGGATTTTTTCTTGACATGGATCTGACTCACTTGACTCCTGGCCTTCCATATGCCTGAGATCTCTCGGATTCAACCTTTCATTACCCCTTTGAAAAGCTATATAAGGAACTCTTTGGTACATTGAAGGCATATGAGAGAATTGAGAGCAAAGAAACTATAGTCCATTGTTGCCGAAACTTGTGCTTGAGTCTGCATCCCTTTGTCCCTTAGAACACTTTTGTGTTCTTCCCAAGCTTGCCTTTTGCTTGTAAGCTTGCTATCGAGAGATGGAGGATTGAGGTGGTGGAGGCCCAAGTGGGGGATTCAGTTTCTCTGATTCGCAGATGTGCCGATAGAGGTTATATCCATTGTAATATCTAATTTTATATTAATAGAAATATCTTTTCCTGTCCAATAATGTATGTTTGAATGAATATTTTATCCATTGATGATTTAAAATGCATATACATTGTTGATTATATATGCTAGAATAGATCTAACACCAATATATATAGTATGCTTGTATTGTTTAATTTTTGTTGAGGAAGTGAATGATCAATTCAAGCTAAAGTTGGAAAGCTCAACGGGGATCATACTTCAACCATCCGGAATAAGGTATGAGGTATGATCCTTTAGTGTTAGATATTTAATTTCTATTGCATATTGGAAAGGATTGATTTCTGGAGTCAATCTATTTATTGTGGTACCCCAAGCCATAGGAATTTCTCTCCGTAACAGAATTGGTGACTCCGCTGGGGAGTTCCTAGTAGTTGTCCTTTGGGGGTTTTCTATTGGCATTCAATGACTTTGAGTTGCTCTTTTTCTCTTGTTTCTGGGTCGGGTCTAGGGGCGTGTTTGCCTGGTAGTGCCTGATTGGTGTGAAGTTTGTCTCAGATTGTCTGTTTGCCTTTATTTTTATGCACCTTTCTTCCTGTATGCGAGTTTTTAACTCACAGTCGCGTATATACGCGTGTTTCACTGCTATTTCCGCGTACACATGCGGGTTTACTGCGAACAGTCGCGTATGACCTTAGTTTTTCCTTCTAAAGGAAGATGGATGGTTGCTGGGTGAATTTTGATGATTGCTGAGTCTCCTTTGATACTGTTAGAGTCTATATACACCTCTATTTCTAACCAGAGACATTTTTTTTAGGGTAAAATTTCTTTTTTGAAGAATGTTCTTGTCATTGCATTTTTATTTTTTGTTTTGGGATTAGTGCATTAGATTTATTTTACCTTAGTACTTTGCTTGAGTGTTGCTTGAGTGTGCTTGCAGAGTCTGGGGGTTGTAGAACCATTCTTTTGCTTTAATATCTTATTTTTTATTTCAAAAAATCCAAAAATATTTGCTTATCATCATGCATTGCATCTTGCATTTTGCATAGTACTTGCGTTAGATTTTCTTTGGAGTATTAGTCAGGGTTTCATATAGGAAAGCTTGCATTTATCATTTGAAGAAAATTGTGCATTTCACATAGTAGCATACCCTATTTTTCATGGACACAATGCATTTGCATTGATTGTTAGGTGTGCATTTTGCTTCATTTTGTGTCATAACGCCATTAATTGCATGACCATATACCTCTTTTGAGTAATAAAGCCAATTAAAATCAACGCTTAATTAAAATGAGCTACACTATTTTATTTGATAGGGTTCACCAACAAGATTAGGTTTTAGGGTCTTGGAATAGTTCATTGTGAGTAAATTCTCCAAGACCACTAAAGAAAAACATGTATGTGTCTGTCCAAGTGAGTGTGTGAAATTCCTTGGTATAACCAGTGTTTATCAAGATCCTCCTCTCAAAAGGGAGTTAAGCATGAGGCAGTGTGAGTGGTTATTGATTGGGATGACCCATAGTCATAACTGAGTAGCACCGGAGATATTTCCAGGATTGCATTCATATCTGGGGGCTCTTTTGAGAGTTTCGGGCTTTGCTACCCTGCCCATACGGTCAATCCTGCCTGCGATTGTTTTCCTGAGCATTGATTATATTGAGGTGACCTTAGTGGCCTTACCGAGGATATCGAGGGGGTACTTTGCAGGGGTTATTCTGTAGGTGTCTCGGCCAGGTTGGGGTTGGACAGCACAGTCGCTTTACACGTTGAAGCTAAGGGCCACAATAATTGGTTACGTACCTCCGCTTGTTGTGTATGGGAGTCTCAAGCCTCTCCTAGGCGAGACATACCTGCTTCATTCAGGAGCTCAATTATCCTACCCTTGATTTCTTGTGGTTGGCTTTATATTTTCTTGGTGATTGCTCTATGCACGTTAGCTTTCCTAGAGTTTGCGTAGATAGAGATTCTTTTATATTTTTTGAGTCATTGTGGATTCGGGTGCGGCTCCTCGCCATTCTCGTCGTTTAGCAAGACTTATTCCTTCTACATCTCCTCCTCCTTTGTGAGAGAGAAATAGACATTCCAGGAAAAATGCTTCGCACATTGATTCACACATGATGGGAGACCATGTAGAAGGTATTCCTGAACCACCTTATCCCATTCAAGTGGAAGATGGGGAGTTTACTCCTAACTATGATCCTTCACCTGATTTGACTAAGTTAGGTCCTGTGATTTCTAAGATAGGAACTTTTCATGATAGACCTACTTACTCTAGGGTTGATTCCCCATTGACGCATCATCGGTATGGAATGTTGGAGGATGATGAGACTCATTTTGAACCCGTGAGCACCAGTTATGGTAGTTATGGTATGTCTGGTTTTCCCACACACGATTTGGAATTCCATGTCAAGTCTGAGTTTGAGCCTAACACTATGCCTAGGGGCACTCTCATTCCTTACCATGCAGAGAGGTTTGGGAGCACAAGTCACATTGCACCTTCCATCCCGGTGGTGGAAGCCACATCACATATTCCTCCTAGGTATAGGGTTAGTGATCCTATTAGGATACCAGATCCGAGACGAGTGACTATAGGGAATAACGACTATAGGGAATAACACGTACATAATTACATAGGTCCCTTCATCCTCTATCCCTAATTCTTTGAATGTTCACCCTCCACCTCATTCACGTGGTCCTTCGGGCCAGAACGTTGCTACAAATCACGTCCATACTACAGTTACTCGACCAGTTGTTTCTCAGGTTCATGCATCGCCTATTGTATCGGGAGGTCATGTTCATACTTCTAGAGGTCCTATTACTACTTCCGGAGCATATATTCCTACTTCCATAATGTATATTCCTACTTCCGAAGCGTATATTCCTACTTACGAAGTGTCTCATGGGACATCTCATGGGATTACTTATGGACCCTATTATGGGACGCAGTATGGATAGGGTTCTTCACCTTATGGGTGCAAGTATAAACAACCCGCTTACTCTCCAAATTACAGCTTTGTAGTTCCAAATAGTCAAGGTACACCACACTATGGTGCTTCCATGCCACCCTATACGGGTCAAACGGGAGGAGGGCACTATGGCCAAGGCCATGGTGGTTATGTTAATCAGACCTATGTGAATCAAAGCTATCAGGGAGCGGTCCATCGACCTAATCATCCTAGGCTCCCTTTCCTTGCAACGCTGAATCTTCCTAACTTGTCAAGATTGACGAACGATCCTGTAGCTCATGACCCTACTAAGCTTCCCTTGGACATACCCAATTTGAGGGCAAACCGGGAGAGGATCCAAGCGAACATGTTACTACCTTTCACCTATGGTGCTCTTCAAATTCCTTACACTAGGACTCAATCCATTTAAGGTTGTTTCAACGCACCCTCACAGGGCCTACTGTGAAATGGTATATGGAGCTACCTAGGGGGGAATTCGCTTTGTTCAATGACCTAGCGATGACTTTTCTTAACCACTTCCAGCTACCAATGCGTTATGATGTTGGTAGAGAACTCCTGTCGAAATTTCGGCAGGATAGAGCCACACATATCTCGGATCATATCCAAGAGTGGCATAGACGAAAGAGGTTAATTAAAGCCTTTATACTATTGGAATTCCTCCTCGAATGGTTCCTTAAGTTGTTATTTCCGTATATAGGGAAGGATGTTTCTACATCCGGAGTGCAAAATGAGAAGCAAGCCAGTTTTAGGGCACAAGAATTGGATTTGTTTTATGCTCAATCTGGTTTGTTATATGAGATCATTTCCAATGCTCCACGTTCTAGTTTCAACCCCAAAGTTATACCTGGACCACATGCTGATGGCATTGTTGGTTGTGCAAGTGCTAAACCTATGGATTCAGTTGCAAAACAAGTCATTCAATTGTCAATCAACCAATTTGCTTCGGGACAAGCCACGGGTTTGTCTCAACCCGCCCAAACGACGAGTGTGCTTTCAGTGCAATCATCGAACCAGAAGGGTAACCAGCAGCCCGGATGGAATAAAAAGAAGGGTAAGAATAATTGTAAAGGTGGGAATAGGAATGAAAATGCTAATAATAATGACAAGAATGCCCATAATGCTGGGGGGGACAAGCAATCTAAACGTAAGGCTAAATTCCCTTGCAAGTTGTGTGAGGAGGATCACCTCACTTACTTATGCCCTCGTATCGATGAAGCCTCGAGATTCTTGGCACAGGGCCTAGCTGTGCTGACTAACCCTTTACCTCATAATCAAAATATGAACTCGAGGACCCATGATCAGTCTGGTGGTGATCAAGATCCACCAGAGGGTAGTGGTTGTGGTTGCATTAACATGGTATGTGCTACGAAAGTTGTGACCCATGCGAAGGACTATGGTTTGTCACAACCCAACCCAGGAAAGGAACCTGATCCACTAGGGACTCCTTTGTGTATTGAAAAACCTTTGGATAAACCTGAAGCTGTACCTTGCATTCCTAAGGGAGTCTTTAAGCATTTGGGGCACAATCCTAATGCTCGAGCGGCCCAGAACTATTCTGTTGTCGAGGATTTGGGCCACACTCCTTGTGCAATGTCCGCACTAGAAGTACTTTAGATTTGTCCTTCACAAAGGAAGGCTTTGATTTCTGCCCTTGGTGTGAATGAATATAATTCTTCCTTCATGATTAAATTTGAAACTGCAGGACTTCAGCCTCACTTTCCTTACTATGTGTCTCTTTTGTTCATGTAAAATGTCTTAACATGACCATCAAGTGCACTGTGATTGACGAAGGCGTTGCTGCTTCTGTGATGTCTTTATCATGTTGGAAGGGTTTAGGTTCCCCTGAGTTGTCTAAGTAGGTGACCATGTTAACTACATTTGATGGGAGATCGTTTAGGTCGCATGGGATTCTCCCTTCCCTTAAGGTCCATTTGGGAAAGAAGACCATTGCGATAGAGGTCGAGGTGGTTGATTCACCCCTTGACTACAATCTCTTGTTGGGTAGGAATTGAATGTATAGTATGGAAGCTGTAGCTTCTTCCTTATTTCACATTGTATTCTTTCCATTTAACAGGAAGATAGTTATGATTGATCAAATGTCATTCAAGAATCCGTCGGTTACCGCATCTTTGGAAGCTTTGATCCCGATTGTAGAACACTCTCAGCCGACAACTAGGAGTGTGGGTGTGGGCATGTATCCATCCCTCATGGGAAGTTTTAGTTGTCCTGCACCTATCCTTATGATAGGATCTAGTTTCGATGAGGATTCGACATCTATAAGATATATGTCTTTTTTCATGAGTCATATGGAAGATCCTTGGATTCTTCCTACATCGAATACTTCGAGTGAGCCCATCGTGACAGACATGTCGTTGCCTACAACTATGGTAGCTTATCAAGCAAATCTTGAGTGTGTTGTAGAGCCCAGTCCTTCCTCTTCGCAGACGGAGGAGGAGGACCCTTATGTGCTTCCTACATGGGCAGTACAGTCTTCTCATGCACACGACTACCTTGATAGTGTTTTCCCTTCAAACAAAGTGATTATTGAGGCCATGTCAGGAGTTGAGCCACCATGGGAAGAGCTCCATCATAGAACTTACTTTCTTATCGAGCTTGACTGCTTGGAGCATGAGGACTTTAGGGAGGTTCTTAGTGAGAGAATTGGTAGTCCTATGGTTCCATTAAGCTCTCTCAGTCTGATGGCTGATGGAAACATGGAAAATATATCTCCAACGATTCCTATCAATATCTCTCGCGATCCTTGCAGGATAGAGAATGTCTATATTGGGGCAGAGTGTTCCCATGCTGAGATTTAAGAATACACCAAACTGTTTAAAGAATTTTGTGATATCTTTGCTTGGTCTTACGATGAAATGCCAGGTATCAACCCTCGCATTGTTGAACACGATATTAAGACTTATCCCAACGCTAAGCCTGTTCGACAACGTTTGTGTGTGGTGAATCCTAGGAAAGCACCTGCAATTAAGGCAGAGATAGAGAATCTGTTGAAAGCCGGTTTTATCTATCCCATTCCATTGACGGAGTGGGTTTCAAACCTCATTCCGGTTAACAAGAAGCAGGGAACGATTTGCATATGTACTGATTTCCATGATTTGAATTGTGCCTGTCCTAAGGACAATTTCCCCACACCACTTATTGATCAGATTTTGGATGAGTGTGCGGGTAGCAATGTTTTTTCCTTTATGGACAGCTTTTCCGGATATAATTAGATACAAATTAAACCTAAGGAGCAACATAAGACTGCATTTATTTGTCCTTGGGGAACTTTTGCATATCAGAAAATGCCTTTTGGCCTTAAGAAAGCTGGAGCTACTTTCAGCGGGCCATGACCTTAATCTTCCATGATCTCAAATCAATTATCGAAGTATTTTTGGATGACCTTGCTACTCATTCTCATATGAGAATGCATCATTCCTATCATTTGAGATTGTTATTCGAAAGGTGCCACCATTATTTGGTTAGGTTAATTCCTCACAAGTGCATGTTTTGTGTGAAGTCAGGTCGCTTATTAGGATTCATCGTTTCTAAAGAGGGTATAAGAGTCGACCCTTTGAAGGTTGAGGCAATACTTCAGTTGTCTCCCCCAAATAATATTCATCATCTTCAATGTTTGCAAGGCATGGTAAACTTCTTACGGAGATTCATTGTCAATTTTTCCAATTTGACTAGAGGCTTCATGCATTTTTTGAAGAAGGACACCACCTTTTGTTGGGATGAGTGAGTCCAGGAGTCCTTTGATGCGCTCAAGCGAGCCCTAGCATCGACCCCAATGATTAGTCCCCCAGACTATAGCTGTGATTTCCTACTCTATGTGGCCGCATCCATGGAGACGATTGGTATGGTTTTGGTTCAAGAGGATGAGGAGCTCCAAGAGCATGTCATATACTATCTAATTCGGAATCTTATTGATGCGAAGATTCATTATTCTCATGTTGAGAAGCTTGCCTTAGCTACCATACATGCGGTTCAACGGTTGAGACATTATATTCTCCTTCGCCAGACCTTGGTTGTAGCCCATGTCAATTAGTTTCAATTCATCCTCACTCGAAGGATGATTGGGGGAAAATATAATAAATGGATTGTCATCCTGCAAGAATTTCATCTCAAGTTTGTTTCAGAAAAATCGTTAATTTTTGCACAGCTTATATCAGATTTCCCAAGCAAGGCTGAGGAGTTGGTTTGTGAAGATACATTTATCAATGAGCACATCTTCTTAATCTCAACTTTAGACCCATGGTATGGGGATATCATTATATATTTACAAACATTGAAGGTCCCTACTCACCTATCACCGGATGAACGATGACGATTACATCATGTGTCTAAGAATTACCTCATACTAGATAACACTTTGTATCACCGTAGGGTAGATTCCATTTTACGTCGTTGTTTAAATCATGAAGAGGCTGAGGTAGTGTTGAATGATTGTCATGCAGGGGCGTGTGGTGGCCATTTATCTGGGATTTCTATAGCCCAAAAAATCTTAAGAGCAGGTTATTTCTGGCCATCGATCTTTAAAGATTGTGTAGATGCAGTCAAGAGGTGCCACCATTGCCAGGCATTTGCACATAATATGTGCTCAAAACCTGCCCCGTTACATCCCATCATCATCGTTAGTACCTTCACTAAGTGGGGGCTTGATTTTATGGATTGCAACCCAGCTTCAGCTAGGGGGCATCATCATATCATAGTGGTTGTTAATTACTTCATGAAATGGGATGAGGCTATGCCTACAGTTAAATCCGATGGTGAGACAGCCACGCACTTCATATTCAACCAAATTATTACTCGATTCGGGATTTTGAAAGAGCTTGTCACTGACCATGGCTCATACTTTCAGAATAGTATGATGGAAAAGTTGGCATCAAAGTTAGGGTACAAACAAGAGCATTCCTCCTCTTACTACCCTCAAGCGAATGTACAGGTAGAAGCAGTGAACAAATCACTCAAATCCATTCTCCAATGAAGCATTGCACAAAGCAAGAATAATTGGCACATTATGTTATATCCTGCTTTGTGGGCTTATAGAACCATTGTTAAGACTGCCACGAGTTTTTCTCCATATCAACTTGTACACGGAGTGGAGTCGGTATTGCTGGTTGAGTGTGAGATTTCTTCTTTGAAGCTATCCGTAGAGCTCTTACCAGACACTTCACCATTGGAGGAGCATTTGGTCCACCTTGAGCAACTTGATGAGCAGCGTCGGGATGCCTTGGTGGCTCTAGAAGTAAATAAGCGTCGCGTAAAGGTCTAGTACGATAAGTTTGTCCATCCAAGGAGGTTTAGTGAGGGAGACTTGGTCCTTTTGTGGGATCAACCGAAAGAACCCTTGGGGGCAGGAAAGTTTAACCCCATGTGGCATGGTCCTTACGTCGTCAAATGTGTGTTAGGGAAGGGCTCTTATGAGTTAGTGGATTATGAGGGAACGGCCTTGGCAGAGCCTAGAAATGGGATCTATCTCAAAAAGTACTATGCATGATTTTCAGCCAAGGTTGGTTATTGTATATTATTGTACAGTTTTGCATAGGTAGGTATTTTTCTTATAGTGATCAGTCTTGTGATTAGTTTTCGTTTCTTTTGGAAGATGTCAATATAATCTTCCACCTTCATAGGATTCACGGATGGTGCGAGCCATCACAGTCAACACTCAGCCTCTGCTGCTTGGGTGATTTATACTCCTATGGGTCACGTATTGTCTTCAGGAGGCGTATGCTTATGGCCATATTCAAACAATGTTGCTGAATATAGTGACATTATTGAGCTTCTACAGGATGCCATTTTACATGGTGTTCTCTCTCTTGAGGTAAGTCTTGATTCAGAGTTAGTAGTGTCACAGGTTAATGGTTTGTACCATGTTAGAGATCCGACATTATTAAGAAGATTCTTACGTGTGAGGTTATTAGAATGGCAATTTGACAATATAACATACATACATATTCAAAGAATTAATAATCAAGTTGCTGACTCATATGCTAACTATGTGTTAGATTGGCATTTGTTTCATACACAATAAACTCAACACAAACACAAATTTTTACACATGTAAATAAATAAACCGATCATCATAAAAGTTTTTATAAACATCCAAAAAGGGTAATACATAGTGTCATAATACAAAAATGGGGCTCTCGAGCCACCAAAATATAATACACGGTAATACAAAATGTATCACTCCCAGGTATCTAAGCTTGTGGAGGAGGATGGGGGTTGTGATCATGGAATGTCACCACGGCTCTAGCTAGCCATTGAAATAATTGCAACCATGCTCATGATACACCCACCACCTGGTGCTACATGGCCTTAGGAAAGTACTCGACTTGCGCCATGGGAAATCTGTGTGCCAGCCTCACAAAGTTGGTATGAATGCTTTGGAGCGTTCGCTCCACATCCACACCCATGATATCGTCTCATCTTCCCCTCCATCTATGATGAGGGAAGCCTTCAGGTCGCTGTGGTCCCACATCTGCATGCATATGGTAGATGTCACTATGTATTGTCACCGAAAAACATGTCTTTTGATTCCATATAATCAGAAAACACAAAAAAAATAAATAACTCAAAAAGTTAAAGAGAGGGTCGAGATTCGTTACTTATGTCACCGTATGCCGATCCTGGTGGTAGCGGCATGTCCGGATCCCCCTGGAAATCTATCCCCGCATAGGGGTAGTCATTCTTGGCAACTATTTGTTATCGCCACCATGGAAAGAAATCAGTTGGATAGGGGTTGGACACCCTACTTCCACCCAGCCTATGCATAGCATCCGCCCAACGCCATTGGGCCGGATCTCAAACCCCATGTAGAGGAATTTCAACTTTGGGGCTCAATCCTGGAACATGCTCAAAGAAAAACATGCTCAGTATGCTGCTGAAATCAAAGTTTCACACTCTACCCATCTTACACTCACTGAGTTGATGTTTCATGTTGCCCAATAGTATAGTGCTCCAATCATATACCATGGGTCTCATGCACTCCACTGCATAGAACATCAGAGGATGCAAGGCCAGGTGGAGTGAATCCAAGCCTGCTATCCTGCCTAGTGTTAGTAGGATGGCCTTTAGGCCCAACACCTGTATGGAGTTAGTTGGGATCTAAATCCCCACCTTCTCCGTGTTCAGATATCAGTACATCACAATGTACTCATCTATAGTCAGGCTCGTGAGAACGTAGGTTCACTACTTCCTCTCGTCAGGAAAGTCCAATAATAAAGTATATGTCCTCCACCTCTATGGTGAGGGACATCCCATCTATCTGGAATGACTCTGAGTCTAGATCCCAGTAGTCCACCAACATCTGCAATAGTCTTGGTTTGGCCCTTAAGCCACCAAGACACCAAAATTTGTAGAGCCCACATCCACGTAACGCTTGTTGAGCCATTATATTGGCCTGTACTGCCTCTTCTACATCACCATGTTCACATTCTCTCCATTCTTGGACCATCCTACACAAAAAATTTGAGTTTTTCCCATTAGAACACTTGAAAACCTTAAGCGCGGCCGCATACGCAACTATGAGGGAATTTTCCCCGTATATCCAACCCTATACGTGGAAAAACCCTTGATTTCCACGTGGGCCGCAACACCTATTTTATAATGGCCTAGAAATCCAAAATCACCATGGAATTTGACAAAAATTGTATCAAAATGAAAGAGTGGAGCATGGGTAAGTACCTGGAAAAAACGGTAGTGGATTCCACCGGCTAGATCTCCTGGAATTTGCTGTTGAAATTCTGAGCTCAAATAGGTAAAAATTTCAAATGTTTTATAATGTTTTGAATTTTTTACTATTTATAGAAATTTTTCAAATTTTTGAAAATTTTTACCCCCTTTCCTATAGTTTGGACCATTTCTAATCCTTTTGGACAGTTTTTGGACTAATTTATGATGTAGGAGACCTTTTTGAGTGTCGTTTCAGCCGTTGGATTAACCTGTTTATGTCGATTTCAGGTATCATGTCTAAACTGGCATATAGGTTAGGTTTCATCACCGTTTGCATTTTGCATGACCTTATGATTGTTTCATTATAGCCTTAGGTACAAACCCACTCTGTTATGTCACAGAACCTTCTTGTTGTTTTAGAAGTGGCATGATATGAGTGGTACAGCTTGACCTTACATGGGTACCCTAGTTAGTGCCTTATTTGAATTTGGTGCCCATGCTGACGTTTTGTCCCTTAGGGTGTGGGAGTCCATTGTATAGTATTGCCATGACATTTCACAAGAGCCTCATATGCCTCTTGATATTTTGCTAGCCTATTTCTCTCAGGATTCCCTTATGTCAAGTTGTGATTGCATTATCATGAGCTTTTCGTGCCTTATTGAGCCTTACGTCGGCTTCCCTGACATTGAGTTTCAGACATATAGCCCGAGATTGTCTCATGTCTAGCCATGCAGAGCCATTTTATATATCCTTTGCAACTTGATTCCCTATTTTTACTGGGAGGGGATTTTCCCCCGAGTGTCACTATCCTACACATGTATCCTTGCATTGAGCATAGGTATGTTCCACTGCTTGGAACTAGTTTGTTTGCCCCTATGACACTCGTCTCCTCCTAGCCTATAACTATACAATAGTTTTACTCTTTTTCAGTCTTTTTAAATATTTGAAAAAGTTCAAAAGAATAAAAAAACCAAAAATCCGGATAAGGAAAGATGTTATCTTTTGGCAACTGTCGAGTCATGTCGCCTTCAAATAGACCACTGTATATCACATCCATTGGTTGGGCTTCTAGTTTGACTTTAGGAGCTGTACTCGTTTATCTGAGTTTATCTCTACCGACTGGTTAAGCTTCCAGTCCCCATGGAGTCTCTGTCGATGCCTCCTGTTTTGCAGAGATATCCCAGTTTTGTATATCGAGTCTATGCTGAATTTATTTAAGTCACCATACATCGTTATGCTCTTGTTCAAAGGAAGTTGAAACCTGAGTCGTCCATTCCTCAGTTATCTTGACTTTGCATGTCAGCCATTCCCGATACAGTTACTGGTTCGTGCACCTTATGATCGAGTCCTTCCACATTATACAGCTTTGATGAGTACCTTGCGTTGGATGATGGGGGATGCCTTAATGCCCTCCTTCCAGCGGATTTCATCCCATCGACTTCAGATCATTTATTCTGGGATTGGAATCTAGAGTCATTTTGAGTGCCTTGAGACTTGTAGTCTTCAGTGGAAGGTTCTCTCGGCAACGACAGTTTTTGGGAATACATCAATGTCCCCTGATCAATGGATCCTCTCAAGTTTTCGACCTCAACACATCTATTTGCACTTGTTAGTTTGCACTCTAGTACCTTGATTCCCATTTTCATTATCGATGGGTGATCTCGCGTCTGTTAATGGTATACATCAATGACTGGTAATAAAATGATAAACTACTATGTTCGACCTCGACACCTCTATTCACATAGTAGGACATGTACTCGTAGCGGTTTGTGTAGAAGACCTTCCATATTGGTGGCATCTCTTATATGCTACCTCATTGATCGTGCTAGTGTTGATGAGATTTCAACTCTTGTGACTCGATTCCAGTATATGTCAGACATTTCCAGCTATTATGGATATCTTGATCCATTATATATCTTCAGCTATTATGGAGATCATGATCCCTTGTATATATTCATCATGGAGATTCTAATCTATGTATATTGTATGTGGCGATGACCACTTATGTGATATTTTTTATCATGCCTATTCATGGCCATTGTACTCTTATGTATCTGGGACAGCTAGATGCATTTGCAGTTATGTGCAGAGTTGTATCATTGTACTATGCTGATTGGGTGGTTGGTCTTCCATCTGGGATCCTTCATCACTCCACTTCTAGGATGGACTTATAATGTATTTCGGCCATCGTATGACCCCTCTAACCTCACACATTAGGGGGCATATGTTATAGCTGATTTTACCTCCAGGTTAATCACACTTGCATGGCCTTCCCCTGTCCCTTTACAAACTCCCTAGACCCCTTGGAACATTTTTTGTCCTTTGATGTTTCCTTGACCATCCCTATAAACATGTGAAAATTCATATACACAACTTTTAAACCCCTAATCGCGTATATACGCGGGTTTGACCCCTAAAACCGCGTACATCAGGATGTGTGCAAAATCCAAATCGTTTTGGACTTTTCCTTGACATAGATCTGACTCACTTGACTCCTAGCCTTCCATATGCCTTGAGATCGCTCGGATTCGACCTTTCATTACCCATTTGAAAATATATATAAGGAACTCTTTGGTACATTGAAGGAATATGAGAGAATTGAGAGCAAAGAAACTATAGTCCATTGTTGTCGAAACTTGTGCTTGAGTCCACATCCCTTTGTCCCATGGAGCACTTTTGTGTTCTTCCCAAGCTTGCCTTTTGCTTGTGAGCTTGCTATCGAGAGATGGAGGATTGAGATGGTGGAGGCCCAAGTGGGGGATTCAGTTTCTCCGATTCGTAGACATGCCGAAAGAGGTTGTATCCATTGTAATATCTGATTTTATATTAATAGAAATATCTTTTCCTATCCAATAATGTATGTTTGAATGAATATTTTATCCATGGATGATTTCAAATGCTTATACATTATTGATTATATATGATAGAATAGATCTAACACCAATATATATAGTATGCTTGTATTGTTGACTTGTTGTTGAGGAAGTGAATGATCAATTCAAGTTGAAGTTGGAAAGCTCAACGGGGATCTACTTCAACCGTCCGAAATAAGGTACGAGGTCTGATCCTTTAGTGTTAAATATTTAATTTCTATTGCATATTGGAAAGGATTGATTTCTGGAGTCAAGCTGTCTTTTGTGGTACCCCAAGCCATAGGAATTTATCTCCGTAACACAAAAAAAACTTAAAATGAGACACAATATTGGTTGCAAGATGGGGCAAAACATTGGATGCAAGATGGGATGCAACATTGGACACAAAACTAGATGCAATATTAGATACAAACATGGGTGCAAAACTAGGCACAACACTAGGTGCAAACCTAGATGCAAAATACAACGTAAAACAAGATGAAACATTAGGCAAAAACATGGATACAAAAAAAGACGTAAAACAAGATAAAATTAGATGCAAATGGGGATTCAAAACTAGATGCAACATTGGGCTGAAAATTGGATGCAAACCTAGATGCAACGTTAGATGCAGAATTGGACACATAATTTTATGCAAAACATGGTGCAAAATTGAGTGCAAGATTCGATGAAAAACTAAGAGCAATATAAGACACAAAATTGGATGCAAAACTGAGCGTGAAACTGGGTGGAAACAAGGATGTACAAAGGACGCAAAAAAACATGCAATAGAAGTTGCAAAATTGGGTGGAAATAAAGGCGTAACAAAAGATGCAAAAAATTGAGCGCAAAAATGGATGTTAAAAATGACAAAAAAAAAGATGCAATAGACGGTGTTTTATTAAAATGTACAATAGCGCCAGATTGTCCACCACAATTGAGAAAAATTACACTAAAATACAGCGCTAAATTTGACACTAAATCCATTTTTTTTTGTTGTGATAATAGTGTCCAAGCTTTGTCTATCATCAAAGCATGGATCTATGTCGTCTCCCAGGGAAGCTGAGCTTCAATCTCCTCTCCCTGGCAACGACGCTACTTTGTTATCACTCCAGGAAACTCCTCTAGGTTGTAGCTCAAGGATGCCTAGTAACTTACAATGTTTTTTAGGGTTTTCTGATATGGGTCAAGTCAGTTGACCTATGTAACCTTTCACTACAGAATTTGAGGCCGAAATCCGATGGCTACCATGTCTGAAATTCGACGCTAACCTATCGGGTATTCGACGCCCTCAATTTTTGTTGTCGTCGGTGGCGTAAAGTCGGATAGTCGACAGCCAAGACAAGGCCATCGGATTTCCTACGGCACGACCGTAGGATTTCCTATGACCCCAACATCGGATTTCCTATTGCAAGGCTGTCGGATTTCCTATGACAAACTACCCTCGAAGCCACAACAATTTCGTCGGATTGGACAAAATTGAACGTCGGATAACCGACAGGATACTGTATATTAATAAAACAAAATTTGTATTCAATGGAAAGTTTACCTTGAGATATTCTATAGATATCATTATCTTTTGATATATTTTGGTGGAAATGTTTAAGTTTTAATACATCATCAGGATCAAAGATATGTAGGTCTCTTCATTTGAAAGAGGATTCAACATAGATGGAATCTAGGTAGCTATATGTAAATGATTTGATACTTATAGGTAGCTATGATAAGCACATTGCATGATGTAAGAAGAAGTTGGCAAGTGGATATGACATGAAAGGAATTGGCCTTGTGCAGTAGATTTATGGGCCTATAGGTTTTTCATCTATAGATTTGGCACAAAGTGGAGATTCTAAAGAGAATTCACATGCTAGACCACAATTCTTGGCCACTCCTATGGTTCCAAATCTAATGTTGCTAATTTAGAAGCATCTATTAGTACTCTATTAAGAAGCATCTAATAGTGTCTTTTTCCCTTGCATAATTATACAAGTCAAGAAAGAATAAAATAGGACAACCAAATACAATCTAATTCCATAGCTACAAATCTGCTTCAGAATTTTGGAAACACAGTGTAAGGTTTTAGTTTCTCAACGTTTCAGGCTCAGTAGCTCAGCCCATCATCAGGTTCCAGATTTGGTTCCATGACTACAAATATGGCTAAAAGAATTTTTCTATAAAATTATGAGACAAGCATCAAGACTTAAAAATCCAAGACAAAGACAAAAGGACAAGATGTAATACCTAAATCATGAATTGAGGTAGAAGACTCAAGTGCACCAAAAACAATAGTTGCAATAAGGGAAATGTGGAAAACCTGGGGAAGATTTCATGACAGATGAATGTTAATTTACAATGTGAAAACCTGTGTCAATTTATCCTCCACGGGATGGCTGACAAGTGATGCAAATATAGCAGGGAGATCCACCATACTTAATAAGGAAAACGTCACTCATTTTACATTATTTTATATGGCTTAGTACTTCACCATATTCAAGTCTTAATAGATTAGCTCTGTTTTTCCTCTTCAATAGTAAGGAACAACAAGGAAGCTTATCCCCTCCTTGGAATCAATCCCAACAATAGTTTTTTTATATTTATCTGCCCTGCACAAAGATGCCAAAAACAAGGAAGCTTATCTCCACCTTGGAATCAATCCCATCAATGGTTTTTAATATTTCTCTACCCTACACAAAGACGCCTCTATTACCAGGGGTCAAGAATGCATGATATATTCCCCATACTTGGAGCATGGGAGAATCCTTTTCTATGGCTTAGCAGATTCACCATATTCAAGAGTCTCAATGGATTAGTTGTGTGTTCTCTGTAGAGAAAGGGAAAAAAGGAAGCTTACCTTTTCCTTGGAATAAATCTTCCCTCAATGTTTTCCATATTTCTGACCTACACAGAGATGCCTCTATTATTGGGGTTCAATAGTGTATGATGTATCCCTAATTCTTATAGCATGGATGGAGAAGAAATACCATGAAAAATCATACCAGTATATGGTATATACTCATGTCTATGTACCAGTATATACCTCTATACGCATGATGTATCCCCTGTATACCAATATACAGGCTGGTAACTCCCCAAATTACTTTTCATTACTAACTTTATTAAAATTCCATTGTGTTATAGCTGATTTTACCACTCCAGGTGAATCACACTTTGTATGGCCTTCCCATGTCCCACTGCAGACTCCTTAGACCCCTTGGACCATTTTTTGTCCTTTAATGTTTCCTTGATCATCCCTAAAAACATGTGAAAAATTCTATACGCGACTTTTAATCCCTTAATCACATATATACGCAGGTTTGACCCCTAAAACCGCGTACATTGGGATGTGTACAAAAATCCAAATCCTTTTGGAGTTTTCCTTGACATGGATCCGACTCACTTGAATCCTAGCCTTCCCTATGCCTTGAGATCGCTCGGATTCGACCTTTCATTACCCCTTTGAAAAACTATATAAGGAACTCTATGGTACATTGAAGGCATATGAGAGAATTGAGAGCAAAGAAACTATAGTCCATTGTTGGTGGAACTTATGCTTGAGTCTGCATCACTTTGTCCCTTGGAGCACTAGTGTGTTCTTCCCAAGCTTTCCTTTTGCTTGTGAGCTTGCTATCGAGAGATGGAGGATTGAGGTGGTGGAGGCCCAAGTGGGGGATTTAGTTTCTCCGGTTCACAGATGTGCCATCAAAGGTTGTATCTATTGTAATCTCTGATTTATGTTAATAGAAATATCTTTTCCTGTCCATTGTATAATCATTTGAAATGGGTTGAGGTTATGCCTACAGTAAAATCCTACAGTGAGACAGCCGCTCACTTCGTATTCAACCAAATTATTACTCGGTTTGGGATTTCGAAAGAGCTTGTCACTGACCATGGCTCGCACTTTCAGAACCATATGATGGAAGAGTTGGCATTAAAGTTAGGGTATAAGTAATATCATTCCTCTTCTTACTACCCTCAAGCGAATGGACAGGTAGAGGCAGTGAATAAATTACTCAAATCCATTCTCCAATGAACCATCGCACAAAGCCAGAATAATTGGCACATCATGTTATATCCTACTTTGTGGGCATATCAAACCGCTGTTAAGACTTCCACTGGTTTTTCTCCATATCAACTTGTACATGGAGTGGAGTCGATATTTTCGGTTGAATGTGACTTTCCTTCTTTGAATATAGCTATAGAACTCTTACCAGACACTTCACCATTGGAGGAGCATTTGGTTCACCTTGAGCAACTTAATGAGCAGCGTCGAGATTCCTTGGTGAATCTAGAGGTAAATAAACGTCGTGTAAAGGTCCAGTACAATAAGTTTGTCTGTCCAAGGAGGTTTAGTGAAGGAGACTTGGTCCTTTTGTGGGATCAACCAAAAGAACCCTTGGGGGCAAGGAAATTTAATCCTATGTGGCGGGTCCCTTACATGGTCAAACATGTGTTAGAGAAGGGTGCTTATGAGTTAGTGGATTACGAAGGAACGGCCTTGGCGCAGCCTAGAAATGGGCTCTATCTCAAGAAAGACTATGCATAATTTTCAGACAAGGCTGCTTATTGTATATTAGTGTATAGTTTTGCATAGTTAGGTCTTTTTCTTATTGTGATCGGGTTTGTTATGAGTTTCCATTTCTTTTGGCAGATGTCAATGGAATCTTCCACCTACATAGGATTCACGGATGGTTGGAGCCGTCAAACTCAACACTCAGCCTCTGCTGCTTGGGTGATTTATACTCCTATGGGTCAGGTACTATCTTTAGGAAGTGTATTTCTGCGGCCATCTTCCAACAATGTTGTTGAATATAGTGCCGTTATTGAGCTTCTACGGGATGCCATTTCACATGGCGTTCTCTCTCTTGAGGTACATCTTGATTCAGAGTTAGTAGTGTCACAGCTTAATGGTTTGTACCATGTTAGAGATCCGACGTTACTGAGAAGATTCTTATGTGTGAGATTGTTAGAATGAAAATTTGACAATATAACATATATACACATTCCAAGAATTAATAATCAAGTTGCTGACTCATATGCTAACTACGTGTTAGATTGGCATTTGTTCCATCCACATTAAATTCATCACAAGCACAATTTTTACACATGTAAATAAATAAACCGATCACCATAAAAAATTTTATATAACATCAAAAATGTGATAATACATAGTGTTATGATACAAAATTGGGGCTCTCAAGCCACCAGCATATAATACACGGTAGTACAAAATGTATACACTCCTAGGTGTCTAATCCTGTGGAGGAGGAGTAGGGTTGTGATCATGGAAGGTCACTACGGCTCTAGCTAGCCGTCGGAACAATCGCACCCATGCTCGTGATACACCCACCACCTGGCACTGCATAGCCTCAGGCAAGTCCTCGACTTGCGCCATGGGAATCCTATGTGTTAGTCTGACAAAATTGGTATGAATGCTCTAGAGCATCCGCTCTGCATCCACACCCGTGATATCATCTCCTCTTCCCCTCCATCTATGACAAGGAAAGCCCTCTGGCCACCGTGGTCCCACATCTGCACACAAATGGTAGATGTCACTATGTATTGTCACGCAAAAATATGTCTTTTTGATTCCATATAATCAAGAAAACACAAAAAATTAAATAACTCAAAAAATTTTAAAAAAAGTAGGGGTCGAGATTCATTACCTATATCGCCATATGTCGATCTTGGTGGTAGCGGCATGTTCAGGTCCCCACGAAAATCTATCCCTGCATAGGGGTAGTCATCGGTGGCAACTATCTGCCATCACCACCACAAAAAGAAGTCAGATGGATAGGGGTTGGCCACCCTACCACCCCCCAGTCCGTGCATTGCATCTGCCCAACACCGTTGGGCCGAATCTTAAACCCTGTGAAGAGGAATGTCCACTCTGGGGCTAAATCCTGGAACATGCTCGAAAAAAAACGTGCTCAGTATACTGCTGAACCCGAAGTTTCGCACTCTACCTGCCTTACACTCACTGATGTTTCATGTTGCTCATTTGTGTAGTGCTCCAGTCATAAATCATGGGTTTCATGCACTCCACTGCATAGAACATCAGAGGTTGTGAGGCCTGGTGGAGTGATGTCAAGCCTGCTATCCTGCCCAATGTCAATAGTATGTCCTTTAGGCCCAGCACTTGTATAGCGTTGGTAGGGACCTAACTCCCCACCTTCTCTATGTCTGGATAGCCGTACACTGCAATGTACTCGTCGATAGTCAAGCCACCTCCTGGCCCACCACGAGAACGAAGGTTCACTACTTCCCCTCGTCTAGACAGCCCTGTAATGAAGTATATGTCCTCCACCTCTATAGTGAGAGACATCCCATCTATCTAGAAAGAATCTGAGTCTGGATCCCAGTAATCCACCAGCATCTGTAATAGTCTTGGTTTGGCCCTCAAACCACTAAGACACCAAAACTTGTAGAGTCTGCATGCACGTAGAGATTGTTGACCCATTAGATCAGCCCTTACTGCTTCCTCTACCTCACCATGTTCACTCTCTCTCCACTCTAGGACCATCCTGCACAAGAAATTGCAAATTTTCCCATTAGATTATTGAAAAAACCTTATGCGCGGCCTCATACGTGACTGTTTTCAAAACAGCCACGTATGTAAACTGGTTTTGGGGCATTTTCCGCGTATATCCAGCCCTATACACGGAAAAACCCTTGATTTCTGTGTGGGCCACAGTGCCCATTTTAGTTTGGCCTAGAAATATTAATTGACCATGGAATTTCACAAAAATTGCATCAAATTGAAAGAGAAGAGCATGGGTAAATACCGGGAAGAAACGGTAGTGGATTCCGCCGGCTGGATCTCCTGGAATTTGTTGTGGAAAATTTGAGCTCAAATGGGTAAAAGTTTCAAATGTTTTATAATATTTTGAATTGTTTACTATTTATAGAAATTTTTCAAATATTTGAAAATTTTTACCCCCTTTCCTATAGTTTCGTCATTTTTCTAACCATTTTGGACCGTTTTTGACATAATTCATGATGTAGAGGACCTTTTTCAGTGTCGTTTCAGCCATTGGATTGACCCATTCGTGCTGATCTCAGGTATCATGTCTAAACTGGCATATATGTTAGGTTTCATCATCGTTTGTATTTTGCATGACCTTATGACCATCTCATCATGACCTTAGGTATGAACCCATTCTATTATGTCACGGAACCTTCTTGCTACTTTAGAAGTGGCATGATATGAGTGGTAGAGCTTCACCTTACATGGGGGTACCCTAGATAGCACCTTATTTAAATTTGGTGCCCATGCTGACGTTTTCTCCTTTAGCGTGTGGGAGTCCGTTGTATAGTACTACCATGACATTTCGCAAGAGCCTCATACTCCTCTTGATCTTTTGCTGGATTATTTCCCTCAGGACTCCCTCATATCAAGTTGTGAATGCATTATCATGATCTTTGCCTAGCTTATTGAGCTTTATGCCGGCTCCCCTGACATTGCATTTCACTTGAGCTTGTCTCATGTCTAGCCATGCAGAGCCATTTTTTATATCCTTTGCATCTTGTTTCCCCTTTTACCGGGAGGGGATTTTCCCCCGAGTGTCGATATCCTACACATGTATCCTTGCATTGAGAATAGGTATGTTCCACTTCTTGGAACTAGTTTGTTTTCCCTTATGACACTTGTCTCCTCCTAGTCTGTAACTATAAAGCCATTTTATTCTTTTTTAAGCTTTTTAAATAACTGAAAATGTCCAAAAAAAATAAAAAAACCAAAAAAGCCAGACAAGGAAAGATGTTATCTGTGGCAACTGTCGAGTCATGTCGCATCCATTGGTTGGGTTATAGTTTGAATTTAGGAGCTGTACTCGTTTATCTGAGTTGATCTCCATCGACTCGTTAAGCTTCCAGTCCCTATGGAGCCTTTGTCGATGCCCCCTGTGTCGCAGAGATGTCCTAGTTTGTATATGGAGTATATGCTGCCTTCATTCAATCACCATACGTTGTTATGCTCTTGTTCAAAGGAAGTTGAAGCCCGAGTCAGCCATTCCTCAGTTATCTTGACTTTGCATGCTGGCCATTCCTGATACAGTTACTGGTTCATACACCTTATGATCGATTCCTTCCACATTATACAGCTTTGCTCAGTACCTCATGTTGGATGATGGGGGATGCCTTAATGCCCTCCTTCCAGCAGATTTCATCCCATCGACTTCAGATCATTTATTCTAGGATTGGAATCTAGAGTCATTTTGAGTTCCTTGAGACTTGTAGTCATCAGTGGCAGGTTCTCTCGCCATTGACAGTCTATGGGAATACATCAATGTCCCCTGATCGATGGATCCTCTCAAGTGTTCGACCTCAACACATTTATTCACACTTGTTAGTTTGCACTCTAGTACCTTGATTCCCATTTTCATTATCGGTGGGTGATCTCGCGTCTGTTAATGGTATACATCAATGATCGGTAATCAGACGATGGACTACTATGTTCAACCTCAACATCTCTATTCGCATAGTAGGACATGTGCTCATAGTGGTGTGTGTAGAAGACTTTCCAGATTGGTGGCATCCCTTATATGCTACCTCCTTGATCTTGCCATTGTTCATGAGATTTCAGCTCTTGTGACTTGATTCTAGTATATGTCAGACATTTCCAACCATTATGGAGATCTTGATCTATTATATATCTTCAGCCATTATGGAGATCATGGTCCTTTGTGTATCTTCATCATGGAGATTCTGATCTATGTATATTGTTTGTGGCAATGACCACTTATGTGATATCTTGTATCATGCCTATTCATGGCCATTGTACTCTTATGTATTTGGGACTGCTATATGTATTTGTAGTTATATGTAGAGTTGTATTATTGTACTATGCTGATTGGGTGGCTGGTATTCCATTTGGGATCCTTCATCATGTGGAAATTGAACCCAGTGATAGATTAGTTTTACTCACAACAATTATCAATTGATCATGCAAAATCACTCACAAAAGAGACTGAAAATGGAGCTGAACACTAAACTGTATTGAATCAGTGTACAATAGCCAACCCTATAATAACATAGGCTTCTATATTAAATAATTACATAGGAGATTCTATTGCATGAGGAGGCACATCAAATCTAGTCAAAAGCAGGCTTACCAAAAATAAGCAAATCCCCCATAGGTGTAAAAAGCTGATCCCAAATCTGTCATGGAGCTCACGAATTAGCGAAAAGTATTAGGAAAGATAAAGAGTGTTGGAATGAAAACTCATACATGCTTTTCCAAGGAGAAAAGAGAGGAGGATGTGTAGGACAAAAAACTAGTCAACCTCACCTAGTCAAGCTTTTCCTTTTGCCTTAAAACACTAAAAAAGCAGGCAATAAAGCAGAAAAAGTAGAAGGGCACTTAGGAGGCCAGGAATAAAGCAGATTTGATTCCTTGAGGTTTCCCAAGTGCTACATGGGTCAAATAAGGCAAGTTTGACCATTATGGATAGGTAAATGACAACTTGCACAAGGTGGGACACATGAACTAGGCAAATAAGACAAAAATAATGAAATTAATGTCTAAGGTAGCTAACTATGGGTTGATTATTATAACACCCCCCCTTAAGCCTGACTTATGAGTAATATATCAGAAAATTATAGGGCCTAGAAACAAGGCTTAGTCACCCTTTTACATACTGCATGTCCATACAACCAAGGAAAGAGGCAAAAACCACATGGGAAAATCCTCCCTTAAACATGGACTGTAAAACAAAATCTGGAAATCTTGTCTTCACTCATGCTTCACAGCATGATCAACAATCCCCAGCAGTGATTTGAGATTGCTAAAGGTCTTCTCACAAAATGCTTTGGTGAAGATATTAGCTACTTGTTTTGAAGATGAACAGAAGAGTAGGTGAATGGTGCCATCATGCACAAGCTCTCTGATGTAGTGCATATGGATCTCAATGTGTCTTGTTCTCTGCTTCTAAAATGGATCTTTGCAGATTTGAATGGTACTCTAGTTATCATACTAGATGGTAGTTGAGTACTCTGGTTCGAAGCCACATTCTCCAAGTAAACCCTGCAACCATAAACATCGAGTTGCTGCATTAACAACTCCTTTGTACTCTGCTTCTGTAGATGAGAGTGCAATGGCACTCTGTTTCTTGCTTGACCAGCTGATTGGCCCTTCTACAAGCATGAACACATATCCTGATGTGGAATTTCTATCTGTGCTATCACCTACCCAATCACTGTCAGTAAACCCAATCAAATCAAGATCATATTTAGCTTTATAGAGGATCCCATGTGTCCTTGTTCCCTGAACAAAGTTAAGGATCCTTTTGGCTACTTTCCAATGGGTTTCTTGAGGCTGATCCATGAATCTAGAAGCCACACTTATTGCATAACAAATATCAGTTCTATTATGTGTGAGATACAACAAACATCCAATCAATTTCCTATACAGTGTATTGTTTACCATAGGTGAAGAATCAGCCTCTTCTAGCTTCACTCCTGAAAGGAAAGGAGTCTTGCTTGCTTTTGAATCCTTCATTTTGAATTTGTTCAGCAAATCCAAGGCATATTTGGACTGGTGCACCTTGATTCCATCTTTGGTTTGAGCAATCTCAAGCCCCAAGAATTGGCTTAAGAGCCCCAAATCTGTCATGGAGAAGGCTTGGTTCATTGCACCCTTCAAGGAAACAATCTCATCCTTTGAGCTTCCTGTAATGAGAACGTCATCAAC
This sequence comes from Pseudotsuga menziesii, assembly GCA_001517045.1. Lineage (NCBI taxonomy): Eukaryota > Viridiplantae > Streptophyta > Pinopsida > Pinales > Pinaceae > Pseudotsuga > Pseudotsuga menziesii. The sequence continues at coordinate 44,034 of LPNX011050300.1, forward strand.
ATATAACACAATGATAATTAATTAACCATTAATTAACTTCAAATAGACATTCGGATCTGATTTTCATCGAACAAAATTCAGTGATAGCAAGAAGCTATCAATCTTGGCATACCAAGCCCTGGGGGCTTGCTTTAGCCCATACAATGACTTTCTCAACCTGCACACAAGAGAAGGGTTAGTATAAAATCCTTGAGGCTGCTGCATGTATATCTCTTTAGTGAGATCTCCATTCAGGAAGGCACACTTTACATCCATGTGATGTACCTCCCATCGCTTTGAAGCTGCAATGGCTAAGGCTAGCCTGATGGAGTCTATCTTTGCCACTGGTGCAAAGGTCTCATTGTAATCTATGCATGAAACTATGAGTAGCCCTTGGATACCAATATGGCCTTTTACTTTAGGGGTGAACCATCAGCAGCAAACTTGGTCTTGTAGACCCACTTACACCGAACTATCTTCCTCCCTGGGGGAAGATCCACTAGCTCCCATGTGTGGCTCTTCTGGAGTGAGATGAACTCTTCCTTCGTGGCTGCTTGCCATCTTGGATCATCTGCTGCATCTTCATATGTCTGAGGATCTAATTCCACCATCAAATAGCATTTCTCAGTAAACATAGGATCCTTCATGCACAGACCACTCTCAAATTGAGATCTAGTCCTCCTTGGGTCATTGGGATCCCCAGCTAGCTCTCCTGCTGCATGTAGTGTCTTGGCTTCCCATTTTGGCCTTGTATGGCTGTTAGGGTATGCAATAAACTCATCACTATCAGAAAAATCAGAAACATCATGTTCATCAAACTCTTCACTTACTTTCAGGGGTTCAGGTGGTGAAGAGGCTTCTCCAACTTCCATTGCTGCGAGGGGTTCTTCTTGAAACTGAACACACCTTTCAATGAAGGATTTGTTTGTGCTCAAATTTATCAACTTGTACCCTTTTGAAACTTCAGAGTACCCAACAAAAATGCACTCTTGGCTTTGGGGCTGCAAATCCTTCCTCTTCTCTATTGGAATTCTAGCCCAAGCCTTTGAGCCAAAAATCCTGAAATGGGTCACATCTGGCTTGTGCCCACTCCATGCTTCGAAGGGAGTCATGCCATCAAGCTATTTATGAGGCACCCTATTCTGAATATAGGCTGCATAGTTGATAGCTTTGGCCCAGTACTTTGGTGGCAAAGTTTTGGCCTCCATCATGCATGTTTCCATCTCCTTCAGTGATCTGTTCTTCCTCTCTACAACACCATTCTACTGTGGTGTGTAGGGGATAGAATGCTGCATCTGAATACCTGTATCTGCACAATAATTAATAAACTCAGAATTGACATACTCACCACCATTATCAGATCTAAACACCTTGAGTTTCCTCCCAGACTGGTTTTCAACCAAAGCCTTAAAGACTTTGAAGAGGCCAAAAACTTCAGACTTGTGTTTCAAGAAGTAAACCCAGTAATACCTGGAAAAGTCATCTATGAAATTCAATGCATATTTGGCTTGACTCATGGACATATGAGGGAATGGACCAGCAACATCACTGTGGATCAGCTCGAGGGGTGCAGAGGTTCTCTCATGACTAGCTCTCTCAAATTTATGCTCTGGGTGTTTTCCTAGGATACAACCTTGGCATACTCCTTTGGAAAATTTTATCTTGGGCAACCCTATGACCATCTACTTTTCACTAAGATCATAAAGATACTTGTAATTAAGGTGGCCAAATATTTCATTCCAAAGATTGCTTGCCTCATTAGCATGGATAAGAAGAGCAGAGGGGTTTGAGTAGGGTAGGAAGTGTGAGAACATGTATACCTTCTGAGCATGATTTGCAACTCCTTTTGCAATGACTTTACCACTTGAGATCTCTGTGATCTCAACTTCATCAGGGGAGAATATGACCTTCTTTGGAGACCTAGAGTGATTCATCTAATACACTGATAAGAGGTTGGAGGCTAGACCAGGAACATACAACACATTGTTGAACTGACCATGATCAAGTTCAATCCTCCCTTTTCCCAAACTTTCAGTGAGAGAGTCATCTCCCAGTACTATTGATGGACCCTTCGACTTGTCCAGTGAGGTGAAGGCCTCCTTAGTCGAAACCATGTGTCTTGAAGCTCCAGAATCAATGATGAAACTAGGTGAGCTTGATGTGCCAGCAACTAGAGCATGAACTCTCTCTCTGTCTTCTGAACTTGATCCTCTTTCCCTCTTCTTTGACCTGTCTAGAAGGGAGATGCCATTCTTGTCCAGGAGTTGGGTCAGCATGTCTACTTTTTTATACAATAGATTTCAGTGTGATTTTCCTTATTGCAGTATGCACACTTGCTCATTTCTCCTTTGTTTTTCTTTCTTGTAGTTCTTCTTGGAACCTTGTGGCTCCTTCGAAGACTTGTTCTTGTCTCTCTTTTGCTCAGGTGGATTTTTAGCTTTCTTTTTGCTTTTTGAATCCACCTTCGAATCTCTAGCAACCAGAGCTTGGTATTTGGAAGGTTTGATGGTGCCCATCATCACCAGCTTGTCCTGTTCTTGTGTGAGAGATTCCATGAAATCTGCAAGGCTAGGCATCTTCTAGGTTTGAGCTGTCAGTTTTGTGGCATAGAAGGTCGAAACAAACACTGAATAGTTAGGGCCAAGCTTTGAGAGTATGGCCAAGACCAGCTGATCATCCTTCTTTTCAATCCCACACTGTTTCAGCTGCAAAACAAGTGCTTTGAACTAGGAGAAATATAGTTGCAGGGATTCAAAGCTATTTGGACTCAGAGAAATCAGCTCATTTTCGATTTGATGTCCCCTCATCTCATCTGTGTTTCCAAAAAGATCAGTAATATTCTCCCATACTTCATTTGGTGATGTCAAACCATCAAGATGGAAAAGGAGGTCTCTGGAAATACTTAGACAGAGGAGACCATAGGCCTCATCCCTCCTGTTGTGACATTTTATCTTCTCGGCAACTGTATTGGGCTCTGCTTCTGTTGCCATAGTCACCCTGTAGAGGCCTTTCGCTCTCAACAGTATCTCCATCTCTGATTTCCATTCAAATAAATTTAAGGGAGTCAAGATAGTTTTCTGTGATTGATCCATAGCTTAGAAAATCTGTCCCGGCTGTCAGTAGAAGGCTCCCAGTCACTGATGTCGAACCTGCAAAACAATTTTGAAGGAGAGAAACTGATCTACAATGGCTCTGATACCATGTGGAAATTGAACCCAGTGATATATTAATTTTACTCACAACAATTATCAATTGATCATGCAAAATCACTCACAAAAGAGACTAAAAATGGAGCTGAACACTAAACTGTATTGAATTAGTGTACAATAGCCAACCCTATAATAACATAGGCTGTTGTATTAAATAATTACATAGGATATTTGATTGCATGAGGAGGCACATCGAATCTAGTCAAAAGCAGGCTTACCAAAAATAAGCAAATCCCCCATAGGTGTAAAAAGATGATCCCAAATCTATCATGGAGCTCACGAATTAGAAAAAAGGCTTAGGAAAGCTAAAGAGTGATGGAACTACAACTCATACATGCTTTTCCAAGGAGAAAAGAGAGGAGGATGTGTAGGACAAAAAACTAGTCAACCTCACCTAGTCAAGCTTTTCCTTTTGCCTTAAAACACTGAAAAAACAGGCAATAAAGCAGAACAAGCAGAAGGGCGCTTAGGAGGCTAGGAATAAATGAGATTTGATTCCTTGAGGTTTCCCAAGTGCTACATGGGTCAAATAAGGAAATTTTGACCATTATGGATAGGTAAATGACAACTTGCACAAGGTGGCACACATGAACTAGGCAAATAAGACAAAAATAATGAAATTAATGTCTAAGGTAGCTAACTATGGGTTGATTATTCTAACACATCACTCCACTTCTTGGATGGACTTATAATGTATTTCGGCCATCGTATGATTCCTCTGACCTCACACATTAGGGGGCATCTGTTATAGCTGATTTTACCACTCCGGATGAATCACACTTTGTATGGACTTCCCCTGTCCTACTGTAGACTCCTTAGACCCCTTGGACCATTTTTGTCCTTTAATGTTTCCTTGATCATCCCTAAAAACATGTGAAAAATTCTATACACGACTTTTAATCCCTTAATCACGTATATACGCAGGTTTGACCCCTAAAATCGCGCACATCGGGATGTGTACAAAAATACAAATCCTTTTGGAGTTTTCCTTGACATGGATCTGACTCACTTGGCTCCTGGCCTTCCCTATGCCTTGAGATCGCTCGGATTCGACCTTTCATTACCCCTTTGAAAAGCTATATAAGGAACTCTATGGTACATTGAAGGCATATGAGAGAATTGAGAGCAAAGAAACTATAGTCCATTGTTGCCAAAACTTATGCTTGAGTCTGCATCCCTTTGTCCCTTGCAGCACTAGTGTGTTCTTCCCAATATTTCCTTTTACTTGTGAGCTTGCTATCAAGAGATGGAGGATTGAGGTGGTGGAGACCCAAGTGGGGGATTCGGTTTCTCCAGTTCGCAGACATGTCGTCAGAGGTTGTATCTATTGTAATCTCTGATTTATGTTAATAGAAATATCTTTTCCTGTCCAATAATGTTTGTTTGAATGAATATATTATCCATGGGATTATTTCAAATGCTTATACATTGTTGATTATATATGCTAGAATAGATCTAACACCAGGATATATAGTATGATTGTATTGTTTACTTGTTGTTGAGGAAGTAATTTGTCAATTCAATCCAAAGTTGGAAAGCTCAATGGGGATCTGCTTCAACCGTCTATAATAAGGTACGAGGTCTGATCCTTTAGTGTTAGACATTTACTTTCTATTGCATATTGGAAAATATTGATTTCTAGAGTCAAGCTGTTTGTTGTGGTACCCCAAGCCATAGGAATTTCTCTCCGTAGCACATTGCCTCATTGTTAATTTGAGTTCTATAACCCTTAATTTTGCAGTTACTTCTGTCTTTACTACTTACATTATTGTTTGTACAGTCACCCAGTAAATTGGGAAAAACAAGGATATAGCATAGGTGAAGGTTGCAAAAGGAAAGCTTACAAACAAAAGGAGTGGTAACTCAAAAGGCAATATGGAATAGTTATAACTGAATTTAATTTAGATATAGAGAATGAAGAAGTGAAAAAAATATTTCAAACTAAGATTCATATTTATATTCGAAGCTATCAAAACCAACCAATTCGGACCAGTTTGGGTGTTTTCCAATAATAGCTAGTTGTTTTAAATGTTTTAAAACTCGGAGTCCGACTCCAACTCAGCTCTAACTCAGATCTAATTCAAATAGGGCCCATAATGAAGCTCTAGGCTTAGAGGTTTCTTTAACTGCCGAAACAAGCCACCAAGCTATGAGAGCAAGTCACCAAACAACAGTAGGTAGTTCTCAAGCAATTTACTAGATATGGAATTAGGAATGATGCAGTTATTATAGACAAGGAAAAACTTCAGCGTCACCAACAACTTGAATGGATTTTTATCTAGCTGGAAACCACTATTGTGATTCTATGCATGATGTCTTCACAAGCGCATGTGATCCATGTCAAACTTTTTATCTAATAACATAAAGGGGCAAAGAAAATACCATAAAGGTTCAAACACAATTCTAAAGAGATTCAAAGTTTATTTTATTGCCCATTATTGAGAAATATTACATTTTTGAAAGAAGTTGTAATCACACAAAATATCTAGTGGGGATTTCAAAATTGTACTCATTTAAAGGAAGAACCCTGTCCCTGCTTGAAGGAAAATCGATTGTAATCTTTAGGGTGCAAGCTCAGTGGTACCCAACACCCCCATCATTGTTGTGGAAGATGGGTGCATGATCAGTTGTACCCAACACCCTTTTGTTGTGTTTATTATTGACAAGCAAGCACGATTCAATCAGCACTTCTAAATGGGTAAAGGAGGCAAACGACTACAAAATGCTTACCATGAAATTGAACTTCTTCAGCAAGATCTTGAAGATGCTTTTCATGAAATTGACAAGCTACATAAACTAGACAATTCAATAGGGGGCAATTTTTTTAAAGAAATTGTTGATTGCACTAGAAAACGCATTAGTGAACTAACAGAAAAGTTGGAATAAGTGGACGAATGGGTAAATAATCTCCTAAATCTTCATGATAAGAAAGATCAACTGATAGAATCATTGTACCAAGAGTTACTGGCAAAGGAAAATGCATTGTTGGCAGTGAAACGTGAAGTAAAAAATTTTAACCAGGAAAAAGTAATGTGTGATGCACATGATTATGCAATTTGTGATACAAGTAATTTGGTTCAAAATCTTGATGGTTTGGGTGATTGCAGTAATTTGGCTGATGCTAATTTTGATGATGTACATGTGTATCTCATATTGAAGATGATTCTGGTGATATTTTTGAAGGTGAACCTGATAGTGAAGATGATGATATTGGCTTTTTTAAAAAGCATACAAAGGGAATTAAGTCCAAAATTCAAACTGATGAATAAAATGGGCTCAGATGGCAAAGGTTTAGGCAAGAACATGCAAGGAATCCAAAATCCCATCAAGATATGTATAAGGCCAAGAAATGAAGGCCTTGGTTATGAAGGTCAAACAAGCAATGATGACATCAAATTTGTGAAAGTGAAAAATTTCCTAACTTCATCATAAATAAATTACAAGTATAATTAATGCATTGCCTTTTGTTTGGTGAAAATTGAGCAAAAATTGAGTGAGATTTGGCTTCCAGAAGGTAAACAATAAAGGTTTTTCTGAGGGAGATGAAATCAAAATCTAAGGTCATTATTTAAAATTTATGGGTGAAAACCTAAAGGAACTGTATAGTACTAATATTCACTTCTCCATATCAAATGGGTCTCTTTCAAAGTAAAAAAACCTATTCTTTGTGATGTAAAGGCCTATTCTTTGTACTTTATATTAACTTACAAGGATAAGCCTTTTGAAACAACAAAAAGGTATTTATTGGTTTCAGTACTCATCCCCACTAAGCATATAGGTCACATACATTTCCAAAATAAAATATCCATCTCTATGAGAAGAACAAAAAACCCTCTGGTTATCTTTATAGTTTTTTTTTTGAAATTGGTTATCTAGGAAGAGTTTAAACTTGATCTTCTAGGAAACCATTTCTTCATCAAGATGGGCTTGAGACACCAATAAATAAACTATAGGGAAGTAAGTCTCCTTTTGTATTGTTATAGTTATTTTAACAATTTTTATCTTCCTTTAGTCTAGTCTTCATTTAAGCCATTTTCTCATCCATCTTCTGAAGTATATTGTGTCCCAATATTGCCTAGTATTCTAAGTGATCCCAACTTAATGGGGTTATTACAAATTACAAGCAAAGGCAGTCTAGAAATATTTTCCTTGTGACAAAGATTGCTTGTAATTGGTAAATGGATTAGAAATATTTGTCCTGTGACAATCACTAGCAAAGGAATTCTAGAAATTGTTTAGGAGTTGTATCAACCATAGATTGCCACTTGTTGTAGGATTAGGTGACTATTAGTTGGAAAAAAATTCCTAAGTGTATGCTACTCATATTTTCCATAATGACTGGAAATGTTTTGATAACAGTTTTCTTCCAGTTAGTTCTTATCATACTTGGCCTAATAGTTGTTTAACTGGCCCTGATAAACTAATAATGCTGACGTGTTACATATGTTTGATTAGTATTTTGTACAATACTCATCCTATGTATAGTTATCAACATTTTTCATTTCTGGAATAATCTAGGGCTTCTCACTAATAGAATCCAAATTACTAATTGGCTCATTCTTTCATCTATTGATAATGTAGGTCATATGATCAATCAAAATATCTTTTATAATTGATAAGGCGGATCAAAGTATTATCTTATCTTAACAATATAAAAAACTGATTTTACCAATACCATGAATAGTACTGGAAACAACATAACCATTGTAGGGAAACATAATTGCAAGTGTCAAAACACTCTCATTGTAATGAATGGTTCCAAACTTCCATCCATTTCAAGTGCTCAAGATAAGCTGGTTGAGTACTGCTTTAGGTGCAGTCTTCTAGAGGAAATTCCATTTATAAAGTAATCATATCCTTAAAACCTCTACAGGTGTGTATATTTTATTTACAAGCAATGATGTTTATTAAGAATTTAAATATATTAGTGCTTTATATAGTATAAATCACACCATTTATTTCAAATGAAAAAATGCTATGCCCTTATAACAAACTGTAATTTTATAGAGGGGCAGCCATTTGATGTCATTTTATTATCCTATCTCAAACCTACAACACTACCCTATTCCCTTCACAATATGACTCCCTAACGCAGGACCTAGAACCCCCTCAACGTCATACCCTAAAGGAACATACACAGTCCAAGAGGATTGTTTATCTTGCAAACATTTCCAGCCCTATATAGTTGGGCCCTATCACTTATTCATTTAATCATGCGCATCTAAAGAATCTCTTGCACTTAGCTTAATTATCAATAGTTTTTCAAGAGATGGAATCTACATTTTGGGCATGATTGAGTGACATTTTCTATTTGGCTGGAAATTACATGGACATTCATAGAGATTTTACATTTGCTGGAATGTACCTTGACTTTGACAGTCCATTTGTTGTGATAATATTGAGCTTCAAAGGAATTGGTTGATACTTGACCATAAATACTAAAGTATCTTGTCCTTTTGCAAGCTGAAATTTGTTTTGGGACAGCCATTTAGGCCATTAAGTTGAATGGAAACTTCATATTCTTACTATGTACTTATGAAGCTGGAAATCATATTTTGCTCTTGCAAAGTCAAGTACAAGTTACAATTTTCAATCTTGAAACACAAATTTCCTGCCTCACCAAATGATAAGAAAGTTTGAAATGTAAATGCCAATGGCCAACAAATGATGGAGCAGGTGTGTTACTTCCAGCCTAATTAAAATATATGATGACAGATCCAAATTGAAATTTTAGTCAACCAATGATATCAACAACCCAAACAAGTGTATCTAACCATATTTTTTAAAGGGAACTCTAAATCTTCTTTGTGTAATTTCCAAGATTGTGAATGTTATCATGCTACTGTCAAAATCATAAGTAATTTCAGTCAAGCAAAATGTAACATATCATTGCTCAATCAAATGTTTCAAATCAAAGACAAGTGGTAAGAGAAGGAGTGTGAAATCACCAAGGTGTATTCTTTGAAATCAAAACAAGGTTTGGTCTTAATTATATGCCACTGTCAAGTTAATTCTGAGTATGGCTGAAGGTCGCTTCTAAATAGATAGTCCCGAGTTTTGTTCCTGGGTTGCCAATTCTAGAGTGAAATTCCGAATAAAGATTCAAATGATAATCAATAAATCCAAATGGAAATTTGTGAAGCTAAGTGGATTGTCAAGCAATTTAATTTTATGTCAGTTAAGATGTTCTTATGACAGTCCTTAGTGCTTCTGTTGGTGATTTTCTAAGGGGAAAATGGGATGGTTGTAGAGGGAAATATCAGAGGTTAAGTTAGGGTGGTTTTGGGAGGATTAAATGGTAGGTTTTGAAAATGATAGGGCTGCAAGAAGAGTGTTATGATAGTAAATATCAAGACTGTCCTGTACGTGGCCAAAGCATCCAAATGATGGCCAAATGGCCTTGCGTTGGGAGTCAATGATGCTAATATGATGGGAGGGAAGCATACTATTGGCATATTCAACACTACTACAGCAAGGGACCGAGTCACTAACACAAAGCAAATGTTGAGCTCATGCAAGAAAGATTTACAAAAGAACAAACAAAAGATTGAGACTTCTAATGAGACTACACAACAACACTCACAAAAAGATGAAACTAGCAGATGGAGGGGATGGAGTCTGGAGTCTGGACCAAGAAAAATTGAGCACACTCGCAATTCAAATAATTTTGCAAACAAGTCCCCCTTTAGCTTCCATGATTTTTTCGCATTCTTAAAAATTCAGCTACAACCATATGTTAAATCAATTTGGCAAAGGCTGTTCAAATGAACCCCAAGAAAAAGAAGGCAACAAAAGAAGAATTAGAGAATCTACAAGTTACATAAGTTATTATTCAAGTAGACAAAAGCAAATGGGTGTCACCCATTGTAGTGGTAAAGTAGAAAAATCAAAATTTGCATATCTACATGGGTTTCCAAATGTCAAATAGAGTGACAGGCAGAACCTTTTGCAGCACCTTTTGCAAAAGAAATACTTCAGGGAGTTGCCAATACAAATTTCTTAAGTTTCATTCTTTTTTAGATAGTTGTTCCAGCTACATCCAAGTTTCCTTCATATCATAGGATCAATTTCTGACAACATCAAACACTGAATGCGTAGCAATCAACATTGACAACAGCAACAGTTGTTTAAGCTATGGTGGCATGGAATTTCAAGCTACATATTGGAAAATGAAGAAAACATTGAAAAATCATAACAAACTGCAAACATGGAAGATACCAGGATGTTGACAAAAGAACTGATAATCCCCTCAGTAGCCTTTTATCTACAACCCTTAAAGAACCACCTCAGCTCAATCCCGTGGGGAACATGTTGTTGTGTTATCTTGTGATATCTCATAGTTACTTGAGCTGTGGTGGTCTATCCTAGGAAGGAAAAGGATCAAATGAAAGTCCTAGGTGATTTTGGCATAATAGAAACCTCTCAAACATGAACTCTAAGCAAAAGGTTTCTGGCTTGCAAGGGTCTTGTTCGAAAGGGTATTTAAGTTTTTAAATTCCAAAAACTTAAAGGTTGGCCTCATTCAAAGCAGACAACTCAAATCATATACTGCAATTTCAAAACCTAAATGGTCATCTTTTTGTTTACATGTTTTAAGTAGCACATTTTGTTAAAAATATGGGTTGGCCCTGGCCAACTGTAACTGAAATCCAATGAATTAAACTACCACATAATCATGCTTTCATTAGTCATGTGTTCTTTGCAAACATCCTAGGTATCTGACCTTGTGCCAATTACAGTTTCCAAGTCCTCACAAGTTCCAACTCTATTGTAATCATGCATACCATTATAAAGCTGAATCGTACAGGGGATTTATCAAGTTAAGGTGAAATGACAATGCAATCCAGTTAAATAGATTAACAGGCCCATGCAAAGAAACATATTTCTGATAGATCAAAATTTTAAAAATTCTCGAGAAAGCTTGTCCAATGGTAAAATTAGGTTAGATTTCATTGCAAGAGGTTGCATGCTAAATCCATGTTAGACAACAAATAAAGAACAAGCACGAAGCTTACTAAGATAAATTTGGCATATTTGTTGCATGTGGCTTACAATACAGAAAGAGGAAATGAATATGTGCTTCAAAAGCATATTTCACCTTGTCAGCCACAATAGAGCATTTGTGCAACTAGAAGAGTTCTTGGTTGTTTTCTCTTCAATCGCCTTATGCACAATATCATATAGCAAATTATTTGCTAAAGGATCCAATTCATACTTAGCATCCAATCTCTGCAAAAAGCATTTGGAAAAATAGTTATCTGACATGCTAGAAATGGGAAGAATTTATGTTTAAAATATGCACTGTTTAAACTTTAGGTCAAAAAATAACCACATAATTGAACTAGGATTAAGTAATTACATGTAAGGATAAGTAAAAACCAGATAAAAAAACTCAAACAACAATATGTGACTAAAAAACACAAAATCAAAAACATGAATATTTGTTAAATGCTTTCAAATTATAAGAAAAATAAATACTCTTCCTTAAAATATATCTTTTAGGAACTATGGTCATGAAAATGAAAACCTGAGTTAAACTACATTTTTAAAAGATCACATCTTAGTGCCCCTTCACAGAACCTGAGAAAGGTTACATTTTGAATGCCAGGGGTATCTGATATATGTAATTTTGTTTTGTGAGAAATGAAATTACGATTTTTCCCATCAAAATAAAAAGATATCCTTAAGAAACCCATTCCTAGCTAGTTAGAAATAGAATTTTTTGAGAAAAAGCCAAAAACTAACCCCATTGATTACAAAAGATTTATATTTATCATAAGGATTCAAAAGTGACAAAGTTGAAAACAATAAGTGTTTGAATGTAAAGAGATCTTTTCATTAAAGATTCAATATTGAAATTGTTATTGGCATAGGTTCTTGGAGATTAACGATTCAATAAGATTCTTGAGTGTGTCTCTTAAATCCATCAAACTCTCAGTTTTTGCAGAGCAGGTCCCATGTACGCCATTCTAAGAGAATCCCACTTGAAAGCCATTCATAACAAGTCTAAAAGGACTGCCCTCATAAGTAAAAACCCACTAAAATATCTTGTAGACAAATGTACTAAAAAAAAGCAGGGAAGCAAATTGTAGGGTCTCAAGAAAAATACTACTATGCAGAAATTTAAGCAGATCTAAGATATGTAAACTGGCATTGCCCAACATAAGCGAGAACACTTATCTTTATGGAGTTTGAATCTCGTTTTTCATTGAGGGAAAACCTGGTTACCTTCACTCCGCTCGTACTTATAGCGCGTCCTATAATGCTATGAATTCGACAACACAATAGGATTGTTATCTGTAGTGATAGTGCTATGAGATACATCTCAAAACCCCCAACTAAAAAAACATAATGCTGAAGCGGATCTGGCTGAAAGTCAGTGCAGATGACATGCACTACTAAAATGGTTGATTGTAGAGGGACTCGATATGATTGTTTCAAACCAATTCAGATGAGGAAGTTCATTGTAGAGGGACCAGAATGATTGTTTCAAACCAAACAATCCTCTGCCTCTGCAAACCCTCCTCTACATAAACACACTTGACCTCCAGCAGTACCTCCAACGACCTCCTCTACATGACCTCCGACAAACCTCCTCTGCGTGACCTTCGGCAAACCTCCTCTGCGTGACCTCTGGATGTGGAGGTATATTGTATCGGCTCCGCCGTGAAATTATTGATTAGTTTCTTTGTTTCGTGAAGAAATATTGTGTCCAGAAGGTTGTGGTTATATATATATATATATATATATATTGCCCTAGTGTTGGAAATCTGACGACATAGCCCTAGTGTCAGAAATCCTACACCATAATGTTGGAAATCCTATGCCTGAGTGTTGAAAATCCTATGCCTGAGTGTCAAAAATCCTATGCCCTAGTGTCGGAATAGACCTAGTGTAGGAATATCCCTAGTGTTGGAGATCCTATGCCCTAGTGTCGAAAATCTGATGCCTTAGTGTTGAAAATTAAACGGCGCTAAAATAATTTAAAAGGATAAGTACTTTTCATCGTTACTATCTGACACATCTGTATGATACATCGGATGTTGTCGGATTTCAAGTTCAAATCTTGTTGTGTTTCCACTCTCAAGGCATGGATAAAACTCACTCGTTTACAAGGATTTTAGCTGCAATTTGCTCAGAAGTTCGACAATAAGGTGCAAGGATGGAGAACTCACCAGGCTGGGAGACTTACACACATAACACATGCATATAAATGGTTAAGTCTTGATGAGGATGGTATTTATAAATCAAATATCACTAATAAACCAATAGGATGACAGCTATCGGCTCCTTAATAAATCTAAAAATGACCTAAATACACATTCAGGCATAAATACAATAAAGAAAGAGATGATAGCTAAACAGATCACAACAAAAGAGCTTATATCATGTATAAGTAAAATGAGAATCTGAAAGCATAATAGGCTTATAAATCCCCGAAGTTGAACCTCTATTATAAAATTAATCATGGGCTTTATAGCCTTCTAAAAAAATCACAGATCCTGAAAATCCGATCTGTTTACACAAAAAATACTTGAAAGTGATAGTTTTTCTAGATCAGGGCTTCAAACCCTTGCTAACTATTTGTTTATCTACTTTTAAGATATAGTTCACTTAGTGAACTTTTAATAACTGAAGTGGTCGCTGATAATCACCACTGTTGGTTCAGTGTAAAATTGCCACCAAAAACCAGTGTTTTGACAGTTAAATGAAGTGACCTTTCTTGTTTAATCTGCTGCATTTTTCTACCTTGTTGCCGCGGTTGCTGATCAAAATCTCTAACCTCTAACTCGTCGGCACCTTAGACTGGAATGTTGCCTCAATGTCAGTGCCTCAAATTATTAACGTCGTGACTTTTTATGCATCGATGCTTTCCATCACTAGTTTGTCGGCAATCGAAATCTAAAACAACTAATGCATCAGAACCTCAAAGAAGAATGTTGCTGCAACGTCGGAGGTTCCAATGACTAATCTTCTCAGTGTCAGCAATCGAAATATCTATCTTCTATCCCATCGGCACTTTAGACCGGAACGCTGCCACTATTTCGGAGGTGAAACGAACTAATCTTATCGCTGTCGGAAGTTGTTTGACGAAGGAATCGGAGCTTTAGTTCTTTGTTTTGCCAACAATTTTATATTAATTGATCTGATGCCTTGTCTGTTTTTCTTCCGCTATTTCGGATCCTCATTGGACTATATCACCGATATGTAGCCCTTACTTTTTCCGATCGCCGAAATGTTAATCTGATCGCGCAACCCATAGTAAGTCTGTTTTCTGTTGTTTTGGCTCCTCAATGAACTAACTTGCCTATGGTTTAGTGTTTGAAGTTCTGAACTAATTTCATCGCTATCAGAGGTTAGTACAAGTTTGAATCGGAGCTTTCAATCACTATATTCTCTGCAGTGGTGGCGCTGCAGTGAACTAAAACTCTGAAATGTCGGTGATCGAAACTCCAAACTTCTAACCGTCAAAACTTTCAGTCACTATATTCTCCATAGTGACAGCGCTGTAGTGAACTAAAACTCTGAAACGTCGACGATTGGAACTCCAAACTTCTAACCATTGGAAATTTCAATCACTATATTCTCCGTAGTGGCGGCACCGCACTAGAATAAAACTCCGAAACGTCGGCATAATAGAGGACTACACCTCCGATCATTGTTTAAACATGTTTTGATGGCAATAAGAAGTTTGGAAATACACCTAACCACCGAAGGGGTATTCCACCTATTATTTATCTTCCATCTTTCGGTGGCTAATGAGATGTTTTGATCCTCGCCCAAGCCACTGAAAGCTACAACTTGTGAAATTTGTACCCAAATAAAAAAATAGAGGCTTTCAAACTGTTAGTGATATTCATATCTTTCATCGTATGATTTAAATTCTTCATACTTTCAAAATAAATTTATTTTCGGAGATAACATTATCATATTCAAAACCGTCAGAAGGATAAGGGTTGAAAAAACTAACTCTCTACTCAAAAACTTTGACAACAAAACATATTTGGTGAATGATTTATTTGTAGGGGTTAATGCGGTGGGACGTTATGAAAAACATCCCCCAAGTAACAATATAGGAGTGGATTACAAATATTAATAAGAATTATCTAGGAGGATTCAACTAGTTATAAAAGGATTTAATGAAGGAATAGGGATATCATGTCATTGGAGATCACTTGGAATGACTTGTTAGTGATATTCAAAAGGTGAGAGAGGGATTAAATCCTTGAATATGATCTTCACATAATTTAATTTATTCCAAAATCCAATTCGTTCCCTACATGGAGGGAATATATACCACATTTCTAATGTGTTTGATGGGGAGTAGAGAGGAATGTGGGACTTGGGGTGGAATAAGTTGATAAGTTAGATTTGTCAGGGTATTTGTTTGGGATATGGAAAGAGGATTGGATAGTCTACAAAACACGTTTTTTGGAATCTTGGATCAAATGAGAAAAAACCATTTTTGTGTGGACCCCAAACAAATTCGAAGGGGAGTACAAGGTTTATTTGGGGTATAAGGTATGCAATGAACAAATAGAGCCTTGGAAATGGAGCATGATCTAGAAGATGAAGGATTCTTACAAGGTTGAACTCAAAATCCACATGTTATGGACTGAAACTTTGGATCTTCACCCCAGAACATGACTTGGGTTGTGAGAACCATCCTTGGTGTACTAAACCTTTGAACGTGACACCCCATCTTAATCACACACCAAATATTGCATATTCATGGCCTATGTTGTGGCTTAAGTCCCCACACATGGAATGTAATGTATGGGAATAGATTCCATGGACTTAGAACCTGGTTTTTTGCACCAAACTATTCCCTTATCCCCAAGAAACATATCAAGTCTTTTGAACCTTGAAATCACCATCATATCAAACTAGAGGATATAGATTATGTAATATGGGAATGTGTGATTCCCTAAGTGAGGAAACATGCCATGTGAGCCCCTCATAAATATATGTTATGGCCTAGTTCCTTTCCTTATATCCCTAGAACATGTCATGGGCATCAGAACCATGCCAGCCACTAAACCTCAATTCGTAAACATCAATCACATCAATTTTGAATCAAGTCACAAGTTTGTATACATTGACTTTGAAACCGTCAGGGGTGTTTTCTTTTCTTCATGTAAACCTGCCAAGGATGATATAAGCCATCAACACCACATTACCCTTTCCTTCACTCTATGCTACCCTGCTAAAGTCCACAATGACAACGTTAAAGACCACAATGCCAATAGCAGGAAACTGTGAGGGGTAAAAAAATTTATTAATGTGAAGCTTCCAAGGATGATATAACCCTCAACACCACATTCCCCTCTCCTTCACTATGTGGTACCTTGCTAAAGTCAACTATGACAACGTTGAATACCATGATGCCAATAGCAGATAGTTTGACATGTTTTGGCACCCACAGGTGGATTTTTAGTTTTCTGAAATTGGTGTAAAATGATATTTTTCAAATTTTAATCTAAGGTGAAGAGATGGCTAAAACAAATGAGTACTAAATGACACATGGATGGAATGCACACATTTTAGTTTTTAGTTTTTGAATTTAATGTAAAATTATTTTTTTCAAATTTTAATCCAAGGTGAAGAGATGGCTAAAACGAGTGAGTACTAAATGACACATGTCTGGAGTGCATGAAATATGAATTAAAAAATTATCATAAGTATTTTTCTAATGTCCTTAAGAGTACAAAGAGAACAAATAAATTTCCTTAAGAGTACAAAGAAAGTTAGTTTTTGTGTTAAAATTGATATCCACTTCTTGTGCCTTGGATGTTCTTTGTAAAAATGAGGGTATGGATGGAGAGGTTGTCCAAAAAAACCTTGTAGGGTGACATTTTGGTAGCACCATGATAGGTGGTATCGTAATACCTTTATGCAAGGGGAGTGTAGGGGGGGAGGGGGTGGGGGGACTACTAAAACCAATGGCCATATTATTAGTTAATGTAAAACCAAATGGATAACAATATTTTTATAGTCAACACCTCACAAACTTTATTACTTGTTATTAAATCCAATATCTCAAGTCCTAAAGTATCCATAAGTATTATGACACGCATCATCATCGTGGACATCGATGTCATCATCATCATCATCATCATCAATTCCATATGGTACATCAACATCATCTTGATCATCATCCTCATTATCATCATGATCGTCAGCATTAAGTGCATCATCAACAAAATAATTGTCATTATGGTACCTCATATGACATTAGTGTTCTTAATCACTCATCGACATTAGGATTAATCTCATGTAATTGTTAAGTTCATTTATATGTCGTTACAATTATTTCAATGATAATAAGTTTTTTTAGATGTCGTTACAGACATTTAGGTACCATTATAATCAATTAGGATCCAAAATTGATACCACATGCATAATCATTGTTGACATCCACATCGTCATCGTCATCATACAATAAATCAACATCAGTGTCTTCGTCATATTCATCATCAATATAATTGCGATAATAATGAGCAAGGAGCCCTACTACCTCACAACAATGGATGATATAATCTTATACTTATCAAATCATATCCATACACTCCATCACAATTATCGCAATGCATCATCGTCATGTTGTTAGGGTCATTTAGATTCCATTAGGGTTTATCAAATGTTGTTGGGGACACTCAAATGCCATTAGAGTAATTTAGGTGACATTAAGGTAATTTACCCCTCATTAGAATTAATCAAGATCTAAAAGTGCCATGATTACGATCATTTACGTGCCACTATGATAAATCAAGATCTAAAAGTACTATCACATGAATCATGATCATTGACATTGAAATTGATATATCTGATATTATGTCGGATGTTTTCCAAACACAATTCCTAGCTGTAAACCTAGCGCGGTTCCTTTAGAAATTACTAGCATTATTCCAGGCATTATACCTGGATCTATACCTAGAGCTATGTTGGATCTATACCAGGAGTTTCTGGAGCACAAGTAGTTCCAACCCAAACAGCACAAGTACCGGTCACTGTTTATATCTTTAAGCAAAATATTAGTCATTTTAGATCCCGTTTCAACCACTTGCCAAACATCATTTCCTAATATTGACCAATTTGTAGTAGTGCTTGCCTTGATACACGTTCATTTTCCAATAAGAAAGAAAGGTAAAGGTAGTAGGTAAAAGGTTGTTACATAGTAAGAGTGCCTACTTTGTATTGGCTCTATACTTGGCACTATACTGGATGTTTTTCCTATCAAAATTCATGGCACAATTCCTGTCGCTAACCTTGGATTAATATATGGTGCTATGCTATTCAAGATGTTTTTTTGGAGGCTATTCTTGGAGTTATATCAGATGTTTCTTGGACGCTAATTGGGACATTAGTTTGGATGCTAAATGGGATGATAATTGTGATGCTAATTGGGACACTAATTGGGATGCTAATTAGCATCCAAAATAGCATCAATTTTTAAAAAGGGGCACTAATTGGGATGCTAATTGGTATGCTAATTGGGACGCTAATTGGGATGCTACTTGGAATGCTAATTGGGACGATAATTGGGACGCTAATTGGGATGCCAATTAGTGTCCAAAATGGTGCCAACTTTTAAAAAGGGACGCAAATAACACCATTAAAAATTCCATCCTATGGAAATGTGCCCACTGTGTCCAAAAGATGATAAAAAATATACTAAAAGTGATAGTGGATGCTAAAAAGGAAGCTAAAAGAGACTCTAATCACAGGGTTTTTTTGTAGTGGGAAGATAATAGATCTATTATGGTGGTATTTTCTGGTTTTTTGTTTTTCACGTAAATATTGTGTGTATATGTCATGTCCCCTCCCCTCTACCTCACCAAGGAGAGGACACGACTACACTGCTGCTATCTATCATAACCAGGGATCCAACCCCATGAACATAAATAATATAATGCATTGAAATAAAACATACATATGCAGATGTATAAAAAATGCAAATATACAGCAGAAGCAAAAACAT
Organism: Pseudotsuga menziesii; assembly: GCA_001517045.1. NCBI lineage: Eukaryota > Viridiplantae > Streptophyta > Pinopsida > Pinales > Pinaceae > Pseudotsuga > Pseudotsuga menziesii. The sequence continues at coordinate 63,204 of LPNX011050300.1, forward strand.
TTCAACACATTCATATGTTCATCATAATTCTTAAACAAATACATTGCAAGAATTAAATTCCAAAGAGCACTTATCTTGAAAATGAGTTGTCCCACAACTAGCTATGTCACTGCAATGTTCCATACAACCATAGGCCATTGTGCTCATCAAACTATCAGCACCATTGCCACCCCCGAGCTGGGATGATTTCCACAAGGAACTAGGGAACAACAGGCTCACACATAGCCAAAACATATTAAAACTTAGCCAAGCCAATCTACAGTTGGGTTTATCAGGATGCTAAGGTGGAATTTCTAATATAGTGAGCTCAACCATAGAGCTATGGACACCTGCACCATATCTATCTATCTTGGTATCCACAACACCTACACACGCAACACAAGGAAGTATTCCCCTCACTACTACACAAACCCTCAGGGCATACCTTCCCTTTCAGTGCTCTTTAGGATGTGCATAGAAGATTTTCCAACCCCTCTTGATCTGTCTATGAGGTTCCTCTTTTCACTATGTTTATCAAGCCAATTCTGGGCCTCTTCCACTCCTAAGTATTTCAGACCAAAACAAGGGTGTACATACAACAAAATAAAAATGTTGGGCATGAAGGAAAATGTCCTGGGAACCAAAATGAAATGGTAGATGGGGAAAATAAACCCTGGGAGAGAAAATCCATTTTTAGAAAACATTCATGGACATTGCAGGGGAAAAAACGACCTCTTAAAACCCCAAAATTGTGGATCTCTTATCCCATTCACTGAGCAATACCAAAAATGAATTTCTGGGTATGGAAAAATGAGGAAAATAACAGAAATTGTGAGGGAAACTCCCAACTAGCTCTAGCTACATGAGGAAAACGAAAGACGTCCATGAATAATGGCTTGGGAATTCATTTCTTGGTATTTACTTGCCCAATAAACAAAAACACATTTTTCAAAAACTGATGGCTTCCCCAATACAATTTTTGACTGCCATACTCTTCCCTTTCCAAGGCATTAACTACCCCATCCAACTTCTGGAAGAAAATAAAGGATTGGGTGAATAAGAAGAAGAAAAAAGGTAGTTGAAAGCGTAATGGGTTCTCCCATTGACATTTGGATTTACCCTATTGGCTCAAGGGTTTGAATATTTTCCCTCCCTATTCCTTGTGAAATTATGCCCCCATCTCTTTGTTGCATTGACATAACTAGCTACGAGTATTTTTATTAATTGCATATTTACATGATGTCTCAAATTTACATTGTTCCTGGCTAGCACAATAAACATAGGTATCAAAGTTTAACTGCCAATACATAAAAATGCTAAATCCATGGTGGGGCCTTGGCCTTTAGCTCCTCACCATGATTTAATAATGGTATTTACATCATATACAATTTTAATACAATTGGGGTAAAAAACAGGATATTACAGTCTATCTTCAATGTGTTGGTATGTGAATATGTGTTCTCTAATTATTGATTTATGTATGCTTGTTTAAATCATAATAAATGGCATGAGAGCCACGGTTAGGCACATATTTTTGCTCATTGTGTTGTACCCAATTTTTGAATTATGATTGTGGTGTGCATGTTCGGTGGTACCCGACATCCTAGCAATTTTTTTGGGCTCCTCGTTAGAATGCAATTTACTTGGGTTCTAGAAGCACAACGTATCCCTCTCATGTGCCTAGAAGGGATGTTGCATCAAGTGTGGAATGAACCACTGGGTAGGTATGAGGGTGGAAGGTGTACTCGTAGCCTATTTTAATTTGATGTGGATCAGAGAGGTCAAGTCTTCTCTTGTGGGAGGAATGTGATATGGTTTAATCTCAATTATGGCACCTAGATTGATGAACCATGTATGTGAAGAGAATTCCTAGAGAACTTGTGGTTACAATGGTTGAAGACCCATGTAATCCGTTATATGGATTATTTTTATATGGACATCAATGACAAGGCTAGATGCAGGTACAAAAATCATGGTAGAAGACGAGCGAGAAAGAAAGCATGGAAAAGTGAGAGGATGAAATAATGGATGGTGATGGTGTAGTCACCATGAAGACACATGAGAAAAATTAATGGAGAAGTTTGCATGTAAATAGGAATATGGATGTAAGACTTGGTAAGGCATTTATACCCTTGGTAACTCACCAATAAATTTGAAGGATAGACCTAGGTGATAGGGGGGTCTATGTGAGATCCCCAATTCAAGCTTAAAGCAGGGATTGTCAAGGTTTACCTTGACTCAGGAATGAGTCAAAGGTGGTTTAGGTCTATCACATGGTTTGTTGTTACCCATGGTATTGTCCCATCGTATTGCATGTAAAGAATCCTTTATAAGGCTTGAGGAGGCTCCATTGTAAATTGTCCTGGAGGTGAGTGATGAATATCTCACTTGGCATGGCTTGGTCTGTTTAAGTCAAGGGATATAATAGATATATTCTAGTGGATTTTCCTAGTTTTGGGTTTTTCCACATAAATATTGTGTATCTATATTGTTGCTATGTGAATATGTGCCCTCTTATGATTAATTTATGTATGCTCATTTAAATCCTAAGATGAAAGGCTTTGGAGTATAGTTTTATACCTACTATGATACTATGGTCTCCCAAAGAAAATAATAATATGATAGTTCAACTAATAATAAAAGAGTTATAGGGGATTTTTTTCGTTTGTATTTTCAACTAATATGCTTGTAAGTTTACTCAAATTTTAAGTATGAGCACTCATTAGATGTATAATTAATTCTTCATGATCTAATGAGTACCCACTCATCATACTTTTGATAGATCCCTAATTAAAAAAAACTTGAAATACTTATTAGAAGAAGAAGAAGAAGAAGAAAACATGTTTCTTTCAATGAAATAGGTTTTTTTAATGTATTTTGAGTCTGTCAAAAGTATGCCAAATGAACACTCAATGGATCTAATAATTATTTTTTAATGTATTTCGAAATCTTTTTCCTATTAGGGCCCTGCCAAAAGAATATCAAGTGGTACTAGTTGGATGCATAAATTAATTATGCATCAAACAAGTGCTCATACTCAAAATTTGAGTAAACCTACAAGGAGAAAAGTTGAAGATATGATAGAAAACAATATATATTTTGTTTCCTTTCACTCCAAACTATTTACCCTTATGGTTGACATCATCATCAACCCTCTCTTATAAATTTGATCTTGATAGTACATTTTTTGTTTTGAGGCCCATTTTTAACCTCAATATATATATTTTTTTCTTGTGAAACCCATTTTAACTCAAACTTATTCTAATTGAGCATTGGCACAATTTCTATGATTAACTGAAAACAAAACAAAGTTTTTTACACTCCATTACCAACAAACAATTTAAATCGTATCAATAGCAGGGCCAATTCCCACATGATTCCCACAAACATTCTTATTCTTTACCATTCATATTGGAAAGAGGCCTAATGGTTTCCTATCATACCATTTTGAACTTTAAGTCTCCCAATGTTCAAAATAGAATAGATAGCTAGCCATAAGACACTTTATGGAGATTTCATTTGATCCTTAGAAACCCCCAATGGATTTCCATTGAGGGTTTTTCAAACGTGTAATTCAATCTTTCAAATAAACCCAATGACTTTCCATAATGCACTTTTCAATTTGTTCATTAATCTTTCAAAGTGTCTTGATGGCTTGCCATCAGTGCACTTTTTAAACCATCAAACACTTTTTAAACATTTTGAATGATTCTCTAAAAGAATTCCAATGGATAAGCCATCGCTAGGGTCTTTTCCAACATTACTATAGGGGTAAAATTAAAAAATTTATTGAGGTGATTGAAATAATAACATTGATCTAAAATTAAATATGCCATCAAGCTCTTTGAAACATGTCATCGGGCCAAAATTTAAAAGGTACATTCAAATTTTCAAAGAGGCTTGAAGGCTCAATGGCTAATACCTTGGGGTAAATCCAAATATTCCATCAAGGGAATTCAATATTTTAATTGATCTTTAAAAGACCCACATTGGATAAAAAATATGGAACTCTTAAGACATTACCATTTAATATTTTGAAAACCCTTGATTTCCATTGGGGCATATTTCAACATGTGCATTGGTTCATTTTTTTATAACAAAAACGATTAATTTTATTTTGAAGAAGGATGCTGGTCTTTTTTGGCAATACCAATCAACCAAATTACATTATTCATAAAAACAATAGACTGCTGAGAGCCTTACTAAGAAGAGGAAATCTCCCAAGAAATACAAATTACAACTGCAAGAAGCACCATTACAAAATAGAATGAAAATAACTGGCTGCCCCGTTGATGCTAAGTGTTGGAATATATTAAACCCACTCATAACTTAGGATAAAATAATTAATCATTTTTTTATTAATTATTCATCCACTAGCTTAATTAGTTGGCATCCACTTGCACCTTAAAGTCAATACATGCCATCTATATCCTAGGAATTATTTATTTCTAATTTTGGGTTGATCTTGACCACCTTTTGACCATCCAGAATTAGTATACAACACTTTACAACAGATTTTGCTTTATTCTGTTTTTTTTTTCTTTTTTTGATTTTCTATGGATAAGGTAAAGCTAGTCAAACTAGGAAACTGGGTGCTTTTGTTTCCAACCCATCCTTCATGACTTTTCCTCCATTTTCTAGAATTAGCATGTTTTTTTCCATCTCCTTGAAAACTCACTCATGATTTTTCCAACTCGTGAGGTCCTTGATAGATTTGGGAAGTGCTTTAGCCACCTATGGGGGTTTGTTATATATTGGTAAGTCATCCTTTTGATCTTTATGATTTGTCTCCATACAATTCGACTTTCCTATGAGGGATGTACTATTTATGTACACTATTATTCATCATTATTCAATGGAAGGATATACACCAATATTCATATCTTCATTCATGTGATTCAGTCTCTTTTCTTCTCTCTATTTTTCATGTGTATGCTTGTGAGAATTCTTAGTAGCAATATCTATTCCCTGTGCTTCTTCTTAGCATCATTGCTCATATAATTGATCTATTATTTCTACATGGTATCAGAGCTATAGGGATCCCAACCTTTCCATCTCCTACATGGTATCAGAGCAACAAGGTTGATCAAGTTCTACAGAGTTGAGGAGCACATCCAGTCTCCTATCCCTCTCTGAAGAATAGCTTATCTAGCTTACAAGATTTTTCTCTTGGTTTGTTTTGTAGGTTGAAGAGATTTTATTCTTGAGCACATCAATTCAGAAATATGGATTCTCCTTCATCAATAACTCTTACTCCCTTCAACTACCACGAATGGAAAGCTAAAATATGGATTGTACAGAGTTACTCTAGCTTTGGAGAATGAGCCCAATGTTGTGATTGAGAAATCTAAGTGGCATAATAGGTTGGATGAAGCCTATGGATTGCTTTGCCTCTCTATTTATCCTGATCTACTCTTTCATCTAGATGGCTTGTCCACTCCAAACCAAGTATGGACTCAATTGGAGTCTCTCTTTGGAGTTCAAGATGAGCTAAGAGTGCATCAATTGGAGATTGAGTTATTCTCACTTCTTCCAAGCAATTTCGAATCTCTTGAGGGTTTCTTCACCAATTTCAAGTCACTAGTTCTAATTCTCAAGCAATGTGGGATTGAGAAATAATATGATCCACTAATCCTTTCCATTCTTTCGAAATTGGGTCTTGATTGCTCAGTTTTTGTGTCTATGTTTCATGCTACTTGGCTTGTTGTTCCTAAGTGGAAAAGGCCTTCTTTAAATTCCTTTCTTGATTCACTAACAAAGGAGAAGGATAAATTGATCCATATGGGTGTTATTAATTCTCCCAAGATCAAGGATCATGCTCTCTTGGTTCAAGGAAGCAAGAATCACAAATCAAAAGAGAAGCAAATTGTGAAGAATCCAAAGTCAGAAATTGAAGATGAAGATTCATATCAAGATTTAATGAAGAAAGTTAAGAAGAAAGGGAGCACATCCAAGTGTTATTATTGCAGAAAGGGATTTAATTCAGAGAATAGGTGTTTCAATAAGAATATGGACATTATGTCTCAGCTTCTTGAGAAGGACAAGATCGAAGTTCCATATGAACTAGAAAAGCCTGTTGATTCTTTAGAACAATGTCATATTGCATAGTTCCAAGGTGATATAACTTATTCTTTGAGTGCCAGAGTTCTCAGATTTTTTCATGTCTCTAATATAGATTTAGTCTTTGATATATCATAATAAGAAATATCAGAAACTTTCTTTGATGATCCTCCTCTTAGTCTACTAGATTCATCTCCCAAGAATTGTGATTTTTCACTAGATATTGACTTGCCTTTGAGCAGCTCTTCCTCACAAGCTTGTATATCTGATTTAGAAGATTATTTGCAGGCTGATATGAATTTCATGACAGATATAATACCACCATCCATACCATCTACCATACCTATAAATAATCCAAAGACTATACAAATCCCAAGCTCACTAGTTGATTCCTCATTGGTCTCTTGTGCAGTGATATTTATCTTACATGGTTTGAAGTCTTTCCTATATTTCAATGGATGGTTATCCATGTCCTTATTAATATTTGGAATGATATTAAAAATGTTTGGATATTTTCTAAATACTTATGGTTCAGATATTATGCGCATCCATCATTCAGATTCTTACACCTATTAGTTTTCCCTAGTTGCTCATAATTTTCCTAGTCTACCCCTATATCCTCATGGAGCCACTGAAGCCTTTGTCCTTGCTATTCCATATGCTAATATTTATAATATATCAGAGTTTTATCAACCTCATATAAGATCTATACAAGTGCTACATCATATTGGAATATTGACATGTGATTCACATCACAATTTTGCAGCTATTCAGGGAATTGGGTGTGAAATAAATTGTCTTAATTTTTGTACTCTTTGGGAAGGAGTATGCACAGATATCTTTTCCATTTAAGATTATGTTTGCAGATAAGAGTTTTACAGCATCAAGAAGCATTCATATAATGCTCCTACTTCATCATATGATGAGATACAAGGAGTCTCTCCTCTTCCTTCTTGCAGGTTCTACACTCCAGTGCATGATCATGGAGTTCATGATTTCTTCAACAAGTCTTCCATATAGAAGTAGTTTAATAATCTCATTCAAGTGAAGATAAGGATATGTTGAAGACATATTATTTCAAAATTTTGTGCTGTGTCCTTTCTTGAGGGAGGATTTTCCCCATGTGGTTTTTCCTCTTTCCTCACTTTTCTGGACATAATAATTGTTAAAGGGTGACCATAGCCCTGTCGTTGGGCCCTATATGCATCTATATTTTTTGTTGTCATACCATCATAAAGTCAAACTTATAGGGGAGTGTTGGAATATATTAAACCCACTCATAACTTAGGATAAAATAATTAATCATTATTTGATTAATTATTCACCCACTAGCTTAATTAGTTGGCATCCACTTGCACCTTAAAGTCAATACATGCCATCTATATCCTAGGAATTATTTATTTCTAATTCTGGGTTGATCTTAACCACCTTTTGACCATCCATAATTAGTATACAACACTTTATAACAAATTCTGCTTTATTCTTCTTTTTCTACTTTTCTATGGATAAGGTAAAGCTAGTCAAACTAGGAAACTGGGTGCTTTTGTTTCCAACCCATCCTTCATGACTTTGCCTCCATTTTATAGGATTAGAATGATTTTTTCCATCTCCTTGACAACTCACTCATGTTGTTTCCAAATCGTGAGGTCCTTGATAGATTTGGGAAGTGCTTTAGCCACCTATGGGGGTTTGTTATATTTTGATAAGTCAGCCTTTTGAGCTTTGCGAGTTGTATCCATACAATTTGAATTTCCTATGAGGGATGTACTATTTATGTACACTATTATTCATCATTATTCAATGGAAGGATACACACCAATATTCATCTCTTCATTCATGTGATTTAGTCTCTTTTATTCTCTCTATTTTTCCTGTGTATGCTTGTGAGAATTCTTAGTAGCAAGGCCTATTTCCTGTGCTTCTTCGTAGCATCATTGCTCATATCATTGATCTATTATTTATACACTAAGAAATCCTTGAGGAAGAAGACACACTTTATTATCCAGGGAATCACCAATAGTGTTTAAGTCCCAGAGTATATGGAAGGATTCATCCATCTCAAATTCTTTCAATCTAGTCCGAATTCTCTGCAGTAAAATGTTCAGGGCAGAATTATTGAAACAGTCAACTAAATTTAAAACTTTTATCAAGATCTCTGAGTCACAAAATATTTGAACAAACTTATAACCATTCTCTTTAGTAATCTGAGTTGCCATGAAAAGGCTATAGCTTTCAGCTTGATTATTTGACAATGAACCTAGTCCCCAACAAAATCTAAAAATGGTCAATCTGTCAGGGGATAATACAAAGCCACTAGCATCAGAGGCCCCAAGATTCCCTTTTGAAGTTCCATAAAAAAAAATTACGGCTGAAGAGGAATTCATCCAAATTTTGTTGAGAGCATCCTTGTTTCCACGAAATCTCCAAGACAATTGGCTAACTGTCTTAATGCTTTTCAAGTTAATCCCAAAAACTGGTAAACAAGAACTCAACCCCATTGAGGCTAAAGGAGACCATGATATCATACTAGAAGATTCTACAAACCACCATTTGGAGGAGTCGGCCATGTTCTGGATGATAGGAGTTTGATCATTAAATATGCAACTATTTCTGGCCAACCAAAGATCCCACCACGTAAATTTATGGACCGAATGCTAATGTGAGTGCATTATTGCAGAGCTCGACTTTGATGGTCACTGGACATGCCATGCTGAGTATAATGTTGTTGTTGAGGATTGAGGAAGAGTTGTTACTGAAGACTGAGGGAGAGGCGTGCAATTGATGCCTTGAAGGAACAAATTCCAAACATTTCTAGAGAAATCATAGTCAACTAGAAGATGTTCTGATGTCTCCACTGCGTTTTTACATAAATAGCATCGGAAAGGCCCAAGAAAACCTCATTTTGAGAGGGAGTCTCCAGTCAAAATATTTTTATTTAAAACAATCCATGTAAAAAAATTTACCTTCGGCTGACAAAGAGAAAACCAAACTGATTTCCAAATCATAGGAGGAAAAGATGAGCAATGGGGAGGTAGAAGAGCATTGAAGCCTTTAGAAGCTGTATAAAAACCATCATGCCCCCAACCCTATATATCCTTCTAAGAGATCTGGATAAGGGAAAGACCTGAAAGAGAATTGAGCAGCATATTTTTTGGGGGAACTAATCCAACAGGAAGATCTTGAAGAGACCAACCAGTCCAATTACCAGAACAATCGCAACTGCAGATATCAGCCAATCGGATAAGTCCTTTATTTGTTTCCCAATTCAAAATCGTTGTTAGAAGAAGAGCAAAAGAAAGAGGAGGGTTACCGGAGATTTTTTCCTCCCAAAGAAGGATACTTTTCCCATTTCTAGGAATTCTGAATAGTTGTTGGGTAAAGAATTCAATACTTTTCCTGCAAGAGTTCCAAATAGAAGTTCCAGGAGCAGTGTTAGCAGAAGAGATGGATCTCAGAGAGCCACCCTTAAGATACTTAATATAGAAAATTTTACTAATAGGATGATTTTTATCCTCAAAGAGCTGCCAAATCATATTACCACTCAATGCTAGATTAGCCAGACCAGGATCCTGGATTTGAAGGCCACCTACTAAAAATGGATGCTTGAGGAATTCCCAACTTACCAAATGCATATTATTTTGGTAGCCTTTACCACCCAATCAGAGGAAATCTTGCGTAAATTTAGAGATCTAGGCCAGAATGCTCTTAGGAGCCAGTATCAAAGAAGATTGGAAAGTAGGAAAATCTGACATAACAGCCTTTACCAGGATTAATTTACCAGCCTTGGTTAGCCAATGACCTCCCCAAGAAGTGATATTAGCTTTTAATTTTTCAAGAACATACAACCCGAGAGAGGGAGGGGAAGACCCAAGTACTTAATCTTTTCCCACTTGTCGAAGCCTGGGGAGCCCAAGAATTCTGCAATTCGAAGAATTGTTATTTAGTCAACATTCCATCCATATACAACGCTTTTACTTTTGTTTATCAATGCTCCTGAGATTTGACAGAATTTTTTGAGAATTTCATCAAAATCCCTAGCTATATTCATGGAGGCCCCACCTACAAGAAGGGAGTCATCAGCAAAAAGGGCATGATTGATTGGGTCCATGCCCCTAGCAATTCTGATGCTTGGAATATAAACAACTTCCTTTTCCACTACGAGTTTCCTACTGAGAGTTTCAGCCATCAAGATGTATAAGAAGGGAGACATTGGACAGCCTTGGAGAAGACCTCTAGAAGCTTTAACAAAGTCAGAAGGTCTACCATTTACTAATGGAGAAATCCAAGGCCCATTAGTACAAGCTTTGATCAGATTTACAAATTTCGGACTAAAACCAAAAGAGAGAAGGACATCATAGAGGAAGGGAAGCTTAACTCTATTGAAATTGTTCTTCATATATAACTTAATTAACATACCTTTCTCCTTCCTTTGAGAGATTGAATGAAGGGCTTCGTGAACTTGGATAACATTATCCACTAGATGTATGTCTTTAACAAATCCCCCTTGGAGAGGAGAGATCATTTTTCCATGCAGGAGCTTAAATCTGTTGGCTAAAAGTTTAGCTAGAATCTTGTAAGAAGCGTTGCACAATGAAATAGGATGGAACCTATCGAAGGAGGAAGGATTAACTTCCTTAGGGATGAGAGCAAGAAATGTAGAATTTATGCATCCTCCCACCTTTGCTTTTCTTTGAAAGGTGGTCACCATTCGAACTAAATCTGATTTAATGATGGGCCGACACACTTTATAGAAATGAAAGGAGAATCCATCCAACCCAGGAGCCTTGTCTGACTCCATGGCCCAGATAACCTCAACAATTTCCAACTTAGAAAAGGGTTTCATAAGAACACAGTTTTCCTCTGCAGTTACAAGAGAAGGAATGTTCTCCAAGTATTCAGAAGAAACTTCCTCATTTGTACGGCCACCATCCTGAAAAAGGAGTTGAAAGTGCTTGCGAGCAGAATATTTTAAATGCCCATGACCTATTATAATAACCCCATCTTTAGTGGATATTTCTGAGATATGATTCTTGGAGAGGTGAATCCTGCATTGGCAATGAAAATAGGCATTGTTCCGATCACCTGACTTCAACCAGAGGCAGCGAGACTTTAGCCTAAGGTTTTCTTCTTCATGTCTAAAATATTGAGAGGCGTTGGACTGGACCAATTTCTCCAGAGATAAAAGAGAAGAGGAAATGTATTTATCTTTCATATCAAATTGAAGAGTTGCTAGTTCTAACACTCTGTCTATCCTGCTAGATGTTGGGGTGGGGAGAGGAGTTTTGGCCCAAAGCTTAAGTGCATGTTTGGTATTCTTCAATTTATGTTCCTAGACAAAACTGGGAGAGACAGCTACATATTGGGACCATGCCTGGGAAATAACATCCATAAACCCATTTCTCTCTAACCAGAGGAGGCTGAACCTGAACGGGTTGGCCCTAATTCGTCTTCCTTTTCAAACAGCAGAGAGATTGGATGGTGATATGATGATAACTTGGGTAAAAATTTTGTTTAGATTATGTTTTTTTCATCAATCAAAGAACTATGAACAACGAATTGGTTGAGTCTGGATGAAATGCATGCAGCGCCCACCTTGTTATTAGACCACATAAAACAACCTTGCTTAGGTTTCAAATCGATCAAACTCCAATCTTGGATCAATTCCTCAACTGAATCGTGCATAAAATCCTTGCCTCTCAGACCACCTTTTTTTACATTCAGTACTAATGAGATATTTAAATCACCTGCTAATATTATTTTAATAGGAGATAAGGACTCAAGGAACTCTGATAGTGTCCTCCAACAAACTTGTTTTTCAACATAATTAACTGGCACGTAAAGGTTAAAGAGAGAGACAGAGATCTTATTGGCAGAGTGAAAGAGCTCTATGAATATCCAGTGTTGAGTGGCATAAAAATTTAATAATTGAAAATTCTCGGCACTCCATAAAGTGGTTAGTCTCCACAGGTGCCTCTAGCACTGAATGCTTTTCTCGAGGTGAATCTCCATTTTTTTTTGCTAAGGAGAAGAAGAGATTCCTCCTCAATATTGGTCTCTTGGAGCAAGATAATTTTTGAAGGGACCATTTTCAATAAACCTTTGACTGCTTGTGCTTTGGATGGGTTCCCCAATCCCCTGCAGTTCCAAGAGACGAACTCCATTACTTACCCAGATTAGAGGGAGTTGCTACTCCCTTTGGAGGCCTGGTTTGTTTATTCCTCCCATAAGACATTTCGATGGTGGACTGAATTCCTTACAAATTAAGTCTCTTGACCTCTTCTTCACGTATTTCCTTCTTAGTCTTTTTGCCAGTATATTTGGAGAACTCAATAGATTCTTCATCCGAAGAACCATAGGTGACAGTCGATTTTTTATGAGCAATGTCAACATAAGAAGGAGGAGAGCTATCCCCAAGAGGGATAGGGATAGGATCTCCAACCCCTAGAGGATTCAAAAAAGGAGGACCTTCTTGATCCATGGTTACTATACCTTTAGTTTCCATCACGACCCCATCAATTTGCTATAATTCTCCTTCTTCAATATATCTTCGGAAGAACTGAGAACAACAAATTGATTAGAATTTGAATTGGAAGTATCAATAGCCTAAGGAGGATTTTTTCCAATAATAGAGTCTCCAGTGCCTGTTAGCTAGAATATTTCACCTCCTGCAGATAGAAAGGTGTTCCACTGGTCTGAATGGTTCAGATCCAGAACAAATAGAGGAGAGAGGTTGAAGACTCTCCCTAGATGTTGTAGATATTTGGAATACAAGGATTTGATAGTTCACCTGTGTACCTACAAAAAATATCAACACAAAACAAATCAAAGAAACCAGAATATGATCTACTAATCTATGCTAGTGACTAAGGAATCTAGCAACATATATATGCGAAATCATAACAACAACATCATATGTGGGACAGAAATCAACTTGCATTAGAAATATGAAGAATTTTACAACCAAGCCTTAGTGTTGACATGCATCTCCATGAAACCAGCTCTTCATCCCCAAAAGCTCCGGCTCTAGCTCTCTATGCTCTCTCCAAATGATCTTGGGCCAAGAATCAATCCAAGAGCATAACAATACCTTCAATGTTCTCTCCCTCAACCATGGCCAAAAGCTTGTATTTATAAGGCTTTAATGGATATAGATGGTTGAGAAATAAGTGGGTGAGGGGGCCTCTAAGATCCTAGGATGAGGGATATCGAGCTCAACTAACCCACAGTAGTAGGTATAAGGCAGTACACGAGGCTTATCATCTAGAAGCCTCGAGAAACTTCTCTTTTTCCCTTTTTACCCAGGGTACCGCGCTTCTCCTTCTATGACAGAGCGGTTCTGGTAATAACCGCATATGGACCAAGGGAAATGGGTGGTGGCACCGCTTATGGACGACCAATGAAAGGTGGTGTGAGCAGGGGTACCGCTCCTAGATAATGGGGCATGCGCGGTGCTAGGAATTTGTATGACAGATTGATGAAAAACCATTTAGTTTCCACTCTAGAAGCTGCGATTCAGGGCAAGTAGGTATGTCAAATGTCTTATCGCATGATGGTGACAGGATTTTGGTATAACAGGATGCCCCCCAAAGCATGAGTCTTAGAGTGATACAATAAACAAGAGCTTTGAGAACAAGTCATCACCAGGAGATGAAAATGTCGGCTTGATTGGAGTATGTAGTCAAGTAGGCATCTGTAGTACATCAGTATGTTGACTCATAGACACAAGTAACCAAACTCATAGTTGCAGACCAATACAAGGTAGATCCATGAGTGGAATAACCAAGCATGGCTACTATAATACAACGTAGATCCATGTGATAGAGGACTCAAAATTGAACATAGCTACCAAACATACAACGTAGATCTATGTCATACAGACGCAAATTTGAGCATAGCCACAACCATACAAATGTGGATCCATGCTAGATATAAAAAACTCCCACAACCTAGGAAAAAGCAATAAGCGCTTTTAAACAAATACCCAGGGTCTTCGTCTCGTCTTCCACAAAGTACGATTCTATCCATGTGATGACAATGATCTGAAGTCGAACATGGTAGAAACCACTTGATTACCGGCCAATGATGTCAACCGTTAACAAGTATGAGGGAGATCACCATTAATGTCAATGATTCCCAAGGTACCCTAGTACAATCTACTGAGTGCAAATCGATGTCTTGATGTCAAACACCCAGTCGATTCTATCGATCAAAGGTCAATGATGTGAACCCATGTCGAGAGGGAGAGAATCTGTCATTAAGGCATACAGATCTCAAGGTACTAAACATTGTTTCTAAGACTATTTCCCGGATGATGAGCTGATGTCCACGGGGATAGTCTCGTTGAAGTAGGGCCATGATGAGTCCCGCATCAACAACATGAAACTCGAAACATAGTTATGGAATGATTTGCATGTAGTAACCATATGACTGACTCAAAGATACTGACACAAAGACTGTGTAGACTGCAGAGGTAAGACTTCTTCAAATCCCCTTTGAACATTGGGTAGCATGACAAAAAGACTTGGCATCATGACTAAATAGGACAGATACACAATGCGACAGTGGACGATGCATTCTTTTGAAAGACTCAAAGGATTGGCATGACTCATGAAAGTGGATCGTCACAGAGATCAGCTGAATACCCAATTGACTGACATGATTGTGCAAACAAGTGCCATGTTCAAAGGTAATGACAAACAACAACCATTATTTGCAATATGATACCCTTCCCATTTCCCCCATCATGATTGGTGAGTGCCTCTTTTCGGTTTTACGAGTCAAAAGAGGGTAACAAACACTCGATATAGCTTGTCGAAAGACAAGTCCAGACTCGTATGTTTTATGAAACTGAGAGAGGAGGGGTTTGATCCTAAAATGGGTCTCTCAATGTTTAATTTTAACGAGTCCACTGAAAGAAAACTCAGTATCGTTCATGTCTAGAGAGTCCAAACGAATACAGAAAACAACTCCAAAGAGATCCTTTTTCGTACTATTTAGTCTCTAAGGCCTGAAAAAAGTATAAAATCATACCTTAGAGAACTCTTCCAGTCATGATTAGCTGGAGTGATCCTTTTTCGTAAATAGTCCTATCCAAACTGAAAAATAGATAACCTACCATCGGATGGACGACTCTTCAAATACTTTAACGAGCGTGAAGAAGACAAGATCGCTCGACGATCTTTTCGTATTTAGGGAGCTTGAAAAGAGTTTAAAGAGAACTCCATTAAAATTTTTCATGTTTGAATCCAAAGCATGAAAAATTAATAAACTAAGCTCAAACCACTTTTCATGTTTTAACTAGAGCACAAAAAATGAAAAGTAAGCTCAACCCCATCTTACTATTTTTAACAAGATCGAAGATCAGTTGAAAGAATGCTCAGGGATTGGTTTCATTTTTACGCAAGCTTGAAACCAATGGGTAAACTATGCTTGAAAAATCCCATTAACATGCTATACAGAGGTTGGAATCTTTCCCCCAACATGATTCCCAACAAAGCTTACCCCTAACATGGTTTCTAGGGGCTCGACATGCCCCTCAAGCTTCGTTTCGTCTGACGATTCTTCTTCCATACCCAACCTAAAAAACATGGTTACTAATGTGAAAATGTTCACCAAGGGGGTAGGAAGAATGAGAATTGGGTAGGTGAAAAGAAGGTTCAAGTTCTAACACTAAAGTGAAGACTCGACTCAAGGGAAGGCGATCTGTTTCAATTTTTACACAAGCTTGAAACAGAAGGTAACTATGCTTGGAACATGATTTCATTTTTATGCAAGCTTGAAACCAAAAGGTAAAGTATGCTTGAGGAGATCCATTTCATTTTTTAATGAGCTTGACATAGAATGGGAACTTTGTTCATGGAAAACCAACATGATGGTCAGGTCCTATTTCAGAACCCCAGCAGAGTCGCCAGATTTGTTAGCTAGAATATTTGACCTCCTGTGGACAGCAAGGTGTTCCACTGGTCTGAATGGTTCAGATCCAGAACAAATAGAGGACATAGGTTGAAGACTCTCCCTAGACACTGTATATATCTGTAATACAAGGCTTTAATAGTCCACCTGTGTACCTACAAAAAAGCTCAACACAAAACAAATCAAAGCAACCAGAATATGATCTATTAATCTATGCTAGTGACTAAGGAATCTAGCAACATATATATGTGAAATCACAACAACAACATCATATGTGGGGCATAAATCAAATTGCATTAGAAATATGAAGAATTTTCCAACCAAGCCTTAGTGTTGACATGCATCTCCATGAAACCATCTCTTCATCCCCAAAAGCTTCGACTCTATCTCTCTATGCTCTCTCCAAATGATCTTGGGCCAAGAATCAATCCAACAGCATAAAAATACCTTCAATGTTCTCTCCCTCAACCATGGCCAAAAGCTTGTATTTATAAGGCTTTAATGGATAGAGATGGTTGAGAAATTAGTGGGTGAGGTGGCCTCTAAGATCCTAGAATGAGGGATCTCGAGCTCAACCAACCCACAACGGTAGGGATAAGGCAGTACATGAAGCTTATCATCTAGAAGCCTCTAGAAAATTCTCTTTTTCCCTTTTTACCCAGGGTACCACACTTCTCCTTCTATGACAGAGCGGTTCTGGTAATAACCTCCTATGGACCAAGGGCAATGGATGGTGGCACCGCTTGTGGAAAACTGATGAAAGGTGGTGTGAGCAGGGGTACTGCTCTTGTATAAAGGGGCATGCGTGGTGTTTGGAATTTGTATGACAGACTGATGAAAAACCATTTAGTTTCCACTCCAGAAGCTGGGATTCAAGGCAAGTAGGTATGTCAAATGTCTTATCGCATGATGGTGACAGGATTTTGGTATAACAGTGCCAGATTTTTCTTTACCCTTCTTTCTAGGTCCCTCAGAGGTTCCTGCTTTCTGAACTTGGGTCCATTGGGCATCTTTCACTTGTTCAATTTCATCATCATACTTTTTCTTGCCGGTGCAAGCAAAATGACTGTAACCATGGCAGAATCTACATTTAAATGGAATTTATTCATAATCCAATTCCTAGATATGTGACCACTCAGCGACAGTTAAATTGATTGCCTCAAGCAGGCCAATCTCCAAATCAACCTCTACACAAATCCTTGCACAAGAAAATTGGTCTTTCCATTCATCCTTATCAATGTATTTACCAAGCATGTTCCCAATTGCTTCAAGGGAATCTAAGTTCCAATAGTGTAAGGGAAGGTGAGGGAGCCTAACCCAAACCGGGACCATAGATGAAACATCTTGAGAGGGATCAAAAGCAGGGTTCCACTTGTTCAAGTAGATCCCCTAAGGGCCCATGAAGTATGGACCATTTCGAAAGATAATATCATGGTCCTCAGGAGATTCAAAGATGAAGACATAATAGCCACGACCGACAAAATGGTTTCGGATACCCTCAGCAACTAAGGGACACCAGTTTCTCTGCACCTAGACATCAATGGTCTTTCGATAAGGCTAGAGTCCAGTGAATTTTTTTATTAACCCCCATTTTGCAATATGTAAGGTGGATTAGAAGGGTTGATCAACAGGTAATTCAACTTAGGAGATATCCACTTTCTTCACAAACTTTTGAGCAGGGCCCCCTATCTGTTTTCCACTAGTAGCTATCAATTTCTTGAAAGCCACTAGATCTAGAGGAAGAGGAAAGGGAGGATCCATCTGCACCGCCAAAGAGCTCAGGAAATTTCAAGAAGACCTAGAAAACCCCATACAAAGGACACAGTAGATCAAGAGGCTCCAAAAGAAGATCAACCTTGGAAGGAAAATCACATAGAATAAGCCACACTGTAGCGAATACAGGATTCTCAGTAGCCAACCCACAGAGTCAGATAGCCAGAGATGGAAGCCACAAAAACTATGAAAAAAAGGAGATTGAGGACTAATCCAGTGGGGACAAGCCCCTCTTCATAACTCAGAACACCAAGAAGAGAACCTTGCTCGCCAATCAAACCATGCATGGGTCAGGAAGGAGACCAGTCTCCACAATCGACAAAACAAAGATCTTGGAGGTGAATAGCAAGTAGTCTAGATCGAGATCACTCCTTGATGATTCAATCCCAAAAGAAAACCAATCCAACTCGGGAGAAGAACCAATCCAAGAGGCACTAACCAATCCTTCTGTCAGAGAACGAGAATGGCCAGAAACTTCCCACGAATCGAGCTGCAAAGAAATTGCCACCAGCAGGAAAACCGTCTGGAAGATACAAAAGTCACTAGTAGGCTATTCGATTGGATCTGGAATGGGTCCAGAGACCACCAACAACTAAACCAGGCCAAGGGAATTCAAAAATTATCTTGGAGCGAAAAAACAAATTCTTGGAGCGAAGTTCAATCAAAAGAATTTTCTCTTTTTCATCATTGGTTCATTTTTTAATAAGCATATCATGTAAATATAAAATATCAAATCAAGATAAAAATAAGGATGTCACATCCTTCAAACTCACTAAGAGTAAGTGAATATAACGACCCTTTGCACCTAACACCTTTATTGTCAAATACTAGGGAATCAATCCTAAGCATTCCAATCTATTCCAATTGGTAAAGTTTCAAGACATTACATTTCATTTCAAAGAGAAAATCCATTAAATTCAATATTTAATAGAAATCCATTATTCATGACAAAGACATATAAGTTTTGGATTCAAGCCCATAAATATGTACACTTTTTACCTTATTAACCAATAATATAGAGATTCATATCCAGTTACTGATCAAGGGTGATTATTCGAATTTTAAAAAAATCTTACTAGAAATCTTTCAAATAGGCCCGATGATACATTTTAAATTTGTTCATCAATATTTAAATTGGCCCAATGTAGTTCCATCATATACTTTTGAAACATTTCAAATGATTCTTTAAAAGAAACTTGACATCAAAGCCATCCAACTCTTTTCCAATACTACCATCAAGGTAAAATTAAACCAGACAGTTTTATGTTTTTTTTAAAACTAGTACTAATCGTTGGATTTACCAAGCCAATAAGAATACCTCCTATGAAAAATCCTCATTGTATATCTGACCCCTTCTCGTCGGATTTGATACTCATATCAGGATACCTTCAACAATGTTTCCAAACCTCTGATGACATATTTAGTCAGATATTCAATCCCTATAAATGAAACTTGATGTCGACTTAAGCATCCACTGTGTTGTATTTTCAATGCAATCTTCTTGAATATTCTATGCCCTATATGTTGTATATTCGACTATTAGTCAAAATTATTGGCAAATAAAAGGTGTAGATACTTTCATGTCCCTCTGTCAAAATTCTACAAATGGTTTTGTAGTCGGATATCCGACGTAGTTACACTGACGTTTAAAAAAATAGCTTTGTCAAATTTTAGACCCATTGTGGTCAAATTTTAGATAAATGGTCCATTGGATTTTGGGTTCAAATATACTATTGATGACCTCTTAGTATAGTAACTTTCAACCAAGTGAAATAAACAAAATATATGAGGTTATTGTTTTTGTTGTTGTTGTCGTCATTTCTACTACTATTGTTGTTGTTGTTCTTGTTACCAGTGTTGTTATTTTTGTTGTTGTTGAGAGTGTGATTTCTGAAGTATCATTTCTTTTGTGTTGCAAGCCACTTTTACAATGCCAGACACAAACAAAAAACAAAAATTTGAAATCAAACTCTAAATATGGTAAAATGGTCATATACTGGGCAAACAAAAACCTTTTCTAGTGAAACAAAAAATGTTTCAAACTGAAATCAATGCTATAGATGCAATGCAACAACTATCTTATCTAGAAAATACACAAAAATATAAAAATACATAAATAATTTAATACATATATTTACACTACTTCAAGATTTTGATCAACAACGGGAGCATGTCTTCCTAAGTGCTCTAATACCATGTTTGACTAAATAGGATATTTCCACATAGGCCAAACACTTTAAGAAACCATTGATACAAAAAAATTGTAGATCAACACACCGATGTTTTTATGTGGTTTGTTGGTGCAAATATTAAACAAATTATAACAGATATCCAACGATTTAATTGTCAACCTAGAGAGAGCGCAAACTTGTGAGGTACATACAAAATATATGCAGGGGCAGAGTATTGCTAACCTATTCTACAACTGAAATTGAATCTAAGTTATGAAAACAAGAAATTATATGGAAATAAATCTAATTGCAAAAAACATAAAAATGGATAAGTTAACTTGATAAAGCAATACTAAAATTGCATGAAGTAAACTGGTATAAAGCAATCGACATTAACTTGTGAGCTCACGGTAAATCTACACTAACAATTCATAAGCAAAACATAACAAATCATAAGAAAGAAAGTGCTGAAAATCTATATTAACATGGAAGAGTACATGATTTGCATCAAAGCATAATCTCCATTACAATCATAAATCCATTCTATGACTAACTCTAAACTATTATCTACTTCCAAACCACTAGAGAGATCTCTAACCAAAATGAGGAGAGAGCCCTCCTATTTATACATGAATTCAAGATAACTGATCATAATTAGAGATCCACTTTTCTCTCAACTTATCCCTCAAAATCCTCAACAAATCTACAATTCATCCCTTCAAATCCTCAACAAATCTACAACTCAACCCTTCAAACTCTCAACAAATATTGGATGAGATATTCTCTCCACATTTCCATGATCTTCTCCTTGAAGTTAGCTCACATATAGAAGATGAAATTCGAATATGAGGCTAGGTGGTCACTTTTGAGCTTGTTAAAGTCTTCAAATACACCTGTAAGCATCACCAAACTCACCCAACTTTAAAGTATAATGAAAATATGTTATTTTTCTCAATAATTAACCACAAATTCACTCAAAATACTCAAAAAATAAATGAATTGGAAAATAGTAATTATAAACCCATATTTATTATGAAAGTAGTGAATTTTAATGGTTTTATGGAAGGATAAGATAGGAATAAGGTGACAAATGTTATAGGAAAGATGAATAAAATGTGGTCTTTTTGTAGCTCAATATGGTTAAAACCCACAAAGAGGGAAATAAATGACAACGCCATCCAAATAGCTACATGAGGCAATATATTGATGCAAAATGAAAAATAATTTACATATGAGTTCTTCATAATTGATCACCAAGAAAATGAACGTCCATTCTTTTTAAATAGATATCATGAACCAATCGTTTGTTAAGCCACGTATCAGTAGTTTTTAAGGACCATTGAATTATTTTATGTCTAGAACATATCTTGACCATTGGATTACATACGTACAAATGCATAGTAATGCATACTAAAGAAACACACTTTGTATCTAGGATCATAAAATAAAAAAACCTTTAGTCTTTTACGACAAAAACATTCACATGGTCTTTTACCCCAACAACATTCACAAGCCAACCATGTTGTGTATGAATCCATGACTTTGAATATGCACCAAGTGCTATGTGTCATGAATCAATCAACAAACATGGCACATAAACAAATATTCTAGGTTCTCGATCTTCCTCAAACACATGTCCCTTCATCAATGGGTAGCATGTTAATAGAAGGTAGAAATTAGAAACTAAGGTGCATTGAGAGTCTTGTATACCATGTGGTACTCATCACACCGATGGTGCAGTCACTCCCATACTAATTTCCTTGAAGAAAAGTAGCTTAATTGTTGACCATGCACACATGCACCATTGGAGATGTTATTGCATGGAGGATTTGGAATAGGAAAAATGAATATGTCCATATGTCAAGAGAATTCATACATTTTACATGCAAAAGTTATGCCATCAATTTGTTTTCAAATATTAGGCCAACAATTAAAATATAACAAGGTTAGGTAGTACATAGCAAGTGCATTGAATATAATTAACAATGGAAATAAAAATTACCATTCATTATCAATCTAATGCATTGGAATTTACACAATTAAATTCTCCACATCATAGGCATAGTTATAATCTATGTTGTATACAATCTTTTAATGGTCTATGGACATTGTATGGAAAGGGTTTCAAGCCACTGCATCTCTATCTTTTCTATGTTGCACAAGTTCCACTTCACTATCACTTGTCATGCTTCATGTACAAGTGCATACAACAAACTTTCAAGCCTTGCAAGACCTTTTATTTTCTCTTTGTTAGTCAAGAAAATGTCTCAACCACCCAAATAATGTCATTTATATTATTGATTTTTTTAGAACAAGAATTCATCATCTCCCACCAGATAAATTTATTCCACCTACTTACAAAAAAAATAGATTTGGTTCTTCCATTCAATCTGAATTTTAGAGTGGATTAAACCATGTAAATATATAGTTTTAGGTTTGGAAATTAACTTGGATGATCTGGTTTTCATCTCTAATGGGTTTCCATGCAACACCTCATGAACCATCAAAATTAGACCCAAAACTGGGTGATCCATGCATGAGGCACCGCCCTTATAAGTCATGTAAGAATCTAATAGTGTTGTGCACCATGCAAACAAGTATGATACATAGGAGGAACACTATATGTTAGTTTTCTATGTATGTTGTGTTAAATCTCAAGAATTAATATTGGATGTTAATAATTTTCCCAGCAATCCAACTTTGCTTAGGTGTATTGGTAGGTTATGATCAAAGCCGTAATTTTTCACCACAAATGGGAATCAAACTCTTTTTTTTTCCATGATTGTCCTCAATATGAATGTGTAACTTTGAAAAATTATGACCAGTAGCATGAAAACATTATCTTGGAAGGATAAATAGTTTCAATTTTTGTGAACATGTTCAATTTTCATTTGGCTTTGGACTTGGATTTTTCATCCATGGAAAATAGAAACTACATATTCCCTTGTGGTGGGAACAAGTGAACATATAGGTGCATCATGGTCATTGATCAAGTTATTAAGCTTGAAACCAATTACAACATCCCCTTTTTTAATAATCTTATCATTGTCACAAGCCGCAATGCAAAGTTGTTTATTTCGATGAGAAAATGCTAAATCAATGACACCACTAAGCACATGCATCAATATCAAAATGTGGTTTCAAATCAAGCCCTTGAAAAATGTATGTGTGAACAAGATGTTTTTTAAAAGAAACACATTAATTCAAAGCTCCATTTTGGTTCCACATTACCCCATAAATGGAAGCTTAAGAATCTTTGAGAAAATTATCTTGTGAAGGCGTTAAAAAAATTTTCATATCCCATATTTTAAAGGGATTTGCATCCAACCTTTCTCTAAATTTCCATGTTTGGTAAACATGTCCACTATAATATTTTCCACATAGACATCTAGCTAAATTATTTCTCTTGACAATTTGGCCGTTTTCATTCGTTATTCTAAGGATATTGAATTGGCACATCTCGACAAAATACTATGAAAAAAGTTGGAGTCTAGTTTTATGCCTACTATCATATTATGGTCTCCTAAAGAAATTAATACTATGATAGTTAAAATAATAATAAAAGAGTTATAATTTTCTTAAGGAAAGGGCATTTTTTTCTATTGTATTTTCAACTAATATGCTTGTAGGTTTACTAAAATTTTAAGTGTGAGCACTCATTGGATATAGAATTAAATTTTGCATGATATTATGAGTACCCACTCACCATACTTTTGATAGGCCCCTACTAAAAAAAAATTGAAATACTTATGAGAAGAAGAAGAAAAAATGTGTTTCTTTCAATGAAATAGGTTTTCTAATTGAGCACTGGCACAATTTCTATGACTAATTGAAAAGAAAACAAAGTATTTACACTCTATTACCAACAAATAATTTATCTCATATCGATAGTAGGGCTCATGCCCACATACATTCTTATTCTTTACCATTCGTATTGGAAAGATGCTTAATGGTTTCCTATCATACCATTTTGAACTTTATCTCTTGATGTTCAAAATAGAATAGATATCTAGCCATAAGGCACTTTATGGAGATTTCATTTGATTCTTAGAAACCCTCAATGGCTTACCATCAAGGGTTTTTTTAAGTTGTAATTCAATCTTTCAAATGCATCCAATGACTTGCCATAATGCACTTTTCAATTTGTTCATCAATATTTCAAAGTGTCTTGGTGGCTTGCCATCAATTTACTTTTTAAACCTCGAGACACTTTTTAAACATTTTGAATGATTCTCTAAAAGAAGCCCAAAGGCCAAGCCATTGGCAGGGTCTTTTCCAACATTGCCATAGGGGTTAAATCAAAAAAAATATCGAGGTGATTGAAATAATAATATTGAGCCAAAATTAAAGATGACATCAGGCTCTTTGAAACATGTCATCGGGCCAAAATTGAAAAGGTATATTAAAATCTTCAAAGAGGCTCAGAGGCTCAATGGCTAATCCCTTAGGGTAACTCCAAATATTCCATTAAGGGAATTAAAAATTTTAATTGATCTTTAAAAAACTCACATTGGCTAACAATATAGAACTTTTTAGACATTACCATTTAATATTTTGAGATTGCCATTGGGGCATATTTCAACATGTGCATTGGTTCATTTCTGAATAAGCATATCGTGTCAATATAAAATATCAAATAAGGCTAAAAAGAAGGATGTCACACCTTTGAACCTCACTAATATTATGTGATTATAACGGCCCTTAGCACCTAGCATCTTTAATATCGAATTTGGGGGAATAAATCCTAAGCATTCTAATATATTCCAATTGGTCGAGTTTTAGAACATTACATTTCATTTTCAGAGAGAAAATCCATTAAATTCAATAGTTAATAAGAAGCCATTATGCATGATAAAAACATGTAATTTTTTTAAACGGGCCCATAAATATGTACACTTTTACCTTATTATCCAATAATCTAGAGATTCAGCTGATCAAGGATGATTACTCAAAATTTTAAAAAATATTACTAGAAATCTTTTAAATAGGCCGAGTGACACATTTTAACTATGTTCATCAATATTTAAATTGGCCTAGTGGCTTTCCATCAAACACTTTTGAAACGTTTCAAATGATTCTTTAAAAGAAACTTGCCCACCAAGCCATCCAACTCTTTTCCAAGACTACCATCAAGGTAAAATTAAAAAAGTTAATAGGGTGATTGCAATAATACCATTAGACAAAAGGTAAAATTATTGGTGTGATTGTATTAATACCATTGGGGAAAAAAGTAAAGATGCATTGGGTCAAAATTAAATATATCATAGTGCCTTTTTAAAACATGGCATTGGGCCAAATTGAAAATGTACATGTAAAATTGAAAAGAGGCTAGATGGCTAAGCCATCAAGGTAAATCCAAATATTATGAATTTTAAACAAGATCAATGTCTATGTCATCATGAACTTTTTAAACATTGTCATTTAATCTTTTGAAAATTTTGAATAGCCATTACGATATATTATAACATGGTCATTGAACAATTTTTTAACATGTATATTAGGTTAATATGAAAGATTACATAGGGATAATGATAAGGATGTTCATTTAAATTTCAAAAGAGGCCCAATTGGTTTGCAATTGGGACCTTTTAAATTTAAATTACAAAGTCAAAGTAGGTCCGATGGCACTCCATCAAGCATTTATTTAGTTTCACAAAAGAAAAGTCAAATAAGCTTGATAAAGTGCATCAGAGGGATTAAAATTCAAAGTAACAAAGGGTAAAGGAACCCAATGGGATTATCCAAACTCTAGAATAGAGAGAGCCTTAAGGCCAACAAAAAGCCAATTCAAATTTAGAACAAAGAGGAGGTTTATTCGAGCTGAAACATAAGACTTTCAAATAATAAGAATTAATTAACATGGGGCATTGGGAGAAGTAGGAACCCTTGGTTACTTGGATTCACAGAATTGTAAGCTTATTATATGAATTAATGTTGAAGAGAGTTTTTTACAAAATGTAGAAGACATGGAGGGATTTCAAAGGAATAGTCACACACCCCTTTCCAAATTCATCTTTGTAAACCCTTAATGACCAATAAAATATGAACTACTTCATTGAAAATAAATTATAAATGTATGTTTCATACATGTGGACCTTATAATCATTGTTTTAGTTATATTGAGTTTATATGCCCTAGAAACCTACATGCAACATTTTTTGGAGGTCAAATTATCTTTTTGGTCAAGAGCCAAATTTATGTACAAATAAATTTTTAATTAAAAGTCTAGATGACACTCACTTAGATCTGTAAACATCTAATTGATTTTAACTTGCCAGAATAACCCATTGATGTAGCATGCACTTATTAAGGAGCACTTACCAAAAATGATAATTCTACCTTGAATCTCATCTCCATTAATGAAGACCAACATTAATGACCTTAAACAAGATTGCATAAAAATTTCATAGTCACTTAGAATTTTGTTATACAAGATTTTGATACATACATTGATGTTAGCATGATTTGTAAATTTCTAATTTATTTTATCTTTCTAAAATAACTAGTGATGTACTCTACACTTATTAGGAAACACTTCAATAAAAATGTAAATTCTACGTTTCAAACTCATTGAAATGATTAAGAACAACTTTAATGACAGTTTCAATAAGATTACATAAAACTTTCAAACATATAAATTATTATATTGCATAAATTTAAACTGTAACATCTTATCCATTATTAATCATATCTCAATATATATAGAAATTTATGATTTTTCCAAATCAATTAAAAATCTGTCTATATTTCAATTATTCATTTAAATTATTGCTCTTTGTTTAATATAACATCTAATCAAATCTTGCTGTTTGTTTAAAATAATACCCAATCAAGAAAAGTAATACTCAATCCACATTTTATTATTTCATTATAATAATTTTTCTTATAAATTTGAAATAAATAAATAAATAATGAAAATTACGAAGAATATTGATTTATAGGAGCATAGACTAGTATACTCTTGCTATTGATTTACATGTTAGTAAAGTTATTGTTGTATGTTTATGCATATTTCTCAATAATCTAATAGGTTGGTTTTTTGGGCAATTGATGAACATGGGAACTCTCCATTCAAATAACGCAAGGTTCATTTAGATTCAACCTTTGTTGAGAATATAGTTGTCATTGATGTCAAAGGTGTTCACGAATGACAAAGGAATAACCAGTAGATATGGTAGCAGGATGAGTTCAACAATGATAGAGGAAAATCAGTAACAAGGTTGATGACAAGGGAAAATCAATAACATGGTTTTAGAATAACCTTGTTGTAGGTTTCTGGATCAACGATCAATCACTGTAAGGATCGATAATAAACAAGACTTAAGTCTGTGCAGTATTAGATGGTTTAGATTGTAGTAAGAGAAAATACACGGTTGAAAGTTGATTTCGCAGGTTGGAGTTACATCTGATATAACCCAACACTGCCTAAGTTAAATCATCCTCGTGATTGGGGATCATGTCATGGAGATCTGAAGGTTCCGAATATCTATGACTAATATGGATTTCATTGATTTAATAACGAGGAGGATAAAAAGGGAGCTGGGTTGCAAAATCAGAAACTAATCGCCAAAAAGGAGATCGAGATCAACGAATGAGGTTGATCATGAAAGTAGATCAATGGTGGTCAGTGATTCCGGTGGGAGAACTAGCGCGAACAAATAAAATCCTGGTGTGCACGAAATTTTAATGAAATCCTCTTGATGTTATTTGAAATCCATCGTCGATCTTAATTTGACGATCAACAATAATTCTGTTGATTCAACTAGTAAGGTGGTTAACAACAGTGGTTGGATGCAGAATTTTAATGTAATACGCTCTATAGTATTTGGAGTCCATCATCGACCAGGGTGGATCAAGATCTAACGGTCTTAAACAATTCCATTGATTCAACTAGCAAAGGTTATACACAGAATTATTATGAGATCCACAAATATACATTTGATCGTAGATCAACGGTCAGGAAGACATCTACAAAATATCGATGGTGTGAAAAGGAGTGAGTCTGTCAGTGGAAAGTGGAAGGTGGAGAATCATGAAAATAATTTGGGAAATGTCACAGTTTCGCTACCCTAAATTTGGAATATTGACGGTCCGGAAAACATACGCATAAGATTAACGGTGAAAAAAAAAATGGCGAAAAGCAAAACTCTCAAAATGACATGTTGAAAAAGTCACAAACATGAAATCCGCAATCCAGAAGATTGATGGCCAGGATATCACTCGAACGAGATCGACGGTGCAGAAAGACTGGTTCGAAAAGTGGAAATTATGGAATGATATTCTGAAAAAATCACATATCCGATATTTGATTTCCACCTCAGATCAATGGTTACAGAGAGTTTGAATAAGATCAATGGTGCAGAATGATTGACCCGGAAAGCAGAAATCATGGAATGATATTTGGAAAAATTCACATATCTGCTATCTAATTTTTATCTCAGATCTACGGTCAGGATAAAATCCCTAAATAAGATCAATGGCTCAAGATGGTTGCGGAAATTAAGAGTGTAGAAAGTCACAACTATAAGTTTTTTGAAGAGGCACGATCAATGAAACGACGCAATGGTGAATAAATATGTTCGCAGGAAGCATGAAGGTATTTATCGGCAGAATAATTGAAGGAAATAACTCCTCTCTATGATTTTGAATGATAGAGTCCAAGGAGTGAATAACAGACTGATAAAAATCAGTCCATGGTAGCAGGGTGGCGCTAGGGCAGGCTACAAGTCTGCAAAGGGTGTTGTATCATCCTTATCTGTTGTAGGAGGCAGAAACCTAGGGTTTTGTATAATCCTTGTCTGTTGTAGCAGGAAGAAACCCAGGGTGTTGTAGCATCCTTGTCTGTTGTAGCAGGCAGAAACCCAGGGTGTTGTTGCATCCTTTATGTAGCAGCAAATAAAGCAATTTTGTAGATTCATCTTTTTAATGAGTTTGAATTGGTGATTTTATCTTTAAGGTTCCCATGATAAATTTTATGTCTTAACCTATTTGATTCATTGTGTGTTTTGTTATTTAAAAAGGAAAAAAAAAATACTGATTCACCCCCCCCCCCCACTCTCAGTGTTGTGGAATAATCCAACAATTGGTATCAAAGCGGGTTCCTTCACTACAGTTTAACCACTAGAAGGTAGATCCTATTTAAAAACAACTATGGATCAACATGAAGGTTTAGCCACCACCATACCTCCATTATTCACAGGAGAAAATTATGCATACTGGAGTGTAAGAATGAAGTGCCATTTAATGTCCCTTGGATGGAAGGTTTTGGAAGCAACTGAGAAAGAGTATAAAATAGAGGACCAAGAACCTACATACCCATAGGATCTAGGCCAATATGAAGGTAATTCCAAATCCATGAATTCAATCCTGAGTGGGTTGAAAAACTCTGTATTTACAAAAGTATGCAATGCAAGATTGCCAAACAAGCCTGGGGTAAGTTAAAAATTATCTATGAAGGAGCATATAAAGTCAAAGAATCCAAGCTTCATACATATAAAGGGTAGTTTGAGAGCCTTAAAATGATAGAAGAAGAAAATATTGGGGAATACCTTCTAATAGTAGATGAGGTCGTCAGTGCTATTAGAGTTCTTGGAGGAAAATTAAAAGAGAGAGAAGTTGTGAGCAAGGTACTAAGAACGTTGCCAATCAAATATGACTCAAAAGTATCCACCCTAGAAGAACGAGATGATCTTGACCATGTGACAGTAGATGAACTACATGTAATCCTCACTGCATATGATAGGAGAATGAGACTAAATGAATCCTCAAGAAAATAAGCCTCACCGAAAAATCAATCAAAGAACCTAGATGATGAGGAAGCTCTTTTTATTAAAAAACTTGAGAAGGGCACTTGAAAATATAAAGGAAATTTACCCCTAAAATGTTTTAACTATCGAAGAATTGGACATTTTGCTTCAAAATGTACTTACCCTAAAAAAAATGATAGTGATGAGAGAGAAACCTCAAAATTCAAAAAGGGTAAAACAGGAAACAAGAAGAATTCCTATGAGAAAAAGAAAAATTTCTACACCATGGAAGATAGTGAAGATGAAGATACAAGTGAAGATGAGGAAACTGAATTTATATTCATGGATCTTGATACTCAAGCTTCAAATAGTGACTCAGATGTAGAAGGAGAATTAGACTTAAGAGATGAACTTGTTAGCGCTCTTGAAGAACTTGAGAAATGTTGGAAAAAGAACAAACAATTAAGTCATATCATTAGTGAGTTGGAAGCTCAACTTCTAGATGCCAAAAGGATTGAGGAGGACCTAAACCTACAGCTCAAAATAATAATACAAGAATACAAGATACTTGAAGAAGAGATCATACAATTCAAGAAAAAGCTTGATGAAGGATATGTAAAATTAAAGTTTGAGAATAGATCAAGGATTCTAGATGACATTCTAAATAGCCAAAGAGCATCAAGTGACAGATCTGGCTTGGGTTTTAACAAAGAAAAGAAACCAGAATGTTTCTCTTTCACTAATCAATGAGGAAACAAGAAAATTTATGCTGAAGCACTAAAGAGTCCAATTAAAAGGGAAGAGAGCAAGAAAGCTGCCCCAAACTCTCAAGATAAAAACAGAAATAATATGGTGCCTAAGAGACCAAATAAACACCTGCAGATATTTTTAGGTCACTATTACTCTTGTAATCACTTTGGTCATAAATCCTTAAATTGTAGATCTTATGGGAAGGTTCCTGAATACAAGAAGAAGTCATCAAGTAATAAACCAAAGGAATCATAACCTTTTTACACTTCTTCAAAAATATGACATAGAGTGTTACAAATGTAATAACCATGGACATATGGAAAGAGATTGTAAACTGATGAATCCTACAAGGAAGACTGTTGAAAGTAAGTCTCAAGACACAAAACAAAATAAGTATTGGAGGGAAAAGGAAGAAAAGGAAAGTTCCACGATTGCTCTATGTGAAACAGAAAACCAAAACCTATGGCACTTGGATAGTGGGTGTTCAAAACATATGACGGGTGACCCAAACAAATTCATAACACTAAAAGATAATAAGGGTAAAGTCACTTTTGGAGACAATTTGTCTTCCAAGATAATTGGCAAAGGAACAACTATTGTCAATAACACTTGATCAAAGCAGAAAATGTATTACTACTAGAAAACCTCAAGCCTATTCTCCTTATTCTAAGTCAAGCATGTGATCAAGGGCACATCTGTATTTTTTACTCAAAGAAATGTGAAATCAGGAAAAAGGACTCAAGAAGAGTTGTTGGCATTGCTACAATAAATTCAAACAATGTGTACATCCTAGAAAATGAAAATCAATGTTACTTAAGTATGCTTGATGAAAGTTGGTTATGGCACAGAAGGTTGGGACATTTAAATTTTGGCAATATTGTCAGAATAAGTAAGAAGGAAGTTGTAAGAGACTTGCCTAAAATTGTATAACCTCTAAACTTAGTTTGTAAAAAATGTCAATGTGGTAAGCAAACTAGAGCTAGTTGTAAAACACAAAAACATATGACCTCACATCCTCTGGAAATAATGCACACGGATCTCTGTGGACCAATAAGAACTAAAATCCTGCAAGGAGAATATTATTTCATGTTGCTCATTGATGATTACACAAGGATGACTTGCATGACATTTCTCAAAGAAAAATTAGAATCCTTTGAGAAGTTAAAAATCTTCAAAGAAATGGTTGAAAATGAGACATATATGAAAATCAAATGTCTTAGATTAGACAATCGGGGATAGTTTACTTCAAATGAGTTTAATGAGTTTTGTGAGATACATGGAATCAAGAGACAATTTTCAGCTGCAAAGACTTCTCAGTAGAACGGTGTGGTTGAAAAGAAAAATAGAACATTCCAAGAAATTGTCAGAAGAATGCTTAATGAAGCAAATATGCCAGATGCATATTGGAAAGAAGCTGTATACACAATTGTCTATATACTTAATAGAGGACAACTCGGAGTGAATAAGGACAAGAACCCTTATGAACTATGGTATGGAAGATCGGCCTCAGTCAAATATTTCAAAGTATTTGGAAGTAAGTGTTACATTAAAAGGAACGAGGATGACCTTGGCAAGTTTGACTCTAGGACTGATGAAGGAATATTTCTACGATACTCATCCACCAAGGAGGTGTACAGATGTTATAATAAAAGGTTACACAAGATTGTAGAAAGTGCATTTGTAAAAATAGATGATATAAAACCAAGAAGTCGTGACAGTGCTGAAAATACAAATAATGAAGACTTACAAGAGGACGAAAGTACTCATGATGAAGAAGAAGGTATACAGGAAAGTGAAGAAGACTCCACAAGACCTAATACAAAAACTCCATCTAGAAGGATACAAAAGAATCATCCAGAGACACATATCATAGGTGATAAAAATGCTGGAGTCAGTACAAGGAGACAACTACCATTTAATGAACAAGCCCTACTCTCAATATTGGAACCTAAGGATTTTGAAAGAGCCAACAAAATTAATGAATGGGTCAAAGGCATGAATGAAGAATTAGATCAAATTGAGAAAAATGAAACCTAGTAACTTGTCCCAATACCTAAGGATAAGAATGATATATGGACCAAATGGGTTTTCAAGAACAAATTCAATAAAGATGGTCAAATAATAAGGAACAAGGCAATATTGGTATGTAAAGGGTATGCTCAAGTAGAAGGGATTGAGTTTGAAGAAACTTATGCCCTTGTGGAAAGACTTGAAGCAATCAGAATGTTTCTAGCACTCTCAAGACATAAAATTTTTAAAGTATATCAAATGGATGTCAAGTCTGCATTTTTGAATGGAAAGATAGAAGAAGAGGTTTGTATTGAACAACCCAAATGTTTCCTATTATCAGAAAAAATAGACTATGTTTGAAAACTGAAAAAGGCACTCTATGGTCTCAAACAATTTCCAAGGTCCTGGTTTAATTCAAGGCTGGACAACAACTTAAAACAAAAAGGATTTCAGAGAGGTGCCACTAAAAGTAATCTCTACTTAAAAATCGAAGACGAGAATATGATCATTGTTGTTGTTTATGTAGATGACATCATATTTGGAAGTAATTTGCAAATACTAAATGTAAACTTTGCTTTTGAAATGAAGAAGGAATTTGAAATGTCAATGTTGGGGGAACTAACATTTTTCTTGGGGTTACAAGTTTATCAAATAGACAAAGGAATCTTTATCTTTCAAACTAAGTACATCAAATACATGCTTAAAATATTTAAGATGGAAGATTCTAAACCTGTTAGTACTTCTATGATCATAGGTTGTAAATTAAGTAAGGATGATGAGTCTCTGGAAGTGGATCATACCATGTGCAAATCCATGATAGGCATCCTACTCTATGTGACATCTACAAGACCATATGTGATGCAAGTTATAAGTTTGGTTTCTAGGTTCCAGTCAAGCCCCAAAGAAATGCATGTAACTGCAGTAAAAAAGGATTTTCATATATTTGAAAGGTACTATGGAGTATGGGTTATGGTACCCAAAAAGTCAAGACTTTATTTTAAAAGCATTTATTGATGCAGATTTGGCAGGAAGTGTGGATGATCAAAAGAGTACTAGTGGAGCAACATTCTTCTAAGCAAATTGCTTGGTTTCATGGTTAAGTAAAAAATAATCTTCCATTTCACTCTCCACAACAGAGGCCGAATATATTGTTGTTGTGTCATGTTGCACCAAGGTCATTTGGATGAAGCAGACACTAGAGGAGTTACTTGTGAAGTATGAGCACCCAATAATAATAAATTGTGATAATACTAGTGCCATAAATATGCCAAGAAACCCTGTCATGCACTCTTGGACAAAACATATACCAATAAAATATCATTTCATAAGAGAACAAGTGTCCCAAAAGGTTGTCAAACTAGAGTATGTTGACACAAAAGAACAGGTTGCTAACATTTTCACCAAGCCACTACCTAAGGAATACTTTGAGCATCTTATATAGAAGATGGGAGTAATTCCCTTACAAAAATTGTAGAGGAGGAAGTGCAATCTGAAGGAGAGATATAATGACAAGGGGAGTTCTCAGAAAGAAGAAAGACAATAAATCCTCAATAGCATAACAGGTTATCCTTTGTCATTGTTCTCAAAGGGGGAGAATGTTTACATGTTTCCATCAATTCCAAAGGGGGATATTGTTGAGAATATGGTTTTCATTGATGTCAAAGGTTTTCACGAATGACAAAGGAATAACAGTAGATATGGTAGCAGGATGAGTTCATTAATGATAGAGGAAAATTAGTAGCAGGGTTGATGACAAGGTCAAATCGGTAACAGGGTTTCAGAATAACCTTGTTGCAGGTTTTTGGATCAATGATCGATCACTATAAGGATTGATAATAAACGAGACTTAATTCTATGCAGGATTAGATGGTTTAGATCGTGGTAGGAGAAAATCCACGATGGAAATTTGATTTCGTAGGTTGGAGTTACATCTGAGATAACCCAACACTGCCTAAGTTAAATCATCCTCACGATTGGAGATCATGTGGTGGAGATTTGAAGGTTCCGGAGATCTACGACTAATATGGATCTCTCTAATTTAATAGCGAGGAGGATAAAAAGGGATTTGGGCTGCAAAATCATAAACTGATCACCAAGAAGGAGATCAAGATCAACGAACAAGGTTGATCACAGAAGCAGATCAACGGTGGTTAGTGATTCCACTGGGAGAACTAACACAGACAAATAAAATCCTAGTGTGCATGGAATTTTAATGAAATCCTCCTTATGTTATTTGAAGTCCACCGTCAATCTTAATCTGACGATCAACAATAATTCCATTGATTCAACTAGTAAGGTGGTTAACAACAGAGGTTGGATGCAAAATTTTAATGTAATACACTCTATAGTATTTGGAGTCCACCGTCGATCAAGGTGGATCAAGATCTAATGGTCTTAAACAATTCCACTAATTCAACTAGTAGGGGAATTAAAAGTAGACGCTGGATGCAGAATTCTTATGAGATCCACAAATCTGCATTTGATTGTAAATCAACGGTCAGGAAGACATCTACAAAAGATCGACGG
The DNA here is from genome assembly GCA_001517045.1 of Pseudotsuga menziesii. Taxonomy (NCBI): domain Eukaryota; kingdom Viridiplantae; phylum Streptophyta; class Pinopsida; order Pinales; family Pinaceae; genus Pseudotsuga; species Pseudotsuga menziesii. The sequence goes on from LPNX011050300.1 coordinate 98,131, forward strand.
TGCGGAAAGGGGTTCGTTAGCAAAAAGAGGAAGGTGGAGAATCGTGAAAATACTTTGTGAAATGTCACACTTCCGCTACCTGAATCTGGAAGATTAATTGTCCACTGGAAAACATGCAGATAAGATCGACGGTGCAAAAGAAAAATGGCGGAAAGAGGAAATCTCAAAGTGACATGTTGAAAAAGTCACAATCCTGAAATCTGCAATCCGAAATATCGATGGTGCAGAAAGACTAGTTCAGAAAGCGGAAATTATGGAATGATATTTGGAAAAAGTCACATATCTAATATCTGATTTCCACCTCATATCAACGGTCACGGAGAGTTCGAAGAAGATCAACAGTGCGAAATTATTGACACGGAAAGCAGAAATCGTGGAATGATATTTGGAAAAAGTCACATATCCACTATCTGATTTTTATCTTAGATCTATGGTCATGATAAAAGCCCTAAAGATGGTTGCAGAAATGAAGAGTGCAGAAAGTCAGGACTGAATTTTTTTTGAAGAGGCACGATCAATGAAACGACGCAATGGTGAAGAAATGAGTCCGTAGGAAGCATGAAGGTATTTATTGATAGAATAATCGAAGGAAAGAACTTGTCTCTATGATTTCAAATGATAGAGTCCAAGAAGTGAATAACATACTAATAAAAATCAGTCTAGGTTGGCAGGGTGGTGCTAGGGCAGGCTACAAGTCTGCAAAAGGTGTTGTAGCATCCTTATCTAATGTAGCAGGTAGAAACCGAGGGTGTTGTAGCATCCTTGTATTTTGTAGAAGGAAGAAACCCATGGTGTTGTAGAATCCTTGTATGTTGTAGCAGGTAGAAACCTAGGGTGTTGTTGCATCCTTTCTATAGCAGTAGATAAAGCAATTTTGTAGATTCATCTTTTTAATGAGTTTTAATTGGTGATTTTCTCTTTGATATTTCCATGATAAAGTTTATGTATTAAACTATTTGATTCACTCCCCCACCCCCTCCCTCTTAGTATTGTGGAATGATCCAACAACCTCTTCCACTCCTTCAAAGTTTGGGGATTGAAATGACATAATTGCACAAGGGTGTGCAACAAAATTAGTTTGGGGGTGATGACGATTCCTACTTTGGCTACCTTTTTGAAAACCTTCTTTCCTAGATCTAATCCCTTTATTTCTATTTCTTGTTACTTTTCAGGACATATTTTCGTAAGGCATCCTTTACCACATAATCATAACATTTTTTTGGTTCTTGTTATAATATATAGGAAAAGATTCATACTTTGTCACTTATCTTGAAATTAATAATGAGGTTGGTTGTAAGGATCACTTGCTACAGGTTATTATTTGATATAGAATGATACTATTACAAATACAAGAGGTAATTCCACAAGGAGGAACTATAATGTTGAAGATCAGAATGCATGATTGTGCAATTTCCTTGTTGTTGCTATGGAGCATGAACAAGAAACAAAATTTGAATTTTTGTTGTGGATTACATGATCTTGATGTTCATTTGTTGTTTCTACAAATCATGAATGATTAACTTACATTTGACTATTGTTGTGGATTGCATAATCCTAGTTGAGCATAATTATACAATTATAACAATTTACACCTATTTGCAGCTCTCAGCCAAGGTAATTGGTTGCGATTTTGTAATATTTGGAAATATGTTGGAACCATTGAAGGTATTATTGTCTATAACTTAGTTATGATTAAATCCTTCTTATGATTTTTGTTAAGATCCAAGACTATAAAAAACTATGGCATCTTGCTCTCTATAAAGGATGATATGATTTTGAATGTATATCATAATATTTATAGTATTTCATTGGTTTATTGAGTGCTATTTATGTTTAGTTTTCTTGAATCACAATGTGTGATTTGATCACTTGAATTTCAATTATTGAAAGACTACTCAAAAACTCACTCCATAGGGATAGGACCCACTCTAGAGGAGAGAAGGTGTTGTATATTTCCATTTAGTTGTTTGTATGCATTATATATTTATTTTAGTCTTATTTATGTGGTTAACAACGTATCATATAAATCATTTTAGGATTTCAGTTCTGTGATTATGATTTAATGTCATTTCATTTATGTTGATTGTGTGCAAGTGGTTTTATTTTCCTAAACTACAAGTTTGTTTGGATTGGTGCTTGATTTAATTGAGTTATTAGAAGCATATTAGAATCAATTTGTAGAATAATGAGATCTACACAAATAATGCATGCCAACTCCTAAGCTCAAAATCCTTGGTCTTGACAATTAAATGTACATGTATTATGAATAACCCTATTATCACACTTTACCACTCCATTCTCCTTCACAATCTATATTTCTTCATAGTATTTTTTCTCTAATCTTTAGGTTAATAGCTTGAAATCCTTTGCGTATTCAAGGAATTCAACCTTAAGCATGGAGGAATACTTGAAATGAGCGTGGGAATGATCTATAAAGAAATAGGAAGTCTCATCATTGTAATTGGCCCTTAACTTGATTTAGAGAGAGGTTGACCGTTGGAGATATTTTTCATCAAACATAATCCTTAAGGAGCATTTTGAGAGTTGACACCTAGCTCAAAGAAGAAACAAAAGGAAGGTTTCAGCCTAGGGAGTTAAACAAATGTTATTAGGATTTATAGAGATATACAAAAAATGAAAAGAAAATACCAAAGTCAAAATCAAATTTAAAGAATGACCCCTAGTCATCTTGAAGAATTTTTGTTGGAATCACTCAAGAAGCCATAATATATCACATTAGATATGAAAATATTTGAAAACTATTTTTAAACAATAAAAAATAAAAAATTCATATTAATATCACTCATTGATATAGTTTTTCAATGTTATAATGAATAAAATGAGAAAATATTATAAATATTAAAATTTAAAAAAAGATTAATACAAAAAATATTGTTAAGATAATTTTCACTTAAAATATATTATATCTTGAATTTGAATCTATCTTAAAAATTGTAATACAAATAAACATTCTTAAACATTAAAATATATTTATGTATCTCGAATCTGAAACTAACTTAAAAAAATTCATTGTAATACAAATGAACCCTGTTAAACATGGAACTCTTTTGAGATATCCTCAGTGGTGATATTAAGTCATAAATAGATTGATTTAATATTTTTTATGTGACTTTCAAAAATAATTTTATGTTCTAATTAACATGATCAAATTTGTACAGGAAGAAATGATTGATTAATATCAATTTATTATTATTACTTTTATTGTAGGGAATATAGGTTTTAACTTTCCTAAAACTTCATTGACATGAACTTTTATTTACCTTTTTAATTAAAGTTGATCTTAACAAAATATTTCTCATATATTAAATTATATTAATGCAAGAGATATGAGAAACGTTTTTTACCATGTTATTAACCAAGTTGATCTTAAAAAAATTTTAAGTGTCTGAATAATGTAATATATGCTTCTTAGCAACAACTTGGGATAGGATTGAAGAATTTACAAAGGTAACACAAGAGAAAAATGAATAAGCCATTCTAATGAAGTGCATCTGTGGCTCAATGTGTTTGATGGAATGATGTTGACTCTAGGTATTTGGTGAGTTTGTTGGCACTCTCATTATCACACCATGGGGTAGTCAGATAGTGCCACTAGAATCCAAAATCTAAAAGGATCTATAAAATCCATAATACTTCTTGACTTGCATTAATTATACCCAACACTCTACTTTATTTGAAGAAAGAGAAAGAGTTTGTTGGTTCTTACAAGACCAAGTGACGAGTCCATAACCAAGACTAAATGCATAACCTATAGGGGACTTCCAATCATCATGGTCGTTGGCTTGATTAAAACCAATGAATCCAATGAATAAAGGAGTCCCTCTAATTCGTAATGTATCCCAAATTAAATTGTACTCCAAATATACCGAAGTATATGTTTTTCTACCTTCATTGAAGTTCATGGGGCACTTCCCTATGTCAAGAAACAAAACCAACAACAAAGAAACTATCAGGACAGGTATGAGTGAAATAAAAAATATCTCAAACTAACTAAAAATACAAGGTGGCATATACTTCAGGTGTAGTATAGGTGGTAGTAAGTTTGACACCAAACTATAAGGGAGATGGGGCCAGCTTACAATGATTCCATGTGAAATTAATGAAGAAGATCACAACCATACTTAGAATGAGAAATGAAAATTCCATCTTTGGTTTGCAAGACTTAGAGGCCAAGAAAATAATGTAAATGTCCTAGTCGATCATTCCAAATCTATTATTAAGTATTAATTTCACAAAGGTTACAAATTTAGGGTCACTACCAATAAGAATAAGGTCATCAACATAAAGATAAATTATTATGAGATGTTTTCCTACTTTTTTGGTATAGACATTGGGGTTATAATGACATCTAGAATTAGGTTGAAGAATTGTATAACCCTCTACTACTATACGATATAAAAAGTTCACTTCTAACTCTAAGAATATAATGCTTTTCATTTTTCATCAACAATGTGAGCCCATGCTTCACTACTAAACACACAAAGGAGGCTTACATGTGGTTTAATTTTAATCCATGTTTCTTTCATTGTTATATCTTTTAAATCCTTCGTGGGAGTGTGATCAACTATGTAGATGTCAAAATTAATGGCTTCTGCCAAAAAATGAACACTTAATCCTTTATATTTGATCATACAATTTTCTATTTCCTTTAATGTGCAATACATTCTGTTTGTAGCACCATTTCGATGTGGTGTGTATGGAATAATATGTTGCATTTCAATGCCATGTTTAGTGCAATAATTTGTAAATTTGTTTCTTACATATTCACTTCCATTAATGCTCTTAACTTGTGTATTTAATGTCCATATTATTTTTCTACAATGGCCTTGTGCCAAAAACATGTCAAAAATTTCACTCTTAAGTTTCAAAAAGTAAACTTAGGTGTGTTTAAAGAAGTCCTTAATTAAAGTTAGGAATTTTTGAAGCTAGAGAGAAGCATAAGTAAACAAACCACAAAAATCACTATGAACAAGCTAGAAGGGGGTCAAGTTATTCCAAGAGGCACATTTGTCAAAATTATTGCATTGATGTTTTCGAAGAACACACACAAGACAAACACTATATCTGAAAGAAAGGAAAGGAAGATCAGTCGCCATTTTTTTATTACATAGTTACTACAATGAGAAATAATTTACATAACCATATTACTCATACCAATTTTTGCTCAAGTCATTGCTATGACCAATAAAAATTGATGGAAAAGATGATGACTCAAATTTGTCAAATCTATACAACTTGGTAATATCATCAATAATTCGAGTTTCTAGGACATGATTATGATCTTTTAAATCCTTAATTGCAACTTGGTGAGGTGAAAACCCTACAATTTTCCCTTCAATAGAATGATTAATTCGATAGACTCACAATAAATTACAGGAAAGACTTGGAACACATAATGCATCTTTGAAATGACCATAATCTATATAAATTGTTCTAGATCCCACAACACTAAGAGTACCCTTATCAACATATATTTATTTGGTGTTACATTAATTTAGAGTATAAAAAATGGCTTTATTCTTAGCCATATGATAAGATGATCTAGAATCAATCATCCAATCATTAGAAGAAGAAGTAGATGTTGCATTAAATGAAAAACTAGAAGAAAAAAGTGCATGTCCATGAGAAGAAGAGTTAGAAAAATTATTAAGATTAATTTTGCGCTTCTTTATTGTTATTCCAAGGCTTTCATTTTCTTAAAACACTTAGATTCCACATGACCATATTTCCCACATAAATTGCAATGGCATTCAACTTCTTTCCTTTTTATTTAGTTCCTTCATCCCCATTGGTTGTAGACACTTTTTGAGAGAGGTTGGGACCCTTGTTTTTTCTTATTGTTGTTTGGGTTTTGATTATTTGGATATTTGGACTTATCCTTTTGTTGTGCCACTAAGTCTTTATTAGATGCATTTACAGTGTTCATCAATCTAAGCTGCAAAACTTATATTTCTCTCTAATCAAAGAATCGCAAAAATATTCAAGAATGGGTTATGTATAAGAAGACCCTATAGCTTCTTTGCTGGAGTGAAAAGTAGTTACAAAAACATAATAAGAAGGACCCATCTTAAAAAGAATAGAAAAATGGCATTTATCTTCTAGCTTAGATAGCTTGCATTTTTTGACTAAGAGTCTAAGGGTTTTGAATTTAAACAGGTATTTTTGAATGTAAGAGAAATCACTTGGATTTAAAGCAACCAACTGATTTTCAAGCTAGTGACTTTGAATCTCATTTTGGTGATTAAATATGGCTTCTAATTTTTTCCAAGTAGTATATGCCTGGTCAGTTCCTTGAAGGTGTAATATTAATTCATTCGAGATGGATTGATCCATGTCCTTTCCCATTTTACTATCACATTTTACTTTCTTTGAGGCATTTGCAGGGACAATTTATTTTCCTAAAGTAATCCTTTAAAGTCCCTTACTTCATTGGGAATCCTCCTCATGGATTCTCCATGGTAAGTAGTTGGTATTGATAAGAAAAATAACACTTGTATTAGTCACATTATAAGGCGTAGGTAATATGGTTTCAAAAATAGAAATTTATGGCCTAGATGCAAACATCTCGAAAAAATAAGTAGTTTAAAAAAACACTAAACAAACTTCGGATGTCAAAATTATACCTTTAAAAAAGGTATAGGATGGAACCAACGTGCCATGTGACAAGAATAGATTGAACCATATGGTGATGGATGGTGAGTCTGAGTAAATAATTCCTCCCCTATAGTAACTTTTCCTATAAGCTCACTTTTGCAAGTAAGTTATATTTTAAAAATAGTGACTCGCTTTTATAAAACAAGTGAGAAACACTTTTACACTGGAGTTACTTTATAACTTAAGTTACATGAACTTTTTTTTTGTAAATAAAAAAATAAGAACTTGAACCCAAGTCCTCTTAATAAACCTCTTAATAAAGTAACTTTCAACCAAGTGAAATAAACAAAATATATGAGGTTATTGTTTTTGTTGTTGTTTTTGTCATTGATACTGTTGTTGTTGTTGTTATTTTTGTTGTTGTTGGAGAGTGTGATTTCTCAAATATCCTTTTTTTTTCATGCAAGACACTTTTACACGGTGAGACTCGAATAAAAAACTGAAATTTGAAATTGAAACTCTAAATATGGTAAAATGGTCATATATAGGAAAAAAAACCTTTTCTAGTGAAACAAAAAGTGTTTCCAACTAAAATCAATGCTACGGATGCAATGGAACACCTATCTCATCCAAAAAATGCATAAAAATAAAAAATAAAATCCATAAATACTTTAATACATGTAGTTACACTAGTTCAAGATCTTGATCAACAACTAGAGTAGGTCTTCATAAGTGCTCTAATACCATGTTTGACTAAAATAGGATATTTCCACATAGGTCAAACACTTTAAGCAACTACTCATACAAACAATTTGTAGATCAACACAACGATATTTTTACGTCGTTAAAACCCACAGAGAGGGAAATGGATCACAACTCTAGCCAAATAGCTACATGAGGAAATATATTGATGCAAAATGAAAAACAATTTACATACAAGTTCTTCACAATTGGCCACCAATAAAATAAACCTCCATCCTCTTTAAATAAAGATCATGAACAAATCATGTGTTAAGACACATATCAATAGTCTTTAATTCACCAGTAATGATGAACCATTGATTCATTTTATGTCTAAACATATCTTGACCGTTGGATTGCATAAGTACAATTGCATACAAAAGAAACACACTTTACCTAAAGACACATTAGACCAAGTTGATCTTAACTAACTCCAAATTACTTAAATATCATAACAAATACAATAAAAAAAATTCCACTTTCATATGAGTGTAATCATGTACAAAAACCAACTTCTTGAAGATTCATCTGTTAGACAAATTTGTATCTAGGATCATAAAATAAAAAGAATAGTCTTTTAGCACAACAACATTTACATGGTTTTTTAGCACAACAACATTCGCAAGACAACCATATTTTGTATGAATCTCTGACTTTGAATATGCATCAACTGCTATGTGTCGTGAAGCAATCAACAAACATGACACATAAGCAAATATTTAAGGTTCTAAATCTTCCTCAAACAAAAGCTACGTCATCAATGGGTAGCATGCTAATAGAAGGTAGAAGTTAGAACCTAAGGTGCATTGAGAGAGTTGTAAACCATGTGGTATTCATCAGAACAATGGTGTAGTTACTCTCATACTAATTTCCTTGAAGGAAAGTAGCTTAATTGTTGACCATGCACACATGCACCATTGGAAATATTACTGCACGAAGGCTTTGGAATAGAGAAAAATGAATATGTCCATATGTCAAGAGAACTCGTAAATTTTACACGTAAAATATATGCCATTGATGTGTTTTCAAATATTAGGATAACAATTAAAAGATAACAAGGTTAGGTAGTACATAGCAAGTGCATTGAATATAATAAACAATGGAAAGAAAAAGGACCATTCATTATCAATCTAATGCATTAGAATTTACACAATTAAATTCTCCACATCATAGACATAGTTTCAATGTATGTTGTACACATTATTTTAATGGTCTGTAGACATTGTATGGAAAGGGTCCCAACCCATTGCATCTCTATATTTTCTATGTGGCACAAGTTCCACCTCATTATCACTTGTCATCTTTTACGTACAAGTGCATACAACAAACTTTCAAGCCTTGCAAGACCCTTCAATTTCTCTTTGTCAGTCAAAAAAATGTCTCAACCTTCCCAAATAATGTCATTTATATTATTAAAAAATTTAGAATAATAATTCATCATCTCCCACTAGAGAAATTTATTCCACCAACTTACCAAAAAAGTCAGATTTGGTTCTTCCATTCAATGTCGCTTTTAGAGTAGAGTAAACCATGTAACTATATAGTTCTAGGTTTGTAAATTAACCTCGTATGCTCTGGTTTTCATCTCTAATAGGTTTCCATGCAACACCTCATGAAGCATAAAAATTAGACACAAAACTGGGAGATCCATGCATGAGACACCGCCATTACAAGCCATGTAAGTATCAAATATGTTGTGCACCATTCAAACAAGTATGAAATGTTGGAGGAACATTATATGATAGTTTTCTATGTGTGTTGTGTGAATGTCAAGAATTCATATTGGATGTTGTTAGTAAGTTTCCCAACAATCCAACTTTGTTTAGGTGTATTGGAAGGCTATGCTCAAAGTTGTAGTTTTTTTACCACAAATGAGAATCAAGCTCAATTATCTTTTCCATGAGTGTCCTCAATATGAATGTGTAACTATGAAAACTTATGACTAACATCATTGAAACATTGGCTTGGCTTGATAAATCCTTTCAAATTTTATGAACATGTTCAATTTTTATTTGGATTTGGACTTGGGTTTTTCATCCATGGAAAATAGAAACTACATATTCCCTTGTGGTGGAGACAAGTGAACATACAAGTGCATCGTGGTAATTGATTAAATTATAAAGCTTGCAACCAGTTACAACATAACCCTTTTTAATAATCTTATCATTGTCACAAGTGACAATGCAAAGTTGTTTATTTGGATGAGAAAATGTTAAATCAATGACACCACCAATCACATGCATCAATCTCAAAATGTGGTTGCAAATTAAGTCCTTGAAAAAATGCATGTGTGAAAAAGATGCATTTTAAAAGAAACACACGTATTCAAAGCTCCATTGGGGTTCCACATTACCCCATCAATGGAAGGTTAAGAATCTTTGAGAAAAATATTTGGTGAAGGCGTTAAGCAAATTTTCATAGCCCATATTTTAAAGGGATTTGCATTCAACCTTTTTATAAATTCCTATGTTTTGTAAACATGTCCACTAGGGTATATGCCATATAAACATCTAACTACATTATTGATCTTGACAATTGGGGCATTTTCATTCACTATTCTAAAGATATTGAATTGGCACATCTCGACAAAATACTACGAAAATATTTGGAGTCTAGTTTTATGCTATCATATTAGGGTCACCTTAAGAAAATATAATAATATGATAGCTAAAATAATAATAAAACAGTTATAATTTTCTTAAGGAAAGGGGATCTTTTCTATTGTATTTTCAACTAATATGCTGGTAGGTTTGTTCAAATTTTAAGTGTGAGCAGTCATTGGATGTAGAATTAATTTTTTCATCATCTAACGAGTACCCACTCATCATACGTTTCATAGACCCCTAATAAACAAGTGCTATGTAGTAGCTAGTCCCTGTCCCTTTGTATAGGGATAGTTAAATTATGAGCATTGGATTGACTTTCAAATTGAAGGTAATTAATAAGCATTGTAGAATTATCCATAAAATGCAATATATTGTGAAATAGGTACTTATGCATTGCATAGTTGTGGATAAAATATGATATAACGTGAAATAGGTAGGAACCAATTCAATACAAATATCAAATTAGAGTACATATATACATAAATATGTGAATAAAAATGTTTCTTGATAACATGTTAAACAAGTGGAATAATCAACATAGTTGCTCAGTACCTCTCTCTTATGTAAAAAGATAATGTAAAATAAATGAGCACCAAAGTTTTGTTTGAAATGTTTTAGTATATTATTTGTATTTAGTCTAGAAATTATAATAACTATCGAATATCAAAAATATGATTCCAAATTCTTTTAGATATCCTTATCAAAAATAAAAGTAATTACACCTCAAGTGTTATTTAAGGGGACGTTCTCCTTTGGCTTTTGTTGTCGGCGGCCTATGAGGAGCCGCCCCCTGTCCACCGCTTTAATGCCAAAAATTGAATCCTCAGCAGCACGAGTCAAAGCGCGTGGAGACCAGGGTTATCGGGATAGTGGGTATTGATGGTGTCTGAAAAACCACACTTCCAAAATATTTGTAAACAGTTTCTTCAGCAGTCAGGATAAGAGATCATGCCAGGGATCCTTTTTATCTTGTTGCAGCCGAAAAAGGTTACTTAGAAGACATATTGAGGAGAGTGCAAGCACCACATCTGAAATGGCTCCGTTGGTATGGATGTTACTGTTCTTCCCTGCCTAACTGGATGATCAAAAGTATGTCCGACGAATTTTTAATCTTCTATCCATGAAATCCATAGATTTCTACGGGTTGTCAGAATTGGAGTTGCTGCCTGATCGCTTCCCAGAGCTAATAAACCTTCAGCACATAAATTTGAATGACGCTGGTTCTTTGAAGAAGCTCCCAAATTCTTTTTGGAATTTAAATCAACTCAAATATTTATCTTTGAAATATGTGTCCTTGCAGATGCATCCACATTCATTTGGAAATAGAGAGTTGACTCGGTTGGAAATAGAGAGTTGTGGGATAGAAAACTTGCCAAGACAGCTTCTTAAGATGAACAATCTAGAATATTTGCATGTAGGGAATTGCCCTCTAAGGGGACATCCTTTTAGAAATGTGGTGGATGGAGACACAAAAACACTCTTATTAGAAGGGGAAATACAGTTGAATCAATTGAGCTCCTCCAATGGCAGATGCATGTTGGCGCTCAAGACGTTAGAGCTGTCACGCATAGAATTAACAGAGTTATCTTTTGATGAGGGTGTTTGCCCTAACCTTCAAACATTGACCTTGAGAGAGTGTTACGAATTGAGATAAAATAGGACTGCTCTCTGGACTTGAAACATTGACATCCTTGCAAGTGTTAGAAGTTGAGCACTGTGAGAAGCTCCATAGCATAAACTTGAGTTCACAAGTTATGGAATGTGAGAAGTTCCAGAGCATCCCAGGGTTGGGGAAGTTCACACAACTTACAAAACTAGATGTTAGAGGGTGCAAGGAGCTCCATAGCATCGAAGGGTTGGGGCAGCTCTTCATGGGTGTCCTGAGATACGAGAGGTGCCAAGTATGGAACATTTGACTTCTTTGGAGATCTTGAATGTTGGGGGATGCGAGAAGCTCCGGAGCATCCCAGGGTTGGGGAAGCTCCCATAGCTTACACAGCTAGATGTTCATGGATGCCGTGAGATACGAGAGATGCCAGGTGTGGAACATTTGACTTCCATGAAGAGGTTGAATGTTGAAGAGGTTGAATGTTGGGCGATTAGAGATGCTCCAGAGCATTCCAGGATTGTGGCAGCTCACAAAGTTGACAGAACTACATTTTTATAAAAGCCGTGAGCTTCCAGATGTGGAACATTTGACTTCGTTGAAGTGGTTAAATGATGTTGAATGCGAGAAGCTCCAGAGTATCCCAGGATTGGGGCAGCTCACAGAGCTTACACAGATAGATGTTCGTAGATGTCGTGAGATACGAGAGCTATCAAGTGTAAAACATTTGACTTGTTTGAAGAGGTTGAATGTTGGGGGATGCGAGAAGCTCCGAAGCATTCCTGGGTTGGGAAAGCTCACAAAGCAGAACTAGATATCAGTGGGTGCCGTGAGATACGAAAGCTCGCAGGTTGAATGTTGGGCGATGGCAGAAGCTCCATAAAATCCCAAGGTTGGGGTAGCTCACAAAGCTTATAGGGCTAGATATCAGTGGATGCCCTGAGATACTAGAGCTGCTAGGAGTGGAACATTTCACTTCTCTTGAGAGGTTGTATATTGGGGGAGGTTGTATATTGGGGGATGCAAGAAGATCAAGAGAATCTGAGGATTGCGGCAGCTTACACAGATGAGAGAATCAAATGTAAATGAATGCTAGGAGTTATGAGAGCTGCAAGGTGTGGAATATTTGATGTTATTGAAGGTTCTTGATACTGGCAAGTGTCAAGAACTGCAGTGGAGAGAGGGAGTCCGAGCAGCTACGCCAACGATTAAATAATGACTTCATATACAAAAGACAAAGAAAAAGGTGCAGTTGTGTGAAGCCACTACAATTTCCATGTATGTGTTTGATGTTGATTACAATTTCCATGTATGTGTTTGATGTTGATTATATTTCTGGTCAAACTCGATAGTGGCACTGGTTAAGAGCTTTTAAGTCGTCACATTCAATCTAAATATCCTTTATTATTTCAATTTTTTTTGAAATTATGAAAACTAAATTGTTATTTATATGTAAACCATAATTATTTCAATATTGAGTATATAACTTCATTCATTTTCTTATGTTTCATAGATGGTAAAGATGGTTAGTCTTTTCAGTAAAATGTCTAAACCTTAAAAAACCATTTAAAAAGAAAGTTGTAATCTTAAAATAAAGCTTTTATAAATATGGATTTGACAGCCTCATTAGATGTGGCAGGCCTCACAAGCATCCAAGACAAGTTTAATTGTCCTTTTCCACAACCTTTCCAACATTTAATCTTCCAACGCTCTCTTTTTTTTATATTTTGACACCCAAAGTATTCAAACAAGCACAAAATTATTTCTGTCAAATATATGTTGTCCCTACAATTTGGAAATTGTAAATTATTGGGTTAGGTTCGAGTTTCTTTCTAATCTAGGGCTTTTATATATAAAAAAAAAAATTTGAAAGAAAAAATTCCATAACATTTGACACTCCAGGGGCTAGGCGTCTGTGATTCAATATCAGTTCGATTTCAAAGTTTAGAATGTGTTGATTTTACGTTAACCAGCTCAAAAACACATGAAATTGTACCCATGGAGTCTATTTTCCTAATGGGTAGGCTATTCCATCATTTTGCATAGCTTAGCACAACACCATGAATACGCTTTCTCTGGGGTGATTTGCAGTTTTCTCACCAATTTTGCGTAGTTACATCAATTCACTCTGAATGTGGGTTTATTATCATTCATTCTCCACGAACATAGTAACTAATTACATCTATGTATTTTCAACAGATTTATAGGTTTGAAGTAGATATGTTAAAGAAATTTTCCATGAGTTTGCCTCCTCAGCAATCTCATTATCCTCACTCTCCTGATATTTGTTGCCATTATCATAACTCTCTATTCACAGGGTTACACTCACGCTTCTGTAACCGATCCAGTTGTTGGTTCCATTATCAAAACCAAGATTTCGAAGTATCCCTCTGATGTAAAGTGGCGCTGCAAGATAGGGTTCACACTGCAAAACAAAATAAAATTAGCCATGCACTTGTACAATCTACAAGCTAAAATAAAAGCATTGAGAAAACTCAAAAAAAAAGTATTTCAATGCCTGTGTATAGGCAGATGCATCGTAATAGGCCGCCTCTGTACTTTTAGATGTAATTTCAGAAGCATACATTAGACATATATGACTATCTTCCTTGTATATACCTTTAGGTTTAGTTTCTCCATAGCAGCAAGTTTCCTTTCTCCATAGTTGCAAGAACGGGAAATATCTGGCTGAATACTTACTGAATAATTTTGTGGCTCGAAAGAAAGGATTGGTGATAGGAAGAAGACCATCTACCTCAATCTCTCACTTCTAAATTTGAAATGGTCCCCTTGTGTACTTTTTATGAGGGTATCTGGAGTGTTGGGTTTGTTAACATAGTAGGTGCTACTAAGTATTATTGCTTTGAGCTGCCAACAGTAGTAGCTCCTATCAAAGTATTTATGTTATGTTCCCAGTGACCTATCTGGGACACAATCTGGACCTCAACTATAGTTCTTCCCGAGGCTATCTTCTTCAAGTAGATCTCCTTCATTGCTATAGATAAAGTTGTCGCCGCTTTCCCAAGTATAGAGATGGTGTCAAGTGAACCATAGTTCAGATCTGAAGTACTAAAACTCTCAATGCCCTACGCAAAAACAGTGGGAAATCTAGGTTTCTTTACCAAGTTGGACATTTCAATATAGTGCATTAGAGAAAATAGCTCAAGTCAAAAGGAAAATCGTACGTAGCCATGTCTAATGCATCTAAGAGAGAAAGGAGTTTACCATTTGGAGGGTGTGAATGTGCTTGAGCATAATTAACCATTTCCATGGCCATAACATCAGTTGAATTGTTGTTGTTGTCATAAAATCTCCTTCTTCTCAACGCAATTGGGAGTGGGACTAGGTTATCCTCCTGTCTTATCATCCCTATCTTAACTCATTAGTGCCGTCAAGGCCCTGTTTGAATTTTTCTACAAAATGTAGCAACCATGTTTGAATTTTCTTTATTACTCTAAAAAAATTGCATGGTAAGTTGAGCGGCAAGTAGTTGGGCCACGCTGAGCATTATAGTTAAATATGTACCAAGAGGATTATGAGCACTTGGTTGTAAAACAACAAAGATGACCCATCCAATGGTTCCTAATCTCACCAGACAATCCAATTGTTCACAATCCCACCGCAACAGCATTAATGTGTTGTTGTCGATTGTTTATTGAACCGAGTGTTTATGTGTTGTTGCTGAGTGTTTATTGAACGTCGACCACCACATAGCTTGAGCATGCACACATTGAGTTCCACACACCCTTGGTTAACTACCACATGGTTGAAACTTCCCATGTCCAGGAATGAGATTTCCAATGCAATGCAGTTGGCAATCTAGAAAGATAGGGGAGAGAAAAGGCATAAAGTCTATTTATTTTTGCTCATTGGTTCCACCTTTTTTTTCCTTCTGACTCTCCCACAAACATCCCTTCATGCCTCCACGACTTTTCCCCTTCTTTTCTCATATATTCAACACAAGCTAAGTAGGAGGGTCTTTTACGTTAAAGGCAGGATTCATGGGAATTTTGTTTTTATAATAAAAAACACATTACCTTGAGACCTAGCCAATGCTACAGTTAATGTAAGGTGTACCCAATTCACAGCGAATTCAATGTAATTTAAAATTCCCAATTCATAGTGAATTCAATGTAATCTTTCCAAGATGAAGAAACTTGGTGTAAAGTCCAGGATTCCCAAGATATACCAAAGCGCATTTGGATTTGGATCTGAACAAATAAATGATTCTGGCTATAAACGTTGAGTTGGCCTAGATGGTACTATCTCTTCTACAGCTCACGAAAGGACACCGAAAACATAATCGCAAATATGCAAATCAAGAGTCTCCAAATTTGAAGGCAGTCACGATAAATGTGTCACTTTCTTCTCTACCAAGCTTAGTACCGGGAGTGCCAATATTAGAATCAGCATGCCCCCACATGTGAGACACATAAGTCAGAGAACAGGAGTCCTCTTGTTGCCTCCCAGCTCAAGCTACTCCATAAGGTGAGCCAGCCAGACTGGACCCCAACAAAATTAATGCATTTTAAACCAACACTAGAAGAAACCAGGTTATCTAAAGTTACCTAAAATTTGGAAAACTCCTATAACTATCTTCCTTGGATTTTTGGACTTTTTTTTGCTTTGTAAGATTTCGTTGGCATTCAAAGGATCAAGATGAAAACATTGACTTATTCACCGAATGTTTTCAAATTTAAAAAAATAATGTACAGAAGTCTTTTGGAGGAAACTTATTTTCACTTATGTGGCAATTTAGAAGTTTGATGTAATGTATTTTCACTTATTTTACTAGACTTGCTTTCATCACATAAAACTTATATTATATACATACACAACTTTCTCTCATTTTCGAAACATATCGAAGTTCTCTTTATTTCCCCGGAATGGGCCATTTCATGCTTTTTTTTGCATCTCGCAAGAGTTTTAGCAACCACCTGCACCTTCTTCGTCACATTTATCACCAGCAAAGGCAACATTTCTGCTGATGAAACCACACACATTTACTATATCGCCTCTTCGGGTCCCAAGGATATCAATTTGAGGATATCAAGTGAAACATCCACGACCACAAACTTATCAAAACACTTCGAAGACGAATGAAGCAGTCGATATATGTTCCCTTAGATTCCAAAGCAGTAATTTCCAAGTCGGGGGTTCGAGTCCCGCAGTGCACTTATGAGCCTAAAAAACAGACAATCTCGCCATCTAGTCCAATATCATATGCCCTAACCCTCACCCGTTCCTCCAGTAGACCATGACTGTTGCGATCGATTTTCATCCCAAATTCATCCCATATTCTTGAGGCTCTCGATTCGACCTCACCTTCGCTGGGTGCATAAAAATTCTCAGACCAGGTTTTCCCCTATTTACTCTTCTTCTTCTTCCCTTCTTGTTTATTATATGTATTCAGATATCTCACCATCTCCCTTCTCCACCATTCTCATTACAAAGATATAGAGATAATTTTAGGATGACTGCTCCCTTCTCGTTGCAGAGACATGGAGAAAAATTCAAGGTGGAAACCACTTGAAGTCGTTTTTTAATCGCATTGGAAATGATACTCGATCTCAAACAATATTCATTATGGCCCTCCATTGATGGCCTCTGAAAGCCCCAAAATGGATGGCAACCCCATCTATAATTTTGAAATTTGTTCTTTCGAAAAGCCTAAACTACTTATTAGTATTTACAATATAATTTCCATAGATTCACTATACTTGCTTTTAACACATAAACTTACATTATCCACATACACATAGCTTTCATCCATTTTAGACATATCGAAGTTCTTTTCGGTGTTTCATGTCCCCCGCTTTGGGGGTATGCTAGTTATAAAATATATTACTTGAGAGAATATGAAAAGAATATTTTACCAAAAAATATATTAGAGTTGTTTTACCACAAATATATATTGGATAAATATGTATTGAGGCATATTCTCTTTTTAAAGATTCTAGCTTTTTGGAAGGCTAGTAATAGTAGTTTGTAGTTAATAAGTTGCTATAGTCAATAATTGGAAAATGTAGTATAGAGAGTTATTAATAAATGAGTATTATATTGGTAAACAAAGATAAATATGGAAGGGAAAATATTTTATTATTTTAGAAAATTGCATTTTATTTTATTTTTTTAACATGAAAGTTTTAAATAATTAAGTTGGTCATAGTGAAAGACCATAAACGACTTAGAGTTATATAAAGCCATAGTTTCATGAGTGAATTAAGGGTTGCATGGCCCTTCATAATCTTATGACCAATTTTTGGCAAAACTATGCACCCATTAAAAAAGTAATAATTGTTGTATAGTTTGATATATACATTATGAATGTAATGAAGCAAATTACTTCAACACAATATGTAAAAACTCACATTTAAAAAAAACATATAATTCTAAATTTTAAATAAATGGTTAAACATTATCTTTACTTATAGAAATTAATCAATAATATAAGATTACAAATATATATATACTTTTACATTTTTATTATATTTATTAAATTTTAGTTATTAATATGTGCATGAATTTTAATTTTAAATTATTGTATTTTTGTAATAGTTAATTTTTAAATAGTTTTAAGAAAATTTATAAGTAAATTTGAAAAAATACATCAAATATTTATACAATACTGATTAAAATATCAAATTTTAACTAAAATATAATATATCAAATTTTAACTAAAATATAATATTTAAATTTTTAATAAATAAAGCAAAATTATGACCTTTTAAGTTTGGAAAATACTAAAACCTAAGCTCATGAATATCATAATTCCCGTGTTGTTTATTGTCAAGGGAAAGCAATATTTGTTTTGTAGGCAAAGACACAAGCATGAAGATCAATTTGTGACATTGTATATACTTTAGATTATATTCATTGTATTTCAATTATATTTAATATTTATTTTCAAAATAATAACTTAAGTTTACATTTTATTTTTACTATATCCATAAAGATTATAGAATAGGGTATAATGTATACTATCTATTAAATAGGTTTACATAAATTTAATTTATATATAACTTATTTATATATTTTTGAGTTATAATTAATAATTTTAATTAATTTTATATTAAATTTATAAATTTTATTATTTTTAATATTAAAATATTGAAAATATATTTTAGAATAAAAGAGAATATTGAAATAAATTATAACTCTTACTTCTTTTTAATATAAATAAAGTTTTAATTGTAAATTTTCTTTCCTTTTTTTTATAATGGACCAAAATTAGTATTACATATTTTTAAATAAATTAATAAAAAAATACACATATAATTGTGATTAAAGAGCAAATTATATTATTGTTTTTAAGTTTTGATGGTTTTAATATTTTTATTGTATTGATAAAGGTCCAGCCAATTCACACTAAATTGAAATAACCATTTAGGCACTGATACATATGATTTATTACACTGCTCATAGAGTTGGCACCAGTCTTAGCACATGCTGTGGATATAAATGTTGATTAAGCCGATGTGGGGATGAATACGGTCCATGCCAATGGAGTAGAGACCACACAGTGATGCTCTTGGAGTCATGTCCATTCCAAACTCGCCTGTGCAATGAATCCACATCCACATCAGTAACACTACCCAATCAATGAATTTGACAATAAATTATACGGACCCTTTCAAGTCACACAACATTAAATGCATGTCAACAGAATTAAAGTTGATAATCATTTCAAAATAAGACCTATGTTACTGTAGATGAATCATATTGTACATAAATAATTTTTAATATATTTCAAATAATACATAAAAATGGTTGTAATGCTGAACTTTATAAAATATTTAAGTGTTAGTGAGTCAAATGGGAACTAATACGCAGTCAACTGTATTATCGAATACAATATAACCTATTTGCAACAAGGATAAAAAAAACTTGAAATGCTCATTAGAAGAATAAGAAAAAAATGTTCCTTTCAATGGAATAGGATTTTTTATGTATTTCGGGTTTGTCAAAAGTATGTCAAATGGGCACTCGATGGATGTGGTATTATTTTTAATGTATTTTGAGTTTTTTCCTACTAGGGTCCTGTCAAATGTATGTCGATTGGATACTGGTTGAATGTGGAAATTAATTATTCATCCAATAAGTGCTCACACTCAAAATTTGAGTAAATGTACAAGAAAGTAATTTGAAAATACGATAGAAAAAAATATTGTTTTCCCTTTCACTAAAAAACTATTTACCCTTATGGTTGACATCATCATTAATCATTTTATCTCATAAATTTGATCTTCATAGTACATTTTTTTGTTTTGAAGCCCATTTTATTTTCAAAATAGTAATTTTTGTGTTTGTTTCTTTTGAGGCCCATTTTTAATTCAAAACTATTATAATTGAGCATCATTACAATTTCTATTTCTAATTCAATTTTTTTACACTCCATTACCAACAAATAATTTAGCTCATAGCTAACCATAAGCAACTTTATGGTGATTTAATTTTATCCTCAGGAACTTTAAGGTGATTTAATTTTATCTTTAGAAACCCCCATGTTATCCAGGGTTTTAAAAACTTGTAATTCAATCTTTCAAATACACCTAATGACTTGCCATTATGCACTTTTCAATTTGTTCATCAATATTTCAAAGCAACTTGATGGATTGCCATCATGCACTTTTTAAACCATTAGACACCTTTTTAAACATTTTGAATGATTCTATAAAAGAAGCCCAATGGCCAAGCCATTGATAGGGTCTTTTCCAACATTACCATAGAGGTAAAATTAAAAAAATTATCAAGGTGATTGAAATAATAACATCGAGCCAAAATGAAAGATGCCATTAATCTCTTTGAAACATGTCACCTGACAAAAATTGAAAAGGTACAATCAAATTTTCAAAGAGCCTCGATGGATAATCCTTTAAGGGTAAATACAAATATTCCATCTAAGGGACTAAAATATTTTAATTGATCTTTAAAAGACTTGCATCAACTAGAAAATATGGAACTTTTTAAACATTACCATTTAATATTTTGAAAAACCAAGCCATCAAACTCTTTTTCCAAGGCTACCATCAAGGTAAAATTAAAAAGTTAATAGGGTAATTGTAATAATACCATTAGACAAAAGGTAAAGTTAAGGTAAAGTTATTGGGATAATTGTAATAATACCATTAGAGAAAGGGGAAAGTTATGCGGGTGATTGTGATAGGAAAAGGGTAAAAATGAATTGGGTCAAAATTAAGTATGTCATATTGCTCTTTAAAACATGTGGGCCAAAATGAAAATATACATTTAAAATTAAAATGGGTTAGATGCTAAGCTATCTAGGTAAATTTAAAGATTATGAATTTTAAACAAGATTAATGGCTAACCCATCATGAAATTTTAAACATTTTCATTTAATCTTTTGAAAACTTCTAATGACCATTACAACATATTTCAACATGGTTGTTGAACCATTTTTTAACATATATATTAAGTCAAAGTCAATATGAAACATTACATAGAACTAAAAATAATAATTTCCATTTAAATTTCAAAAAAGGCCCAATTAGTTTGGGCATTTTTACTTTATAATTACAAACTCAAAGTAGGTTGGATGGCACTCCATAAGAATTTGTTTAGTTTCACAAAAACAAAGTCAAATAAGCTCGATATAGTGCATTGGAGGGATTAAAATTCAAAGTAACCATAGGTAAAGGAACCTAATGGGATTAGAGAGTAGAGAAGGCTTCAGTCAAAGTTAGAACAAAGAGGAGGTAGATTCAAGCTGAAATTGTAAGTTTATTATATGACTTAATGTCGAAGAGTGACTTCTAGAAAATGTAGAAGACAAGGAGGGCTTTGAAAGGAATGGTGACACATCCGTTTCCAAATTCATCTTTGTAGAGCCTTAACCACAAGTAAAATTCAAAGTACTTCATTGACAAAAAATTATAAATGTTTGGTTCATACATGTGGGCCTTATAATCGTTTTTTAGATACATTGAGTTTACAAGCCCTAGAAACCTACATGCAACATTTTCTAGAGGTAAAATTATCATTTTGGTTAGGATCCAAATTTATGTACAAAGAAATTGTTAATTAAAAGTCAAGATGACACTCACTTAGATTTGTAAACATCTAATTGATTTTAATTTGCAAGAATAACCCATTGATGTCTTGTGCACTTATTAAGGAGCACTTACCAAACAAAATGGTAATTTTACCTTGAAACTCATCTCCAATGATGAAGAGCAACATTAATGACCTTAAACAAGATTGCATAGAATTTTTATAATCACTTAGAACTTTGTTATACAATATTTTGATACATACATTGATGTTAGCATGATTTGTAAATTTCTAATAAGTTTTATGGGTGTGTGCAAGAAGTTGAGGGACCTTTTAGATGCAATGCTACTTTTAGGAAACATGCTCATGATACAAAAAAACACAACGCACTCGTGTTATGTAATTCTTGGTTTGGCTAAGCTCGAGCCTAACATGTCATATGACACATAGGTTAGGCTGAGCAAAACACGCACGCGTTTTATAGTTACAAAACGCGTACGTGTTATAGAGAAGCAAAACGCATACACGTTATGGAGAAGCAAAACGTGCACGCGTTATGGAGAAGCAAAGCGTGCACGCGTTATGGAGACCCACAAAAAATGGTTTTATTGTATGGCTAGGGAAATGACTAAAAACAATAGTTTGCATCATCAAGACTTAGGACCTATAGTAATATTTTAGCATTATCAAGAAAAACATCTCAAGCAACCATGCCTAACCTCCCAACAGTATAATTTTTCTTTGTGTTGTAATGTGGAAACCATTAGGAGGTTTTAAGAACTAAGTATGGTTCATAGTCCCTTGACCATGCTTGAGGGAGGAAACTCAAGACTTATGTCCTAAAGGTAGCTTTTAAGGCTTTAGGTCCATGAACAAGGCATCGAACCTGCACATAGGACCTTCACATGTGATATTTTGCATCTAAGAGAGAATATGCAGTACATTAGAGTTCTCTTAGCACTAGAAACATATACATAGACATAGTTGATGGAGGAAACATTGTCCTTAGGCCCAAAAGGAATCCTATATAGATATAGGGCCAAGAAAAACACCCCAAACAAAAACACATGATCTCTTGAGGGTATCGTCAACCTTTAAGTAGGGATATGGCCATTATTAGGATTTTTTGTTGATGTAATTGTAACTTCGGAATGTATTCACTTGTATTTCTTATATATTGTAACACGATGTTTATTCCGAGATGTACTTGTGTCATGTCATGCCCCGGTGTTCCAATCGGGAGGATCTGTAATGTAAACAAGTCATGTCAAGTCATTGTGGGTAACCCTCCTATTGTCTAAGGATTAAAGTCCCCGCAGTTCCAGGGCACTAGGGTTATTAGACTCTCCTAGAGAGGTCGGCCCTAGTAGGGTTTTAGTCATGTCAGGATTAGTATAAATAGAGAGCTAGACTCTCTATTTAGTACACATCTCACACACACTCAAGTGTAGCGCATAGTTAAGGAAGGAGAAGACACTGGGGCTAGATAGAAAGAAGGTTATTGCTGTCAGGAGATCACTTAATGTTTTGGGTTTTACTTTGGTGTCGATTCTATCTCTGAGGAAGTTGCGGGGTTTTCTCCATTTATGGTTTCCCCGAGGAAAAACACTGTGTTCATTGTATCTTGTGTTTGATTGGTGTGCTTGTTGTTCTCTCAATTAAAGATTCTAATATTATGCTAGCTTAATGTTAAAAATCTAACATGGTATCAGGGCTAACCTGAGAAGAAGACACTGTGCAGCTGCGGAAACTAGGGCTTCCTACTTTGTGGATCTCTCTCCACAGATTTTCAGCAAAAGAAGGTTGGAATAACTCTCCTCCCTAGGGTGAATCTTTTTGTCGAAGCAGAATCCAATTCTGAGGTTTTTCAATTTTGGACCTGACACTACTGCGGGAAATTAGGATTTTTCACAGAAGAGAAATTTTTCAGTGAGCCCAGGCCTGGATTAATCTCCTCCCTAAAATCAAAGTTAGGTATCAAATTCAACGCATTTGGTTGGACAGAACTCCGGAAAAGCAAAACCGTAATATGCTCCTGAACCAACACTACAGGATTTCAGCTCCAAATTCAAATCCGACATCTTGACCTGGTAAGATATAAATCTTTTGTATTTCCATTTGAGGTTCTTAGTTAAGATGTCTCATCATACCAAGCTTGATGAAAATCTTGAGGGAGCTGATAACTTCCGAGCTTGGAAGTATAGGATCTCCCTGGTCCTAAAAGAAAATGAGTTGGACTCCTATATCAATGAGGAGGTTCTAGTTCCAGAGGGAGATGAGGCAAAAGCCTTACATAAGAAGAAGTTGGCTATGGCAAAGAGAATCATTGCTGATTCTATCAAGGATCACCTCATACCATAGGTGTCCTCTCTCAAGACACGTAAAGCTATGTTTGATGCCCTAACCAAATTGTTTGAAGGGAAGAACATCAATCGGAAGATGACTCTAAGGAACCAGTTGAAGAATGTAAAGATCTAGAATGCTAAGACCATCCAGTCTTACTTCACAAGGGTCTCCCAGATCAAAGAACAACTAGAAGCTATAGATGAAGGAGTGGAGAATGCAAAAATTGTGATGACAACATTGAATGGCCTCCCTAGGTCATGGGATTCTTTCATCCAAGGAATCTGTGCCAGAAATAAATTAGTCAAGTTCAGCAGACTATGGGAAGAATGCTCTCAGGAAGAAGCTCAGATAGCAGCTCGAGAAGAGAAGATGGGAAGTGAAGATCAAGCTCTCACAGTTCACTCTAAGAAAGGCAGAAGAAACTCTCATCACTCCAAAGGTAAGAAATTTCACCATAAAGATAAAATTAGAAAGGACCTATCTAGATTGAGATGTTATATATGTGATGAAAGAGGACACTTTGCAAAAGATTGTCCTAGAAACAAGGTTAACTCTCATCAGAAGAAGGGAAACAAAAGAAGACATCATGCTCATGCTGTAGAGGATGATGAACCTTCCAAGAAGAAAACCAGATATGAAAGTGAAGATTCTTCCAGTGACAATGAATATGTTTTGATTTCCTCTCTTACAGGAAACATTACTCATGGAAGCAATGATTGGCTTATAGATAGTGGGGATTCCAAGCATATAACAGGATTCAAGGAATCCTTTGTGAAACTTTCAGAACATGAATCACCTCACAAGGTGAAGCTAGGACATGACTACTAGTATCCAATAAAAGGTAGTGGGGAATCCTCCTATAAACTAGACTCTGGAAAGTCTATGAAAATGAAGGAAGTATTGTTTGTGCCAGGACTCAAGAAGAACCTTCTCTCCATATCTGCAGTAAATGCAAAAGGAATGAGGGTTGCATTCATAGATGGTCAAGTCATCATGTGGCCAAAAGGAAAAACTATCGATGATGCAGTAGTGATTGGAGAACAAGAAGTAGATTTGTACAGATTGAAGGGCCATCCAGAACAAGCATTGGTCCATGACACAGTAGAGCCAAATGAACTTTGGCATAGAAGGCTTGCACATGTGCATTACAGAGCACTACCTATTGCAAGCAAAGCTGTTGAAGGTCTTCCAGAAATCCAAGCAAAACATGATGGGATATGCAAAGGATGTGCAAAAGGAAAGAATACAAAGAATACATTTCCAAGCAGCGAAAGCAAAGCAAAAGGAATCTTGGAAATCATCCACTCCGATGTATGTGGTCCTATGTCATCAAGCTCACTAAGCAGGTATGCATATTATGTCTCTTTTATTGATGATTTTTCTAGGAAGACATGGGTTTACTTCATGAAGAACAAAGATGAAGTATTTAACAAGTTCACAGAATTCAAAGCCTTGATCAAGAATCACACTGAAAAGAAGATCAAGACCTTTCAATCAGACAATGGCTAAGAATTCACTTCAAATGAATTCAAAGAGCTATGCAAAGACTCAGGGATTAAGAGGGAGTTGTCCACTCCTTATAATCCACAACAGAATGGGATTGTAGAAAGGAAGAATAGAACTATCATGGAAGCTGCAAGAGAAATGCTTCATGATCAATATCTTCCTATGCATCTTTGGGCGGAAGCTTCCAGAACAACGATGTATGTACAGAACCGTACTCCACATAGAGTACTCGAGAACAAGACTCCTGAAGAAGTCTTCTCTGGAAAGAGACCAGAAGTCAGCCATCTTAGAATATTCAGCTGTCTTGTATACATACACATTCCAAGAGAGAAGAGAACAAAATTAGATCCTTCAGGAAAGAATGGTATATTTGTGGGATACTCTGAAAGCTCGAAGGCTTACAGAATATAATTCCCAAGATTCAAGAAGATTGATATTAGTAGGGATGTGACATTTGATGAAGACGCAGCTTACAACAAATCCAGAAAGAAACCTACTAAAGAATATGAAGAAGCAGAAGTACCCAGAATTCATGATACAACCA
Organism: Pseudotsuga menziesii; assembly: GCA_001517045.1. Lineage (NCBI taxonomy): Eukaryota > Viridiplantae > Streptophyta > Pinopsida > Pinales > Pinaceae > Pseudotsuga > Pseudotsuga menziesii. The sequence goes on from LPNX011050300.1 coordinate 124,106, forward strand.
TGAATGAAGAAGCTCAAGAAGAAGATCGAGAATTTGAAGAACCACAAAGACCTATAGATCCACCTCAAGAAAAGAACCCTCACAAGAGGAAACCTGCTTGGGTACGAGAATTTATCCAAGGTGCAGAAAGATATGGGGTTCCAGAAAAGAATCACAGAGAAAGAAAGAGGACTAGATCCTGCTTTGGGTATGTAGCATTACTATGTGATTTCATTGATAAAGAACCTTCCAATTATGAATAAGCAGTAGAACGGAAAGACTGGAAGGATGCTATGATCAAAGAATATCAGTCAATCATGAAGAATGATGTGTGGGATGTTGTCCCAAGACCAGAAGAGAAGTCAGTTGTAACTTCCAAATGGATATACAAGATCAAGCATGCTATAGATGGTAGTATAGAGAAATATAAGGAAAGATTCATGGCTCATGGTTTCTCCCAGAAAGAAGGAATAGACTATGATGAAACCTTTGCACCTGTAGCCAGATACACTTCCATCGGATCATTACTTTCTCTGGCTCAGTTGTTAGAAAAACAGGACCGCAGAGCAATAACAATTATACAGTTAAATCAATAAACAAGATGAAAAAAGACATTAAACATTACAGAGAGACACAGATCTAACGTGGTTCACCCAAACGATGGGATACATCCACAAACAAATTTTCCAGTCCTTTTATTTCATTCCAGAAAGATGAAGGGATACACCCTGCAGCAAAACCGCTGCACTTCCTCTTCATGCTCTCACAGTCTCTCTTCCAGTACAATACAGTACCCACATCTAGTACAATTTACAATGGATCCTCCTCAAGCATTATAAAGGCTTAATCACATGCAATACCATGGTACAATACCATGGGCTACAACAAAACCATGTGCCCAAACCATGTGCTAGACCTAACCACCTTTGACTCGATCTCAAGTCAAGGTTAACACATGCAATAATATGGGACAATACCATGGGCTAAAACAAACCATGTGCTAGACCTAACCACCTTTGACTCGATCTCAAGTCAAGGTTAACACTAACAATCCCCCCTTTAAACTTGACTTGGAGTAATCACCAACTCCCCTCAAGTATTTACCGAGGAATCTTACATACACCCCCTATCACCTAGGTCTATCTTCCGACTTTACCGGTGAGCTACCAGGGGTATGCATGCCTTACCAGGTCTTACAGCCATATGCCCATTTACATGCAAACCGCTCCATTACATTTTTTTATGTGCCTTCATGGTGACTAATCACAGCAACTCTACCGCTGCTGCACTTGCTGGACCTTGGAATTTGGAAAATTTCTTCTTTTCACCTTCATGCTTTAAGGCCAACAGAAACCGAGCAGGAACTCAGTTTCTCTCTGGTTACTCCCATTGTCAACATGTCTGCAGGATTCTGGCTAGTGTGAATCTTTTCCAGTTTTAATAGTTCTTCATCTAGAACAGATCTTATGAAGTGGTACTTGAGTTCTATATGTTTATTCCTTGAATGAAAGACTGAGTTCTTTGCAAGATGAATGGCACTCTGGCTGTCACTATACAGCCTACTATTCTCCTTTTTCTTACCCAATTCTTCCATGAACCTCTACAACCAAATCATCTCCTTACTAGCCTCTGTAGCAGCAACATACTCTGCTTCCCTTGTTGAAAGTGCAACAACCTGTTGCAGTTTCAAAATCCAACTTACTGCTATTCCACCTACAGTGAACACATATCCTGTGGTGCTCCTCCTGCTGTCTTTATCACTAGCCATATCAGCATCAACATATCCCTGTAGAACAATGTATGAACCTCCAAAACATAATGCATGAGAAGTGGTACCTCTCAAATACCTGAGAATCCACTATACTGCTTTCCAATGCTCTTTACCTGGATTATTCATATACCTGCTCACAACTCCCACTGCGTGTGCAATATCTGGTCTTGTGCACGCCATGGCATACATCAAGCTCCCAACTGCTGATGAATAGGGAATCTTGGACATGTAATCTATCTCTTCCTGTGTCTTTGGGCACATATGCTTGCTTAGTTTGAAATGGATTGCCAAAGGTGTGCTAACTAGTTTTGCATTCTGCATTCTAAACCTCTGCAACACCTTTTCTATGTACTCACCTTGAGACAATGTCAATTTGCGATTTTTCCTGTCTCTTGTTATTCTCATACCAAGGATTTGCTTTGCAGCACCCAAATCCTTCATCGCAAATGATTTAGCTAGTTTTCTTTTGAGCACATTTATATCCTGCATGTTAAACCCTGCAACAAGCATGTCATCCACATACAATAACAAGATAATATATCTTCCATTATCTAGCCTCTTGAAATAAATACAATGGTCAGAATGACATCTATCATAACCTTGTTCTGTCATAAACTTATCAAATTTTAAATACCACTTCCTTGGAGCTTGCTTCAGGCCATACAAGCTCTTCTTCAGCCTGCAAACCAAATTCTCCTTCCCTTTGACCTCATACCCTTGTGGCTGCTGCATATAAATCTCTTCCTCCAAATCCCCATGGAGAAAGGCCGTTTTTACATCTAATTGTTCAAGATGCAAATCTTCTACCACCACTAGACTTAAAATAGTTCTAATTGAAGTCATTTAACAATAGGAGAAAATATTTCATCAAAGTCTATATCTTTCTTTTGTGCAAACCCCTTTACAACAAATCTAGCCTTGTACCGCTTCTTTCCTCCATCTTCTTCCTTCAACCTGTAAACCCATTTATTCTGCAATACCCTTTTTCTGCAGGCAACTTAACCAGATCCCAAGTCTGGTTTCTTACCAATGAGTCCATCTCCTCATCCATGCCTTGCTCCCACTTCTTTCTAGTTTCTACCTGCATTGCTTCGTTTCTACCTGCATTGCTTCTTCAAAACATTCTGGCTCACCAGAATCAGTCATCAATAAATAATACAGTGAAGGAGAGAATCATTCAGGGGGTCTACTTAACCTGGTAGACCTTCTTACAGTTGCAGGAGTTTCAGGTACCTGCTGCTGCTCTTGATTTTTTGGCGCTTTTGGAACTTCATTTTCTTTGATTTCATCAAGCACTGTGTACTATGTGTTTTCCTTTTCTTCTTTCTTTCCATGCAACTGATCTTTGTACATGACCCCTTCATTGAATACTACATCTATACTCCTAATGATTTTGTGATTTTTAAGATCCCATAAGCGATAACCAAAATCATCAACCCCGTATCCAATAAAGGTACATTTCTTGGATTTAGCCTCAAGCTTTGTTCTATCATCTTTATAAATATGGACAAATGCTTCACAACCAAAAGTTCTCAAAAATGAGTATTTTACCTGTTTACCTGTCCATGCCTCCTCTGGAATTCCACCATCCAAAGCGCTTGAAGGCCCTCTATTTATTAAATAAGCAGCAATGTTTACAGCATCAGCCCAAAACTGTAAGGGCAACCCTACATGCAATCTCATACACCTTGCACGCTCCATGATCATTCTGTTCATCCTTTTGACACGCCATTTTCTTGGGGTGTTCCAAGGACTGTCTTCTCTCTACGAATCCCATTGCGTGAACAGTAACTGTCAAACTCCTTGGTGCAGTACTCGCCTCCATTATCAGATCTAAGACATTTCAACCTTTTTCCTGTCTCATTCTCAGCCAAAGATTTCCACTTCTTAAAAGTATCAAACACATCAGATTTCTGTCTAATGCAATAAACCCAAGTTTTTCTAGTTGCATCATCAATAAAAGTAACATAATAACGAGAGCCACCAAGAGATTGTACCTAAGCTAGTGCCCATACATCTATATGGATAAGCTCTAACTTTTCACTCTTCTTTTGTTTCCCAACCCTGAGAAATCTAACTCTCTTCTGTTTTCCATAAACACAGTTCTCGCAAAATTCCAAACTTACCTACTTCAGATCTGGAAGCAGTTTCCTTGAGTGGAGAATCTGCATCCCCTTCTCACTCATGTGGCCAAGCCTATGATGCCACAACGTTGCACCTGTTTCTGTGGAAGCTACAGAAATAGAATAATCAGTGTTATGAGGACATAAATATAACATACCTATACTATCTCCTTTTGCAATTACCATTGATCCTTTAGTAACCTTCCACCACATTTCTCCAAACGTAGACAAACAGCCACCATCTCCCAACTGCCCTGTTGAGATCAGATTTCTTTTCATAGCAGGAATGTGCCTTACATCCTTTAGCAACCAGTCATTTCCATTATTTAGTTTAATCCTTACCTTACCCTTTCCAACAATTTTACATGGTTCATCATCCCCCAATAACACATGCCCAAAATCACCTTGAACATAATCATAAAAGAATTTCCTATGGGGTGTAGCATGACATGAAGCCCCTGAATCTACTACCCAGTAATCACTAGTATTATCTAATGCAAGAATCAAAGCATCTTGTAACACATCACCTGCTACATTAGCTTCCTGGGTAGTCTCTTGCTGCCTCTCACCTTTCTTCTTTGGTGTTCTGCAGTCTTTCCAATTAGATGTCCTTTCTTACCGCAGTTCCAGCATTCTATTTTTCTGAATCTGGACTTGGATCTTCCCTTTTTAGACTTGCCACGATTTCCTGGGCTCCTTCCTCTGTCTTTTTGTCTCCCTCTGCTCTCCATTGTCAACGCATTACTTGATGTCTCACCTGTGCTTTTCCTTCGCATTTCCTCGCTAAGAATAACACTAACAACATCATCAAACTTAAGAGTACTTGAACTAGGGACAGAGTTACTTACAGCCATGACCAAGCTATTCCAGCTTTCTAGCAATGAGCACAAGATTAGAAGAGCCCTAACCTCATCATCAAAGTTCACTTTTACAGAACTTAACTGACTGGTAAGTGTATTAAACTCATTTAAATGGTCAGCAATAGATCCACTTTCCGACATCTTCATATTAAATAAACACTTCATTAAAAATACCTTGTTAGAAGCCGAGGGTTTTTCGTAGAGCTTACTCAATGCGCTCATCACACCCTCTGTTGTTATTTCTTTCGAAATATTGAAGGCCACCAATGAAGCCAGGCACAGCCGTATTGTTCCTAGTGCCTTTCTGTCAAGAACCTCCCATTCTTCATCCTTCATAGCCGCTGGCTATTTTGCTTTTCCGCCCAACGACATGTACAGATCTTTCTGGTACAGATAGTCCTCCATTTGCATCTTCCATAACTGATAGTTTTGGCCATGAAATTTATCGACCCTAAACTTTCCTTCTTCCACCATTTCTCCCACTCGAACCAGGAACCCTTCTTTCCTGCGAGTTTACAAACCAAATAGACCTTTTGGCTCTGATACCAATTGTTAGAAAAACAGTACCGCGGAGCAATAACAATTATACAGTTAAATCAATAAACAAGATGAAAAAACACATTAAACATTACAGAGAGACACAGATATAACGTGGTTCACCCAAATGATGGGCTATGTCCACAAACAAATTTGCCAGTCCTTTTATTTCAGTCCAGAAAGATGAAGCGATACACCCTGCAGCAAAACCGTTGCACTTCCTCTTCACGCTCTCACAGTCTCTCTTCTAGTACAATACAGTACCCACATCCAGTACAATTTACAATGGACCCTCCTCAAACCTTATAAAGGCTTAATCACATGCAATACCATGGGACAATACCATGGGCTACAACAAAACCATGTGCCCAAACCATGTGCTAGACCTAACCGCCTTTGACTCGATCTCAAGTCAAGGTTAACACATGCAATACTATGGGACAATACCATGGGCTAAAACAAACCATGTGCCCAAACCATGTGCTAGACCTAACCACCTTTGACTTGATCTCAAGTCACGGTTAACACTAACAGCGGTGATGAAATGGAAGATACACCAAATGGATGGCAAGATTGCTTTCTTGAATGGTGTAGTAGAAGAGGAAGTGTACGTAGAACAACCACTTGGTTTTGAGACACATGACAGGGAGTCTCATATGTGCAAATTGAAGAAATCCATGTACGGTTTGAAACAGTCACCCAGGACATGGTACGGTAGAATTGACAGCTTTCTATCCAGTTTGGGATTTACCAAGAGTAAAGCAGATTCCAACCTTTACTACAAGGTTGAAGATGGCAAACCAGTGATGCTCCTACTATATGTAGATGATCTGTTTGTGAAAGGTATGGATGGGTTGATTGATGATACGAAGAGAAATCTTGCTGCCAAGTTTGAAATGAAGGACTTGGGTATGATGCATTATTTTCTAGGCATAGAGGTGTGGCAGAGTGCAGATGGAATCTCCCTTGGACAAGGGAAGTATGCAGTTGAGATACTGAAGAGGTTTGGGATGATGGATTGCAAGGCTGTGGCCACACCTATGGCATCAAACCTGAAACTATTGAATGATGCTTCATCAGATATAGTTGATGCTACAATGTATCATCAGATGATTGGGTCCTTGATGTACCTGACGAACACGAGACCAGATATTTGCTTTGTTGTGAACACCTTGAGCCAGTTCTTGACAGATCCGAGACATGTTCACTTGATTGTTGTAAAGCATATTCTGAGGTACTTGAGGGGTACAGTTGATTATGGGCTCAAGTATGATGTGAATTAGAAGATTAACCTGGAAGGTTATGTTGATTCAGATTGGGAAGGCAATGCCATTGATAGGAAGAGCACTTCAGGGTGTTGCTTTAGTATGGGATCAAGTGTGATCTCTTGATTTAGCAGGAAAAAATCCCGTGTGGCACTGAGTACAGCTGAAGCAGAGTATGTCACAGCTTGTTCAGCTAGTTGTGAGGCAGTATGGCTAAGGAAGCTATTGTCTGATTTATTTGATCTCTAGTTGGATGCTACTTGTATACGTTGTGACAACCAGATTTTCGTGAAGTTGTCAGAGAATCCAGTGTTCCATGACAAGTCGAAGCATATCGAGATCAAGTATCACTATATTAGGGATATACGGTGCAAAGGGGAGCAGTGAAGCTCCAGTATGTTGCGACGAAGGAACAGGTAGCTGATGTATTGATGAAGCCATTGGCTAGGGTGAAGTTCAAGTACTTCAGGGAGAAGCTTGGTGTTCTCCAGATCGAGGTTTCCTCCAAGGGAAAATGATGAGACCCAGAGCCATTCTGACATGGTGAGAGGATTGGTTCCTTCCATGGTTAGATGTAAGGGCTGAGCCATTCTATCATGGTGAGAGGATTGGTTCCTTCCATGGTTAGATGTAAGGGCTGAGCCATTCTATCATGGTGAGAGGATTGGTTCCTTCCATGTTAGATATGAGTGCTGAGCTGTTTTGATATGACTGTAGGATTGGTTCCTACATGATCAGATATAAAGGCTATTTCCATTCTTAAAATGGAGCTGCCTGGTGAGGTACCAGGAATACTTGGTCTAGGACTGAGGGCCATTCTAATATGACTGTAGGATGTGTTCCTACATGATTAGATGTGAGCGCATGGCCATTCTGATGTGATTGAGGGATGTGTTCCCACTTGATCAGATATAAGGGTTGTTTCCATTCTCTTGGAGAATGGAGGCACCTAGTCAGTTACCAGGAAACCTCAACCTGGGGTTGAGAGCCTTTCCATCATGGTTGCAGGATGTGTTCCCACATGGGTGGATGTAAGTGTAGAGCCCTTCCATCATGGCTGCAGGATGTGTTCCTGCATGGTGGATATAAGTGCAGAGCCCTTCCATCATGGTTGCAGGATGTGTTCCCACATGGGTGGATGTAAGTGCAGAGCTCTTTCATCATGGTTGCAAGATGTGTTCCCGCATGGGTGGAAGAGCGGAGCCTTTTTAGCATGGTTGCAGGATGTGTTCCCGTATGGCTAAATGTGAGTGCTAGGCCTTTCTAATGTGATTATAGGATTGGTTCCTACATCATCAGATGTGAGTGTTGGGCATGCCTTTCTGACGAGTAGGTCAGATGTAAGTGTTGGGAGGGCCATTCTGACTTGGTGTTAGATATAAGCGCTAAAGAAGACCTACATGGAGGCTAGGCCTACAACCAGCATGAAAAAGGGCTAGCTCTATAGAAATTCCTATGACGAGAAGAATCATGAGATAACACCCATGATGATCCAGTGATGATGATCCAGATCGAGTGATGATCCAGATCCAGTGATGATGTCCAGTGATGATCCAGATCGAGTGATGATCCAGATCCAGTGATGGTGATCCAGATCCAATGATGATCCAGATCTGAAGATGAAGATGACTTGAATATGAAGATGACTTGAAGACGAAGATGACTTGAATATGTAGATGATGAGATGATCCAGAGAAGAATACCAGTGATGAAAATTGTGTCAAGAGAATACCTTCCTAGTTTAGAGGGAGTGTTGATGTACTTGTAACTTCGGAATGTATTCACTTATATTTCTTATATATTGTAACCCAATGTTTATTCCAAGATGTACTTGTGTCATGTCATGCTCCGATGTTCCTATCAAGAGGATCTATAATGTAAACAAGTCATGTCAAGTCATTGTGGGTAACCCTCCTATTGTCTAAGGGTTAAAGTACCTGCAGTTCTAGGGCACTAGGGTTATTAGACTCTCCTAGAGAGGTCGGCCCTAGTAGGGTTTTAGTCATGTCGAGATTAGTATAAATAGAGAGCTAGACTCTCTATTTAGTACACATCTCACACACACTCAAGTGTAGCGCATAGTTGAGGAAGGAGAAGACATTGGGGCTAGATAGAAAGAAGGTTACTGCTGTCGGGAGATCACTTACTATTTTGGGTTTTAATTTGGTGCTGACTTTATCTCTGAGGAAGTTGCGGGGTTTTCTCCATTTATGGTTTCCCCGAGGAAAAAAACTGTGTTCATTGTCTCGTGTTTGATTGATATGCTTGTTGTTCTCTTAGTTAAAGATCCTAATGTTAAAAATATAACATTTTGTTAGCATTAGATATGGAGGATAAGGTGTTAATCATGGTTGGTACATAGAGCTTTAATTTTATGTTGTAAACCATATTTTAGGGCTCAAGGTCCATGAACGACACCTTGAATCACCATATATGACCTCTCATGTTGATAGTTTTGTTTTGAATGGGGATATGGGAACCATCATGAGTTTCTAATACTATGTATATGTCTTAGGAACTTAGACATAATAAGAGAGGAAACCTAGGCCTTACCCCCTAAAAGATGCTTCTATCCATATAGAGCCAAGAATGATGTGTTGAACAACCTCAATAGATACTTCCATGGTTTCATTTACCTTGAAACCGGGATATTAGTGCCATTAGAACATTTTTAGCAATAAGTACAGATATTAGGCCCCTTCACATGGGTGGGGGTAACACTTTGTCCTTAGGCCTTAAACGACATTGTTAACCATTTAGGGCCAAAATTGATTCCTCCAACCACCACACATGATGTTGCAAGTGAATCATTTGAATCTTAATCGGGATATGCATGCCATCATCGTTTGTTGAGCACTAGGTATGCATCTGAAGGACATGGACATAGTCATGGGAGGAAACTATGGTCTTAGACCCTAACTAAAGCTTATATGCATCCATGGATAGGAAGGATGCCTTAAAAAATCACAAATTCCATCTCATAGGTATATTTGGACTATGAATATGGATGTTAGTAGAATTAGGTGGTTTTAAGCAACAGGTATGGGAACTCTAAGACACATTTGAGGGAATATGTTCATTCCTTAGGCCATAATGGAATTTTTAAGGCACCCATGTTAATGAACAATTCCTTGAAGCACCACATATGACCTACTCAAGTTATGCTCGGTCTCCAAGAAAATATGCATATGCCTTTAAGAGGTTTTGAGGATTATATATGGGTATTAAGCCCTCAACATGGTCAAGGGAGGAAATACAAGACTCGATCCCTAAATAATATTTCTAGCATCTATGGCTACACATGTGCCATACTCACTATCCCTATATGCTTTAATCACTTGCCCTCCCTAACTTTGTATTTCCATTTCTCTCTATCTCTATGTGTATGTGTGTGCATCTTTCCCCTTCTCTCTATAACAACTTCCCTCTCTCTATCTATCTCTATGCATATGTGTGTGTCCCTCTCTTACTCCCCATCTCTCAAAACCTCTCTCCACCTTGTCTATACCTCCCTTCCTATCCATCCCTACATCACTCTCTCTTTATTGTTTCCCCCTTCCCCCTCTCTCGTTGTTTGTCACACCTCCCCCCTCTCTCTCCCACACAATCTATCTCTCTCTCTATATGTGTGTGTGTGTGTCCCTCCCTCATTCACCTCTTTCATAACCTCTCTCCACCTTCACTATAACTCCCTCACTATCCCTCCCTCCACCACTCTCTCTCTCTCTCTCTCTCTCTTTGTGTGTCTGTGTGTGTCTGTGTCTCCCTCCCCCTTTTCTCTCTCTATATATTTGTGTGTGTGTCACTTCATCACCCCCCCTCTCTCATAGTCTCTCCCCACCTTCTATACACCTCCCTTTATTGCTCACCCATCCCCCTCTCTCCCACATAATCTATGTGTCTGCGTGTGTGTCCCCTTCTCTCACAAACTCCCTCTATCTCTCCCTCTCTCTCCACCTTCTATTTACCTCCCTCTATCAACATATCCCTCCCTTCTCCCTTAATTACTAGCCCTCCATGGAATTATTCATCTACCTATCCTCTCCCTCTCTCTCACTCTCAACTTGTATCCCTCCCTCCCTACCTCTTTTCACACTCCCTCTCCATGCTTCTCTCTTTCACAGCCTCTCTCTCTCTCCATCCCCCAACCCTCCACCCTCTGTCTTGGACACCATCTCTCTCTCTCTCTATGTGTGTGTGAACTTTCCCCCTTTCTGTCCTTGTGTCGATCCCCCAACCCCGCCTCGCACACACACAACTTCTATTGCTCCCTCACTATCTCTTTCTTTCACTCTATCTCCATCCCTCCCTCATGCCCCCTCCTCCCTCTCTATATTATTCTCTCTCACACTCTCTCCACATCATTCTCTCTCTCTCTCTCTCTCTTATACTTTCTTCCTCTATTTTTTCAACTTATTCCTTCTCCTCAACCCCCTACCTCATTATGACCCTTATTCTCTAATTTATCGCATTTCATTCCCATCTCTTCAATTCCCCCCTCCTTTGCCTCTTTCCTCCAACACATCCTATTCCTCCTCTAATACTCCATATCCACCTTTCCATTCACTAATCCTCTCTCTCATCAAAACATCACCCACTTCCTCCCCTCCACCTTATCCCCCTTCGTCACTCAAATTTTGCGTACTACTTCTAACCCTATATTTATTCAACACCTCTCCTCCTCCTAATAATCCTCTCAATCCCCACTCCCCTTCACCCTTGTAACCCATAATTTTCTCATTCCATTCATCTTTCTCCACTTGAATTTACAACATCCTCTTATAACCTTGACCCTTCTCCGCCCCCTCTCAACTATTAACCATACTCACTCGAACTTACACCATCCTCCTAGGCCCTTGACCCTTCTCCACTCCCTCTCAACTATTAACCTTTCCCACTTGAATTTCCAACATCTTCCTATGCCCTTAACCCTTCCCCACCCCCTCTCAACTATTAACCATCCCCACCTGAGCTTTCAACATCCTCCTAGGCCCTTAACCCTTCAACACCCCCTCTAAACTATTATACATACATTTGATATATTGCGTATAGTGCTAGATTTTTAGCTCTACAAAACGCGTGCACGTTATAGAACTACATAACGTGCATGCGTTTTGTAGTTCCATAGCACACGCGCATTTTGTAGTTCTATAACGCGCACACATTTTCCAATTCTACAAGGGAGGGAAATGTAATTTAAATTTAAACATGCCAATTCACTTGGTCGCATGTCACCAATAGTCCTATGTGTATGGTTTGGAATTTGCTTCGGTAATACCAAACCTGTGCTATGGTATATGATAAACCATAGCTAATTGGGAATTTCTTCCAGCTTCTGAAGAAGTCATTGTTTACGCACTTGTTACAGTATGCTACACACAATCATAAGTTTACGAAATCTTAAACATAAATATGTAATTTTTATTAAAAAATATTATATGTTCCTATTTTTTTCAATTTCTATTGTGTCCTAACTCCTTAAGTCAAAAAACATGTTGTTAGTGTTTTTTCCATAACTTTTTCAATTCTTAATCATTTTAAGAATAAATTATATGGTGCACTAGAAGACACCAACCTCTACATTCTATAAAAAACCCATTTCATGATCATTTTATTAAGACCTTAAAAGGCTGCACCCACAAAAGACGTACCATTTTCGAGGAATGATCGCTTACATAATTTTAAAATAATTAAAAATTACTAATTTTATTTTCAAAAAGTAGTGCTACACTAGTGCTATATGTTCTGTACATGCCTGGCAATTTTTGTATCCAGAAAGGATCATTTAGGCCCTCAAAGGCTGCACTCACAAAAACATATACCTTATCATTTGCCTAAAAAATAAAAAATAAAAAGTGATTGTTAGAAAAAATGAAACTTGACATAGTTATAAAAATTTTCAATACATAAACCTTATATATTCGGAAACGTGATTCAATTTCCTACATTTAATATTTTTTACTCAAAGCAAGATATTTTTTGTAAGTATCTCAAAAAATACACTTAATTTGAGGAATGCTTGATTTTTCAGTTTTCTATTGCATCTAACGTGCCAAAAGTGACCCGAGGGTGTGTGCAAGAAGTTGAGGGTCTCTTTTGGCGTGTTAGATGCAATACAAAACTGAAAAAATAGACATCCATCAACTTGCATGGATATTTTGAGACACTTACACAATGAATCTTGCAATCAGTTAAAAACAAGAAATGTAGGAAATTGAATGACCTTTCCAAATATTTTTTTTTTTTCTATTGAAAATGTTGTTAACTATCTAAAGTTAGATAAATTTTATTGGGCACTTTTTATTTTTGGGACAAATTATAAGGTATATGTTTTTGTGGGTGCAACGTCTGAGTGTCTAAATGATGGAATAAACTTACGAAAACCGATATACATATAGAGAACATATAGGACTAGTGCACGACTACTTTTCCAATAATAAAAATAATATTTTTAATTTTTTTTAATTATCTAAGAGATCAAACCTCGAAAATGGTACATCAATTGTGGGTGCAGCGTTTGAATGTCTTAATGCAATTATTTGGAAATGGGTTTTTTACAACATGTAGAGGTTGGTGTTCTTTAGTGCACCATACAATTTTTTTTAAATGGTTGAGAAACGAAAGAGATATGGACGAAACACTACAAGTTTGTTTTTTGAGTTGAGTAGTGATGACAGAAGATAAATAAGAAAAAAACAGAAAAAATTATGTATTCTTGTTAAAATTTACATATTTAGAATCTGCAAAAAAAACTATATCTGTTTCTAAAATCTCATAAAAAATGGAGGTGTGCAGCATAATCAGACGAATCGCTAAACATGAGCTTATTGAAAATTTGGATATAATATTGAATTAGACATGGTTTATCATACTCCAAGGCATAGACATGTTGAATCTGAAGCAAAGTACAAAGCAGACACATAGGCATAGGAATTACACGAAAGCATGGGTGGAGGCTCGGCCTTATCATTTGGAGGGAATAAATTTTTGAGAATTAAACAATACACGAGCGCGATTTAGTTAAACAAAACGCATGCGCATTTTATATAAACAAAATGCATGCACGTTATGTACAAACAAATCACATGCGCATTTTGTAAAACAAAAAATAGCATTCATCTTCATCATCATCATCATCATCTTCATCTTCATCATCTTCGTCATCATCATCATCAACGTCATCATCACCATCGTCATCATCATCATCACCATCGTCATCATCATCACCATCAACATCATGAACATCATCATGAACATCATCATCACCATTGTCGTCGTCATCATCATCAACATCATCCTCATCCTCCTCATTCTCATCATCATCATCCTCATCATCATCATCATCATCACCTTCCTCGTCATCATCATCATCATATTCATCATCATCATCATCCTCAACATCAAAATCATAAACATCATCATCATCATCATCATCATCATCATCATGATCATCAACATGATCATCATCTTCATCATCTTCATCTTCATCATCATCATCATCTGTTAGAATAATCAACCCATAGTTAGCTACCTTAGACATTAATTAATCCATTTTTGTCTTATTTGCCTAGTTTCCATGTTCCACTTTATGCAAGTTGTCATCTACACATCCATAGTGGTCAAAATTGCTAATTTTGACTCATGGAATCAAATCTGCTTTATTCCTGGCCTTCTTAGCGCCCTTCTGGTTTTTCTGCTTTATTGCCTGCTTTTTCAGTGCTTTAAGGCAATTGGGAAAGTTTGACTAGGTGAGGTTAACTATTTTTTGTCCTCCACATCCTCCACTCTTTTCTCCTATGAAAAGCATGTATGAGTTGTCCTTCCATTACCTTTTAGCTTCCCCAAGTGCTTTTGCCAATTCGTGAGCTCCTTGACAATCTTGGAAACTGCTTTATGCACCTATGGGGGATTTGCTTAATTTTAGTAAGCCTGCTTTTGACTAGATTCGAATTGCCTCCTCATGCATTCAAATCCCTTACGTAATTATTTATTGTGGCAGCCTATGATGTTACAGGGTTGGCTATTGTACACTGATTAAATACAGTTTAGTGTTCAGCTCCATATTCAGTCTCTTTTGTGAGTGATTTTGCATGTACAATTGATAATTGTTGTGAGTGTAATTGTTCTATCACTGGGTTCAATTTCCACATGGTATCAGAGCCTTTGTAGATTGATTTCTCTCCTTCCAACTTGTTTTGCAGGTTCGACATCAGTGACTGGGAGCCTTCTACTGACAGCCAGGACAATTTCTGAGCTATGGATCAATCTCAGAAGATCATCTTGACTCCCTTCAACTTCTTTGAATGGAAAGCTAAGATGGAGATACTATTGAGAGTGAAAGGCCTCTACAGAGTGACTATGGTAACAGAAGCAAAGCCCAATGCAGCTGCAGAGAATATAAAATGGCACAACAGGAGGGATGAGGCCTATGGTCTCTTGTGTCTGAGTATTTCCAGAGACCTCCTTTTCCATCTTGATGGATTGACATCACCGAATGAAGTATGGGAGAAGCATGTTGATATTTTTGGAAAGACAGATGAGATGAGGGGACATCAAATCGAAAATGAACTGATCTCCCTGAGTCCAAATAGCTTTGAATCCCTGCAACTCTATTTCTTCAAGTTTAAAGCACTTGTTTTGCAGCTAAAACAATGTGGGATCGAAAAGAAGGATGATCAGCTGGTCTTGGCCATACTCTCGAAACTTGGCCCTAACTATTCAGTGTTTGTTTCGACCTTCTATGCCACAAAGTTGATAGCTCGAACCTGGAAGATGCCTAGCCTTGCAGATTTCATGGAATCTCTCACACAAGAACAAGACAAACTGGTGATGATGGGCACCATCAAACCATCCAAAGATCAAGATTTGGTTGCTGGAGATTCGAGGGTGGATTCAAAAAGCAAAAATAAAGCTAAAAAGCCACCTGAGAAAAAGAGAGACAAGAACAAGTCTCCGGAGGAGCCTCAAGGTTCCAAGAAGAACTACCAGAAGAAGAAGAATAAATGAGAAATGAGCAAGTGCGCATACTGCAGTAAGGGTAATCATACTGAGAGCTCCTGCATGAAAAATCAAATAGACATGCTGACCCAACTCTTGGAGAAGAATGGCATCTCCCTTCCAGACAGCTCAAAGAAGACAGAAGGAGGATCAAGTTCAGAAGACAGAGAGAGAGTTCATGCAATGGTTGCTGGCACATCAAGCTCACCTAGTTTCATCATTGACTCTGGAGCTTCAAGACATATGGTTTCGACCAAGGAGGCATTCACCTCACTTGACATGTCGAAA
>LPNX011050302.1:0-26520 GCA_001517045.1 Pseudotsuga menziesii
CACCCTGTAAGGGGGCATTCTGTGTTCTGTGGCTGGCACATTATGGACATTAAATCGGGTCACTGCTTGTTTCATAGTTTAGCCATCAAAGTCGTTAAGCTGGGTTAGTTGATATATCCACACAGAGTAAATGGTATCCTGTCCCAACATGTGATTCATTTCTTAAAGAGGGAATCATTGTTTTTTCCAAGGTTGGCCCCTCTAGGTGGTTAAATTGGGTCATTGTTTGTTCAACAGTTGAGTCATCAAGGTTGTTAAGTTGAGCCAAATGGTATATACACAGGGTAAACAACATTCCACCTCTTAATAGGAGTTGGATGCTCATCACTTCAGTAAAATTTTGAATAATCTTCAATACTTCTGAACTAAGTGAGCTATTGCTTGTGTATTGGCTGTTTACCTTGCTTTCTCCTTCTCAGCCCCCATAAGCCTTGATCTTCATAGGTCTATAGAACAGATGAAATCTAGGATTATGTAGACTGGTTTTGCACTTTTAGTCTTTTGTAAGAGGCCTTTTCTCTACTTCAAGGTTTTCATCTCTGCTTTGAGCCCAGTAGTGTCTTTGAAGTGCTTATGTACATGGATTGCTGTTGGTGGTAAATATGAGCTTTAATGTCAATTATTTAAGAAGTTGTAGAATATGATTTATTTTGCAGTGTGTGACTATATATCCGGCTTCTGTCAGATGTTTAGCTAATTCCTTTTGTGCTCTGCACCTTTGAGTTATATCCTTTGTTCCTAACATAGGCTGGTTGGCAGTTTATTATTTAGCACTAATCAGTATTTTTGTTTTTGTTTATATTTTTCGTCGATTCTGCAATGATATGTTCTTCAATTGTTAATTATTTGCCCTTCTTTTCCCATACACCATCCCTTCCTAGCCAACCTAGCCATCACAACCAGTACAGAAAAATGGAAGAAAGAAAGAAACAGGAAAAAGAAAAAGAAAAAATAAGGATACATGCATTGTATGGCCATTCTATCTCACACAGAACAAGATCTACTCGATTGATTGTTTACATTGTTTGATTTAGGTCAGCCAAGAAACATGGCAATGGCATCAATGGAAACCATGCAAGAGCAATCAGACATGATTGGAATGGCCACAAATACTAGCCTTCCTCAAAAAAGGGGCTGAGAAGATGAAATTGGTGCTGGATTAACAGATAAGAAATGGCCAGGATGGGACTGCACAAATTTATGAACTCAGAAATGGCCAGGGTGGGATTGTAAAAATTTGACATACTTAGGATTACGGTGAGTATTGACTGTTGACACTTGTATGTGCAGAAAATGTTGCAATTGGATCCTTCAAAACAAATTTCTACCATTAGCGCATTATCACATCCTTACTTCTTTGAATTCCACAGTGTTAATTCTTTAACCTTACCTTTCGAGTGAAACATACTACCCAAATTTGGCTAATTAACATTAAAATCCCGAAATTCCAATGTAA
Source organism: Pseudotsuga menziesii (assembly GCA_001517045.1). Taxonomy (NCBI): domain Eukaryota; kingdom Viridiplantae; phylum Streptophyta; class Pinopsida; order Pinales; family Pinaceae; genus Pseudotsuga; species Pseudotsuga menziesii. The sequence continues at coordinate 1,457 of LPNX011050302.1, forward strand.
TGTGAATTAAATATTTTAAAAATATCCAAATTTTCTTTATAATGTTCTTTTATCATTTTATACTTATTCACACGGTTTGAAATTTTAAAACCTTAAAGTATGAAAATATTATACCCTTAACACTTTGGTCTATCAAAATATATTTAATGATCAATTTTTCAATCTAAATCTCACTCACAATTCATAAGAGCATTGAGACTGGCGAGTATTGATCTGTCAATACTCTGTCAAGGAAAATCGTAACAGCATTAAGGTAAGTATTCATCTCTGAGCTGGACTTGAGGTACTAGGGAGTGTTGGGAGTCATACACAAGAGTGTGGAAACTATGGTTTGGAGGTCTTGGGTTTCCAGAGACCTGAAGCTCCAGAATCTGTTGTTAAAATTGGATGAGGGATTGCTGAAAGTTGCAGAGATGGGGCTTGGACGAGTTCTACGTCCCAATTTCAAGGCCTACACAAATGCGGTAATTATGTGTCAAATTGATTTCCTGTTGCTGTTTTCATATACAGATTGGGAATTTTAAATTGTTTCTAAGAATTTGGGTCTAGTCAATATCAATTACTTACTCTTAATTTTAACTGCATCTTCAATAAATTACAGTTTGAAAAGATTCATTTGGGTGCTTGCAGGTGGTAACTCTTTAGTACAAGGCACCTAAATTGCAATTGCTCTTGGGAGAAACACTTTACTCTTTCGCAATTGATATGTGGGCTATTGGGTGCATTTTTGGTATATATTTCATTTTAATCATAGGAGAGCTTTATGTTTTCAGTTGGATGTGAAATTTATGTTTATAATTGACAAGTTTTGGCATATATTTCAACTGCTTTGATTTTATGAGTGATGCAGCTGAACTACATATAAAGCCACCTTTGTTTGAACAAAGGTCGGAGTGGGATCAGCTCAGAAAAATATTCCAGTGATTTTCTTATGCTTTATGTGTAACTCTTTGAGCTCAGAGATCCTTTTAAAGCATTAGAGTGTGAACATTAAAGAAGAGTTTAATTTTTTCTCTTTGAAAGTTTAGTAGATCTTATTTTAAAATAAAATGATGAATCTATGTTGATGTAAACTAAGTATTGATAATTTAACCATCATATGCAGGTTACTTGGTACTCCCAATGAAGATGTATGGCCTAGCGTGACAGAATTTCCAAAGTTTAAGCCAAAGGATTTGAGTAATGTTATCCCAGGTTTAGATGATTGCGGTTGTGATTTGCTATGGGTACGCTTTTGTACTAACAAGTAAATTCTTTAGAATGAATCTTATAGTTTTTAATAATAACATTTTGTATGTGTAGAAAATGTTGCAATTGGATCCTTCAAAACGAATTTCTGCCATTTGCGCATTATCACATCCTTACTTCTTTGAATTCCACGGTGTTAATTCTTTAACCTTACCTTCCGAGTGAAAGATACTACCCAAATTTGGCTAATTAACATTAAAATCCTGAAATTCCAATGTAATGTGAATTAAATATTTTTAAAATATCCAAATTTTCTTTATAATTTTCTTTTATCATTTTATACTTATTCACACGGTTTGAAATTTTAAAACCTTAAAGTATGAAAATATTATACCCTTAACACTTTGGTCTATCAAATTATATTTAATGTTCAATTTTTCAATCTAAATCTCACTCACAATTGGAAAGTACTTTGAAACCTTATCCATTTTTGAAGGATATCTAATTACATACTGTGAAAACAATATGCAATATGGAATACAATAAATATATTATAATTAAGTAAATAATATTAATTTATTTATTAATATTTTGGAGATATTTTTATATGTCGATCTTAATTAGCAATAACCCTATGGATAGATATAAATTTGGCACATTGGTAATGCTTTTCTCTATAATATACATATCAAATTCACACATATTTGAACACATTAGTATTATTAATATGGTTGTTACTAGTGTTTATGTTAACTAAGTTAAGATATTCAAACAATGTTAGTGATCTCCACATGGCTTAGGGTTCACGGAGAAAATTTTAGGACATGAATCACATGAAAAAAATAACATTAACTTAATAAAGTAATCCATGGCCAATAATGGTTTGTCAGTTGTGGTGAAACATAGTCAATGCCACTCAATCAAACTAAACCATACACACCAAGGTTCCCTAATGTAAACCATGGTTGACCAAAATCAAACAATAGCTAAGCACAACACAATGAAGTTAACCATGGTCAAAGAGTAGTCACCCTTGCTTATCTATGGTTAAACTTTATCAACCATGTTTCAAAACATGGTGAAACTTTTTCCTCCTTCGTTGAAATGGAAAAACTTATTCAACTATCATTTAATACCTTTCATTAAAATGGTCAACCATTGCTAAGAAAACTTTAATTATAATCCACCATGGTGCACTAAAGTCAACTATGAAAATACAATAGTCAACCATGGTTCACTATAGTTTAACTTAGTTATCCACCCTTTGTCAACCATGGTAAACAATGGTTACATAAGGTCAATTTCTCATCAAAATCAACCATAATTTACTAATTTCAACCATGGTCAATTAAAGTCAACTTACAGAAACTAAAGTCATTGAAAATAATCAACAATTCATTAAATTCAAGGATATTTCACTAATGTCAACCATTGTTAATTAAAATCATCCATGGTTAAACAATATTGATGCATTGTAAAGTATGTTCTAACTTATCTAATGATCATTTGTCACCCATCGCCAACCATGGTCAATGTTGGTAAAAAAGGTTAATGTTTCCTAACCAAAGTCAACCATATATAACCAAGCTTCTCTATAGTAAACCATGGTTAACCAAGTTCAAACAATAGTTGACCATGGTGCATTAAAGCTGACCATGGTATGCTAAGGTCGACAATGTACAAATAATAGTCATTCATGGTTTGTTATGGTCAAACTTAGTTAACTATCATTTAACCAAGTTGACAAAGTTTGACCAGGTTGACGAATGATACACAACCGTAGGTTCATTAAAGTAAACCATTGTTAAGCAAATTCGAACAATAGTTAACCGTGGTGCATTCCTTAGGTAAGAAAAGTGAACCATGGTTTATTAATGTAAAACATGCTTAACTAAGTCAACCATATCCAACCATCATTCACTAAAATAAACCATGGCCAAACAACAACAACTTATACTTGACTATGGTCAAAATTAGTCATCCATGTTCAAGCATGGTGAAACTTTGTTAACCATTATTCAATATGATAAAAAATGGTGAACAATCTATTAACACCTTTAATTAACATGGTTAATCTGGTTAAACATAGTCAAACTTAGCTAAGCAAAGGAAACCATGCTTTCTGAAAGTCAACCATGGTTGACTAATTCAACCAAAATTAATGATGGTCAAATAATAGTCACTCAACCATACACAACCGAGTTTCACTAATATAAACCATGGTTTACCATAGTCGAACAATAGTCAAGCATGATGCATTAAGGTCAACCATGGTCGAACAATAATCACCCTTGCTTAACTATGGTTAAACTTAGTCAACCATATTTCAAATCAAGGTTAAAATTTGTTAGCTTAAGTTGATTATGGAAAAAAATATTCAACTATGATTTAGCACCTTTCATTAAAATGCTCAACTACTACTAATAAAAGCTAATTATTGTCCACTAGGATGCACTACAGTCAACTATGCATATAAAATAGTCAACCGTGGTTCACTATAGTTGAGCTTAGTTCTTCATGATTTGTCAATCATGTTTGACAATGGTCCAACATGGTCAACCTTTTCTGACCAAAATAAACCATATTTTTCTATTGTCATTTTCTAGGATTGGTGATATTAATATGCATTTACTAGGATTGGATCGGAGTCTCAAGTAACACATCACCAACATTCTTTCTTTACCTCTTTGCATATTTTGTTGCATGCCGTTGGACACATAGAGTCATGCATTTTTTTTATCATCTTAACATTGTCTTACATCTAAAGTACATATATGGAACATATTTCCCTTCACAATGTATCCAATACTGTTGCCAATAGACATAGTTGGACATTTTATCCGAGCTACTATTTTATCCAACTTAAAGTACATATTATTATCCTCTATGGCAATAAAAACTTCATTCATTTTGCATAATTTAGCACCAACATTTGAAACATCCATTAGATATTCCATTATCACTTAAAAGTTCACATCATGAGATACAAGATGCTTTTTCTTCACAAAAGCAATCAATGTTAATTGGTTGCAAAACAATTAAAGAAAATGTTGATGTATGGGGTTGTGCCCTCCTTGGCTAGGTGTATCTTCCTTTATTAAGTGTGTTCTTCATCATTTCCTTCTAGTTGAAGTCAAAATCATCCTTATTTTTCTATCAGTTGAAGTTGAAAGCATCGATGTTTTCCTCCCCATTTAGGAATGGCTCAAGGGATGAAGTTGAAAGCATCGATGTTTTCCTCCCCATTTCGGAATGGCTCAAGGGAAAGGAATTAAGTCTCAAAGAGATGTCTCAACTATTGATGTGATTCCTAGAGGGGATGTTGGAACTAAATTGAGAGTGGAAAAATGATAGATGCCCCACTGAAATAGAATGTTGAAAACATTACTCTGTAAATAACATGCTTCCTGGTGTTTATTATCATGTGGCCATAGTGTAAGGTGATGCACGACAATGGTAATGTGTTTATTATCATTGGTGCAAGTTAAAAATTTGGGCACTAGTACAAAGAGGGTCTTAAATTCTCAAGGATCTTATCCATCAATTGTCACTAAGGATCCCACAAGGAAGATGATAGGGTGTTAATCCTTTCATTCCAGACATGGGATGGATACATGGTAGAAATCAATTGGTGCATGTTTTATAGTTACACACTAGTATAGTAGGGGTACTATGACCTGCAATAATATTAGTCGTGGATGATATTTGTGAACGATAAAAAAGGTTTCATTCACCATGTACAAACACATCACTTAATCCTTTTTTGTCCAAGAAAAAGGGGACACTTGGAACCTTTCTACTGGTATGGGTTATAAAGTAGTGTTTACGAGGAAAGGGTTATTTTACAACCACATGAGTCACAATTGTTAATCATTTCATCATCAATGATGGGGAAAAAACACAAAATAAAGTGGCTCAGGACTTACTCTAAAGGAGTGAAACCTAATATCCATTAAAAAACACCACATGGAATGGTTTTTTTTTAAAACGAATAAGACACTTTAATAAAGAAATGAAAGGAAATAAATTAAAAAATTAAAAACAAAGAACAAGGAGGAGGGTAAGGAATGAAAAGAAAAAGAAACCTATGCAACAATAGATGCAATATTTTAAAAATATTTTGGATTTGGTGCCGTGATAGTAGTGAAAATGAATTGGGGCTAGACCTGAAAAAGTATTAGTACATAAATTAAAAACAAAATGATACCACATATCTGAAACAGAGATCGGATATGTGACAAAGTCTATATAAAAATTGAAGAGCATTCCAATTTGCTTAATATATGGGTGATTTTCACATAGTCAAATAAATGCAAGATATTAGACATTTTCGAGTGGTTGCACTAGAAAAATACACTTAATCCAAACATGGAATTATAATTATGAGTAGGAAAGTTTTGTTACCCTCTCAATTTTGACATATTTTATTACAGGAACTTTAATTTAAGAAACTATAAGTTTTAATGAACTTTCAAATGTTTGAACATGTGGGGATTTTAGATTGACTATTACAATAAAATGTTGTAGCATACATACATGATCAAATTGACGATAAGTATAGAAAAAAAATTCAATGCAGTTGTCGAGGATTGAACTAAAATTATGTAGTAAACATTTCATGGAACGAATGTAATTATAGTAAAAAAATATTGAGTACCATTGTTAAGGACCAAATCCGAGCCATCCACGTGACAGGAAAGGAAAGTGACCATTCTAGTACAATGATCAAGTATGAATTATATTGACCATTATAGTACAATGATTATAACTTAACTTCTTTGCCATGCACGTTGATTGTTTGGAATATTAAATCGACTAAATCCTATCAATAAGTGGCCGTAACTAGAATTGGAATTTGACGGGCAATTTTCCTGTTATAGGGAATTTTGCCAAGCAAATACAAGTAATTTTTTTCATAAAACTATATATTTAAACCGAAAAATAAGTAATCTAAACGTTTTTTTAATGTTTAACCAGTTTATTGTGTTTCACTGACACCTTCCTGTTGTGACTTGTGAGTCTACGTGTTATGTTGTTGATGATGTGATTCATGTTATTTGACTAATGTTGTTATTCTTTTATTTTGACAATATTCTATAAATCAGTGAAAGATTCACTAGTTTTTACAATTTTTTATAATGAAGTTAAATATTCTCCAAGTTTTTACAACATTATATAATAAAATGAAAGATTCGCGAAGATTTTACAAGATTATATAATAAAATGAAAGATTCGTGAAGATTTTACAAGATTATATAATAAAATGAAAGATTCGTGAAGATTTTACAAGATTATATAATAAAATGAAAGATTCGCCAAAATTTTACAACATCATATAATAAAATGAAAGATTCGCCAAATTTTTTATATATACATATTATATTATTGATAAAATCGCCTTCAAATTTTCCTATATATCGGAGAGATTCGCCCAATTTTTATACATATAAATCTAGGGGGGGTTCTTAAAATCATCCCTGCTTGGGATGAGTTGGAAGTTCAGTATACTTGGAATGAATCAATTTAGGTCAAATTGGAGTGGAAGAGTAACTCCCATGGAAGAGGAAGATACATTTTGGAGCTAGTGAGACACTTGGACTAGATTCCCTAGATCTATGACAACAATGATGACAATTCCATGACACCTATGACACAAATAAGATCTGAAGGCTGACATCTGACATGTCAGTCCAAAATAGAGCATCCAAGAGGGAGGTCATGTGAGTTGGGGAATCTCAATGAGTTCCTACTCAAATTGGGGGAGGATGGAAGGCTAGGAAAGGGAGGACACATGGCAAATCTTGAGCCCACACCCAAATTCGAATTATCTTGAGTTTGTGGATGGATTGGTAACCATAGAAGGCTAAGAATGCTTATAAAATATAGAAATCAACCAAGAGAAGGGATTTTTTTCATTTGTGAATTGTGAGAGCTAGTGGATAACTCGTTTTCTTGCCCTAGCCAATTTTGAGGGTGAAAGATCCCCATCCAAGTTGGTGTTTGGAGAGTCCACTCAGGTATTTCATGGAGCTTTAATGGAGTTGTATTTCTAGGTGTAATCTATAGGGCATCTCCTACGTCTCTTTATTGAGGAACTTTATCTCAACGATTTTGAGTTTTTATGGCATATTCTTGCTCATGGATGGATTGTGCTTTGGGTGAGCTAATGATATCTTTGGGGAATATTATAATGCCCCATTAATTTATTTTATGATGTAAATTATTTATATTTCAAGTTCATAAGACTCTTGCATCAAAATACTGAAATATTTCATACAAAAATGTTAATGAATGAAGAAATACTGTGATTTCCCCACTATCTTATTGTAAACCAATGTAATGTTGATGTATTTGAATGGATAAGTAAAATACTGATGGTTTATGGGTGAATGGACTATTATTTATGTATTTAAAAGTTTAGAATATTCTTAGGTCGATATTTCCCAAAATATTTCATTTATAAATGTTAAACAATGAAGAAACAGTGTCATTTCCCCACTAACTTGTTGTGAACCAATATAATGTTGATAGATTCGAATGGATAAGTAAAATTTTTATGTTTTGTGGATGAATGGAATATTATATATGGATTATATGAGTTTAAATTTTAGTACATAGCATTTGGATTTATTTTTTTTAGTTTCATAGCATTTGGAGAAGTTTTTCTATGATTCCCCCCAAGCTTGAAACTAGTATTTTTGCATCTGATTTAAGGGAGTTATAGAAGACATAAAAAGTTGAAGGGTGATGCATATGAGTTCATATTGATGTAATTTACATGTACCCTTATTCCATTCATAAATTTTATTTATCTTGAGTGCATTTGAGAAGCCAGTTTCAATATTCATTGTGGGGGAGTTAGAACCACAAATTACTAGTAAAAAATCCTACCTCGACCAGAATCTTAAACAAGTTTGCAGAAGCCTTTAGAGGGTCATAAATCTTCCCTGAACATAATATTCAAACCTTAATATAATTCATATACCTTCTATGAATATGTGGGAGCATTTGGACCAATTTGGAGACCTAGACATCAAAACTAGTCAAAGGTCGAAATAGGGACAAAAGTGAAAAATTGGTCATTTAATAAAATTTATTAAAAAGGGACATTATAGTGGTATCAAATCATGATATTGGAACCTGATGTGGTCTGATTTTTATGAGGACAAGAATTCAGGGAGCACCATTAGATATTGAAACCAAAATTGCTTTTGTTGAAGAGGGGAAAAAAGTAGGAGAAGGCGGCAATTTTTTGAGGAAACTATGAGTAGGGATGAAAAAGAAACCTTACATGATGGTGAGGAGAATATAAAAATCATGGAAAATATATTTGAATACATGACCAAGAATCTTATGAAAGGATCCAAATTGATGGCTAGCCAACTTAGGCGTAATCTAGAAGTTGGGGGTAGTACAAGTTTCCATCATGGAGAGACACATAAGATCATTCATTTTGAAGACTGTTATGATTGAATAAATGAATTTAGGAAAAATAATTCAAATGTGAATTCATTCAGGGACAATCATAAATCAGCAAGTTTGGAAGAGCATGAAATGAGAAAAAATCATCCTACTTGTGAAAAGAGCCTAGATACACCATTACAGAAAGAAATAGAGGATCATTAAGTGGAGAACCAATTACCTCAAGGTGATTGCAAAGAACAACATAAACAGGAAAGTGAACACCAACACACAATCCTTGGAGCAACCGTATCCAGTTGGTCGGTTAATAGTCAAATCTGACTTCCATATTGAATGATAAATAATGAATAATATATTAGATGATGAATATAATGTACAATAATCTCACCTTTTATATAGCTTAAGCCAACATAGTGAAGGGTTACACCCTTTCACTAGTAACCTAATAATCTAATTAATTATAATTAATAATATTTAATTAAATATTCACAACATTGCCTTCCCCTTGGGAAAAGCTTTGTCCTCAAATCTTGAGTATTTTCCTAATGTCGTCCTTCACCCTCATTCGGTGTCAGTATTAGAATTAGACGAGATTTATGGTGTAGAGACTTGCAATTCCTTTCCATTGATGATTCTGCAATGTATTGTCTGATTGTTCCTACATTTATGGCCAGGGGTCTAGTCATCACCGCATCAATGACATATGTTTTTATTTTTTTTCTATTGTCAGAGTAACTATTAAATGACTTCGACCTATTTTCCATTTCATATGCATGTGATTGAGGTTTGTGACACTGATGGTTGCATCACAAAGTATCTTCATAGTACCTACATTCTGTCTCTTTTTCTTGTCGATAATGGTTATCACTTCTTGCTCTTATTCCTTCCAATTTGTGTTCTACAGCTTTGGATTTATATCTTGGTACTTCTACATTAGGTATGTCATGTAACTTTAACTCTTTTTGGAGGTATGGTTTAAACCTCCTAAATAGGTTTCAAATATTTACTTGCCATACAACCCAAATACTGATGTCGATAAGGATTCCCACTAATGTGTGATTTCCTCAATGCTTCCAATGTGTTGCAATCTAGTAAGTTTACTAAAAAATTCATCTTCTTTGATTCCATGAAACCTATTAAAAAATCATTTTTTAACAAGTTCTACATGTAGGTAAAATTATCTCTCCTCCACCATAAGTTCAAATTATAGGCGTACCCTTCCATATGCATTGACACATATTTCACCTTCTCCTCGTGAGATTGGATATAGTAAATGTTGAAGTATTAGTTTGTTTTGTTTAGCCAAGCAACGGATTGATATTCACTTCCATTGTATTTCGACAACTCTATTTTTTCCTTATATGGGTACATTTTGTAAGGACGATATTGATTGCATTTTTCTTTACAGTTTGATGGTGGCTCAGAACTACTAGATGATGCAAGTGACATATTTGAACTGCTTTGTTGGTGGTGGTGGTTTTTAACCTTTTATTCTCTACTCTCTTACTGATAGCTTCTATTTTATTGTTTAATCGTGCCTCCATATGTGGGAGTATTTTTCTTTCTATCTCTTGTTTAAGCGTTGCATTGTTAATCTTTATTTCTTTTTGCAAATCTTCTTGATTCTTTACAAGTGTTTTTTGGGTGGCAACATGAAATGAGGCATCTGACATGTATGGACTGCTAACTTGGTTCGAACTAGGTATGAGTCTTTTGCAACACCTAGATTAATTTATTATGGTTATGCGTCATGTTGCTCAAGTTCTGTGTTAAGGTGTTTATGTTTTGAGTCATGGTACTCATTTTGTCATCCAATTCTTTTTGTTTTTTGTTCAAGATGTCGAATTTTTCTTCCAGCCTTCTTTCTAGTACCAAAATAAAATCATTTTTGAGTATTGTATTGTTATTTTTCATCTCTTCCTTCAATATTTTTTGGTTAGCAACAAGGGACTTGATGCCCTTCTCCATTTTTTCAATTTGTTCTTTTAGTTCCGCCACGTTCTTGGACCTTGTATACATGGAGGTTTGTACTTCAAAGCTATTTTGGCTTGTGTGGTGTGATTTTTTTTCTAAAGATGGTGAGGTTTAAGGAATAATAACTAATTATTATATAATAAAATATTTATTTTATTATTTTATATAATAAAACAAAAATTTGAACTATTATAAATATATTATAATAATTCAAGTCAAAGCAAAACCTGGGTTCAAGTTCGAAAGAATGACCAAACCATGTGTTGGTTTTACTTTATCTTTTCTCTCTTTACTTTTTTTTTCCTTTTTTTTTCTTTTAACTTTTCTTTTTAACTTTTTTCTTTCTTTTCTTTACCCTTTTTTAACGTTTTCTTTTTTTCTTTTCTTTTTTACACAATGTCCTATATTTTAGGGAAACCCTAAATATAAATTTACACGAAGTGTAAATATGGCCCAGGGCTGTATAGCTTTGATACCACTTGGAGAAACCGTATCTGGTTGATTGGTTAATAGTCGACTCCAACTTTCATATTGAATGATAAATAATGAATAATATATTAGATGATGAATACAGTGTACAATAAGCTCACCTTTATACGGCCTGAGCCAATATAGTTAAGGGTTACACCCTTTCACTAGTAACCTAATAATCTAATTAATTATAATTAATAATATTTAATTAAATATTCACAACACAGGTGGGGATAGAACAAGTTTCTATCATGGAGAGACACATAAGACCATTCATTTTGAAGACTTTTAAGATTGACTAAATTAATTTAGGAAAAATAATTCAAATGTGAATTCACTATGGGACAATCATAAATCCACAAGTTTGGATGAGCATGAAATGAGAAAAAATCAGCCTACTTGTGAAAAGAGCCTAAATACACCATTATAGAAAGAAATAGATGATCATGAAGCAGAGAACCAATTACCTCAAGGTGATTGCAGAGAAGAACATAAAGAAGAAAGTGAACACCAGCACACAATCCCTACTGATGTGGGTTTGTGCAAATCAAAGAGAATCTATTGATGGATCATTGAACTATGAAAGAGTGCCTACTAATGGGTGCTCACAACTCTTTGTTGGTGACATAGAGATCAGATTTGAAAGTGTTGCTGCAAGCAAAAATTCCGTTAAACATGAAAAAAAAGACCTTGTAGAAGTTGAAGAAGAAACAAGATCAACTTCCCCATCACCACTTTAGCTTCATGAAGTTGATCCAAGAAATAAGGAAGAAGATGAGGAGGTTCATTTGTAAGAGCCTCATTTTCTTGAAGGGTCCTTAAAGATGAATGAAAAGAAGATCCAAGAATCCCTTATCATAATCCATGACACTCAAGCATTGATGTCAATTATTGTTGGAGAGCTACTTCATTGGAGGAAACATCCTTCATTGAAGACATGGAGAAGATTCAAAGAGCAATGTGCCACATCAAAGGTAATTTGATTTCTTTGATTTTTTTAGAAACCATTTGTTTGAGCTTAATGAATTATTACATGACACATACTTGAAGAATAATGAGGATAATCATAATCTCACAATTCAAAATGAACAACTTCTTGAAAAGTTGCAAGATACTTGTTTTTTCTCCTATGTTTCAAATTGTCAAATGGTAAATTGTTTGGAGGATTCTCATGACATGGTGTTTCATGAGAAATGTGGAAATTTGAATGTGATTGATGTGTTTGAATATTATCTTGATGAGATCGAAACACTTGATGTGGTGGAAGAGGAACTTGAATTTTATCTTGATGAAGGCTATGCAATTTTTAAAGAGGAGCATGGTTCCTCTACATTGGAACCCATCTATGACAAAGGTTTCACACTTTTGAAGGATATGCATGATACTACCCATGTGGATCCTCCCCATGATGAAGCTTCTATGTTTTTTTATCGTTTGGGTGAGTTAATTCATTCTCGTACATCCTACAATTCCATGTCTTGTAGCATTAGTCTCAATGAAGTATGGGTGAAAGGGTTCTTTTTGATGGTGCCACATGAGGAGTATGGAACTAAGATTTAATTTTTATGATGACATGGTTGGAGCACATTCTTATTTACATTTGCAGAAGCATCCTTTATTACATTATGATGACACACATCTACATGGTTGAACCTATGATGTTCACTTGAGTCACTTGGAGACTCATGATTTTATTTTCTCCTTTCCTAGTCTATTTGAAGTTGGAGGAACTAGAGTCCCACACTTGGATGAACAGATATGTGATTGAAGAACAATATTATTGGCAGAAAAATCCTCTGTTATTTCATGATGATATACATATTCACGGGTGTATTGATGAGACTTCTTTGATCCACTTGAATTCTTCATGTTTTCTTTGCTCATTATTTGGCTCAGATTTTAAGGGAAATTATTCATTCACTTCTTGGATGAAATAATACATAGTTGAATATTTTGATGCATATCACATCTTTTGGAGTAGCATTATAGGACATGGGATCCTCACCTATGCCATTGGATCATATTTGATTCATCACTTGAATCTTGTATGCACTTGGAAAATGGTGGTATACTTACTTGGAGGTATAACCACTTTCATGATCTTTTGATGAGGCACTTCCTTGATGTACAAGCACGTTCTTCAACACCCATGTTTGAAATTGCTTGAGGATAAGTAATATTGGGAAGGGAGGATTTGTCATGTCCCAAATTTTTCATTGGGTCACAATGGCCAAATCACATTTTCCATATTCATGAGAAGTTGTCAAATTGATGCTAAGGGTCAAATAATGGCCAAGGAAGAAAATTACTAGATTCCTAGGTTGGGGATGGAAGCTTTGGGATTTGGAATAAGGGGGATGATAAATAATGTTTAAACATTAGAATGGAATAAATATTTAATAAAGGATCTAAATAAATAAATAGAATGGAAAATCAAAGTGTCAATTGATCATGAAGACACATGGAGAATTCAGGACCCACACAAGCTAGATTTTGTATGCCACATGGCATCCTCCTCTTGTCATTTCGAATCCACAAGAAGCCCAAGGGTATTGGGATGAGTTGGAAGTTCAATATACTTGGAATGAATCAATTTAGTTCGAATTGGAGTGGAAGAGTAAATCCCATGGAAGAGGAAGAGGCATTTTGGAGCTAGTGAGACACTTGGACTAGATTCCCTAGCTCTATGACAACAATGATGAATATTTTATGACACCTATGACAGAAATCAGATCTGAAGGCTGACATATGACATATCTGACATGTCAGGTCAAAATAGAGCATTTAAGTGGTCTCTCATGTGAGTTGGGGAATCTCAATGGGTTCCTACTCAAATTGGGGGAAGATGGAAGGCTAGGAAAGGGAGGACACACGGACAATATTGAGCCCACACCCAAATTTGAATTGGCTTGATTTTGTGGATGGATTGGTAACCTTAGAAGGATAAGGATGTTTATAAAATACATGAATCAAGCAAGAGAAGGGATTTTTTTCATTTGTGAATTGTGAGAGCTAGTGGATGACTAATTTTCTTGCCTTGGCCAATTTCAAGGGTGAAAAATTACCATCCAAGTTGGTATTTGGAGAGGCCACTCAGGCCTTTCATTTATCTTTAATAAAGTTGTATGTGTAGGTTTAATATACAAGGAATATCGTGGTTCCTTCTATTGCAACACTTTCTCTCAACCATTTCTAGTTTTTATGGCATATTCTTGCTCACAAAGGGATTGTGCTTTGGGTGAGATATTGGTCTCTTTGGGGAATATTATAATGCCCCATTATTTTATGTTCTGATGTAAATGCTCTGTATTTCAATTTCATAAGACGCTCAGGTCAAAATACTAAAAGATTTCATGTCAAAATGTTAATCAATGAAGAATGAGTGCCATTTCCCCACTATCTTGTTGTCAACCAATGTAATGTTGATGGATTAGAATGGATAAGTAAACTACTGATGGTTTATGGATGAATTGAATGTTATTTATGTATTTAAAAGTTCAAAATACTCTTAGGTCGAAATACCCAAAATATTTCATGTATAAATGTTAAACAATGAACAAACATTGTCGTTTCCCCACTACCTTGTTGTGAACGAATATAATGTTGATAGATTCAAATGGATAAGTAAACTAATGATGGTTTATGCATGAATGGACTATTATTGATGGATTATATGAGTTTGATGTTCAGTACATAAGCATTTGGAGTTATTTTGTTGAGTTTTATAGCATTTGGAGAATTTTTCCTATCATTCCCCCAAGGTTGAAACTAGTCTTTTTGCATCTGATTTAAGGGTGTTATAGCAGACATTAAAAGTTGAATGGTGATGCACATGAGTTCATATTGATATCATTTACACGTCTGCTTCTTCCATTCATAAATTTGAGTTGGAGTGAGTGCATTTGGGAAGACATTTTCAATATTCATTGTGGGGGAGTTAGAACCCCAAATTACTAGAGTGATTACTAGTCGAAACTCCTACCTCGACCAGAGTCTTAAAAAAGTTTGAAAAATACTTTAGAGGTTCATAAAGCTTCCTTGAAAATCATATTCAAACCTTAATATCAGTCATATACCTTCCGTGAATATTTGGGAGCATTTGGATCAATTTGGAGACCTAGACATCAAAACTAGTCAAAGGTCGAAATACAAACAAAAGTGAAAAATTGGTCATTTAATAAAATTTCTTAAAAATGGACATTACATAGAATCTATATTATTTGTGCTCCAATTTAAGCCTCAAATCTTATAATCCTCAAAATATAAAGTTTTCTATGATTCTTAATCGAGATCGATTTAGTTGTAATGGATGTATTTTGACTTTGTCTTATATTAATGGATTTAGTTGTTTCTTACAAAATAAGTGTCAAAAAGCAACTAGTCTGTATAAGTGTACTTTGACATTAAAACATGTTTACAAATATTTGAATATTACATTCTTATGAAACATATCTTATGGTTATAATCATGGTGGGGGTCATTGGGAAAGAGAAACACCACTAAGTTTTTTACCCATTCAATTATTAAGATCCATAAGGTAATGAGGGAATCAAATCAAATATCAGAATAAATGAATCTACTTCTTCCCATATGAACAAACCAAAAAACCTAATTTGTCTTTAATGAACGAACCAACCAACCTTAATGTGAATTTTCTAAAAAATATTAGTAATATTTTTTATTTGTTGGTTTCAATATAAAGTGGTAGCATATTTCAGGAGGCTTGGTTGTTAAAGGTAACTTGATCTATTATGTTTATGGTACTTTAGGCTTCCGGATTAAGAGGTTCGGTAGGTTATTATGGTAAGTTAATACAAAATTAATGTCATTTGGACATTTTAATGGAATAGATAAATTAGGGATTAGAATATTAAATGGGTTATTTTATTAAAAGGTGAGGAAAGTTATAATCGTAGGTTAATACAAAATCAATGTTATTTGGACATTTTATTGGGATTCATAAGTTTGAGATTAGAAGGTTAAGTGGGTTACTCATGCGGGTAGGTAGCTATTTTACCACGGATTTAATATAGAATAAACATGTTATTAGGTAAAACAAGAGAAATTAATGTAATCAAGGTAAGGTAAGTTTTGTTTTTTATAGTTTTATGGTATAAGTTTTGAAAGTTCTAAGTTTAGAGTTATAATATATATATATATATATATAATCATGTTTTGAGTATTCTGTTTATTAGCTTTAATGGTGAGAATTGTTTAAAAAAGGAAAAACATGAGAACATTTATAAGCATGATTTTTTTTTATATATTTGACACATGTTCTTTTGGGGTTTCTCCTTTTTCTCTCAACTGAAAGTAAAAAGTAGGCTATGGTTGCTTTTTTAATATAGAACACTTAGAATGAGAGATATTATCAATTAATTTGAAAGATAGTCAATAAAAGATTTAAATCATGGCTCAGAATGGACATGTTTTTACTCCTATCTTGAGACATTTTTAAATGTTTTGATACTAAATCTTGACTCTTTTTCAAGAAATCTCTTTAATATTGACATATTTCTTTATTTTTATGTTTCTTTCTTTACAAAAATAATGAAAATTGCATTGCTTCACATGGCCTCATTCGAGAAACTATTATCCAAATTTTCGTTTTCACCCATATCACAATCCTTTTATCCTAATGGTCTTCTTTTTTATTATAACAATTAGTGATACATTGATCTATTGATCTTCAATAATTTGTTTATTCATATATTGACCATCAATAATTTTCTTTTATTAAATAATATTTGCTTTATGTTTGTATTAATTAATTTAATGTTTATATTATCATAAATGGGTAATTATAAAAATTTGGTAGGTAGCTTAATATTTATCGTTTATTTAAGAGTCAACTATCTCCACAAAACAAAATGGCTAACTAAACTTATGACTATGCTAATTTTTAAAACAATACCAACCCATTTAACTTATAAAATTTCAAAATAAAATAAACATAATTCAATTATAACCTTGTTTTATCTAAATTATTACTCCGTTGGAAATTTAATAATAATACATATTTTCTCTCTTTTGTACTTCTGTTATTTTCTCAATCCTTAACTCTATTTATAATTGACCCTGAAACTTCGAATAGTTTTACAAATTTACCCTTCACCTTTATTTCTATCCTTTATGACATTATTATTTAAAAAATATAAAAATTAAGTATAACATTTAAAAATTATATAAGTATATTTTAAATCTCAAAATTAAGTAATTGAACTAGTTTTAGTTTTGGTGAAGTACTTTATTATTATTATTAGATATCAAGTTTTAAATCAACGTTTATATCAAAGTTTTAAATCAACTTTTCTATCAAAATGATGTGTATTTAAGTTTCTTAATAAACTTACAAAATTATAATATTTTTTTAATAAATAGATGGTTGATATTGTTTTATATTTTAATAGCAACTAGATTTATTGAATATAAATTTAAAGTTTTAAGAAAGTTATAAAAATAATAATAATAATTTTGTAATAATAAGTTATTGTACAAAATCTAAATTAATAAATTAAATGATTAAAATTAAATTTATTAATATCAAAGTAGGGTTACCAATATCTACAATTTTACCAATTTCAAGTTTTTTTAAAAAATGATGTAGTCTAAATATTCTAAGTTTTCAACATTTTTTGAATTTAAATAAAACAAGATAAAAAGTATACTCAAAAAATGTTGAAAACTTAGAATATTTAGACTACACCTTTATCTCTACTACTTATTAAATTGTTTAACTTCCCCTTGAATAATATAATGTTCATTATTTTAGGGATCACATTTTTGGATCTTAAGGATTATTTGACCCCTATCTTAATTCTTAGTACTCTCATTCTTTACATTTTTTTCTTTATTAATCTTAAGATAAGAAAATATTCTTTTTAATTAATTTTTATCAAACTTATATTTCTCTTGCTTCCTCTTTTTTTCTTTATTATTTTCTTCTTCTTTTTACCTAACTTTTTCAACATTTATTTGACACTTAGCTATATAAAATCAACTATACTCTTTTATTTTCTTGATTAACTTCTTCATATTGTTTCCCTTAAAAATAAATAAAATGTCCCTCTAAACATCTTTTACTAAACTACAAATACAATGAAAATCCAAAAGCATTAAAATAATTATAAATTTTTAAAAACTTAAAATTTATAGCGATATCAAATTTATTTGAAAATTTATATGAAGGTCAAATTTATTTGAATTTAAAGTGATAATCATATCAACTATTTATTATTAAAAAAAAAAGTCTTATAATTTCATTGTTTTTCCATAAATTCCCAATTTAAAGAATTCAAATGTTAAATACATATCTCTTTGTAGAGAGCAAAGAATCTTCGTCCAAAATTAGTTCAATTAAGTAATTTTGAAATTTAAAATGTAAATCACATATTGTTTTCCATTGCCTTTGGCGCACTCCACTCCAAATTGGAATGCACGTACTCAACCCTAGTTATGAAATTCTAAGCACATGTAAAGATTGTACACGGTCTAGGTTTCAAGTTCTCTGTTACTTGTTGGTCGCGTTTTATTAGAGATATCAAATCATAGTACAGAACCATCGGAAGTCAAGACATAATGTTATAATTTATTGATTTTATTTTTTCGGGGCTTGTTTTAATTGATTAACAATATTAATCTAAGTCTAGTCATCATAGATCCATTTAAAAGGGGATTTACCAAGCATTGAGAGAGATCAAATCTCTGAAGAAGCAAACCCTTTTTTAAAGTAAAAATGTGAACCTTTTCATTCTAACTTGTGGACAAGGTTTTTAAGTGTAAATTTGGAAAAAAAAATTATCATATGAACTCAAAAGCTTGTAAATCATATTTCAATGGATAGAAGATTTATTGACAAATCAATTGATATGAAGTTCACCACCTAAGGTGCATGAAAGGTCAAGGTTTAGGCCTGCCAAAGATGTTAGTAAAAATAAATTTGCAGAAATGGATGCTAAAATTATGGTTTTCAAGTCCTCAATCAAGTTATGAGCTCAATCGAGGTTTATAAAACATTTGATCAAGCTTTTATGCATTTTTTTTTAATATCTTCATTGTAGGTTTCTGTGCGGTTAGGAAAAATCTTGATCGAGCTTTTAAAAGCTTTTACTAAAAAAAATTGGGTACCCACATTCATGTGTGCACACGAATATGGAGAGGCGGTTTTTTTAATCAATGTTTTAAAAAACCCACATCAAATAGGTATTCCTAGTATGGGATTCTCTTTGAAATCAATTAAAACGAAACATTTTATTATAAAATAAACATAGTTCCAATGAAAAAAATGATACTTTTGGATAATAGTAAATAGGTTGAAGAAAAATCAAGTAAAAACATTACTATAACAATTTCCTGTGGATTTTATATGTGTAGACATTAGTCACTGAGTAATTGGAGTAATAGATATGACCAATCACATTTATAAGTCCAATTACTCTACGAACCATAGTTACAAATAGATATAAAGGACCATTCATATTGTCTAACCTCATAGTTAGTTTAGTGTTAGTTTTAAATTTTAAAAATTTAAAGCTTTAAAAATAATAATATATATTTTGTTTTATATTTTCCTTCTAAATATCAAATATTTGATTAGTTTTTATATTAGGTTTATTTTCTAATATAGCAATATAATTTTGTAACTAGTTATAATATTAGATATTAGATTCTAGTTATTATAATATTTTTTGGAATATATTATTATAAATTGCTTTTTATAATTTAATTTTGGTATTTTAATTATTTCATATTTTTATAAACACATTATTATATTTAAATGTTTTAAGATTTATATTTCAAGTTGTTTCTTTATGAAAAATAAATGTTACATGTAAGCAAGGTAGGAATTTGGAAAAATTCTACTTTTTGGAGACTATATAGAAGTTTTAATGTTTTGTTTGTTTATTTTTGTGATATATAGTCTCTATTTGACAAGCAAAATGGCCCATAACAATGCATTTTTCCATTCAAAATCCAATACTACATGCAAATATTAAATGGTTTATGTATATTTTAATTTTTTCTAAAATTTGAAAAATAAGTTTTTAAAATCTATAAGCAACCTACTAGAGTATTTTTTTTACTAGATTTATGGTACTATGGTTTATAGCCCATCTCTAGTAGTCTTGGACCGAGTTTCTATGCAATAGATGTGGTGAAATAAGTTGTGGTATGTTCTTGTTTTATACTTATAATGGATACAGATAAGTATAACCCTCTATTGACCTTAGAACCTTCGAGCTTTAGAAATGCAATGCTTTGATCCAGCTATAAGTGCTTGATTGAGGGTTAATAAAACCCTCAATCAAGATAATTAGCTCAATTGAGCGTTTTAAAGTACCTTGATCAAGTGCTTTAAACTAGTTCTATTGAGCACTTATTTAAATCGAATTTTTGAAAGCTCAATCCAGAACCTGAAAAAAGCTCGATCAAAGTCTATTTTCAACAACACCATGTCTTTTTGCTTGCCAAAAGTGTTACCTATCTACATATGAACACCCTATTATGTTGTACTCTGGATAATCGAAAAAAGAAAAAAAATAAAAATAAAGTATGACATGTGATTAGTGATCTTAGATTGAGATATGTTATCATCTGAATTTAAATGAGAAACTAAAATAATGAAGAGATTGTACTATTCGGATATGTTTATGTCCCCCACAATGAAAATGTCGAGCGCCTACCAAGCATGCACGCACTTCTACGATAGCACCACTTTATGTTTATGAGAAGAGATGGCTATTTTGTATTGTATGAAATTGGGCAGTAACCTCTACATTGTACCAACTTTAATTCTCAAGAGCTCAAAGGATCCCAACAGCAATCCATGGATCATGGACTGCCTATTATTCCTTTTCCTTCTGCAGTCAACTTTGTGAGGAAGTTGGACTTAACCTACTTTGGGAGAACATACATGTCACATCCCACTGGAATGCTTTATCTAAGAATTCAACTACTGTGACCTGGCGAAGGCTCTTATATAGAGACTGGGGTTTTTGATTGCTATCATATTCTTGGGGCTGTCACAAGTTTTGCCTATGATTCCTGAATATAATGCAAATTTTGGACCCGCTGCGTCACCCTGCGAGATCAATCAATCTGCCCCTTCAATATATATAGTTCTCGTGTATCACAATTGCAGAATACAGCCAAAGGGCCACGTGACTATACAATTATCATTATGGACTGTATAGTTATCCGGCTCGGGAAACTGTATATGATGAAAATTGAGGTCAATCGTGTTATTAAATTCTATGGATTATGGCATCTTCGGCGCAGATGATATAGGGTATTAAAATCGTATATTTGTTTTTGGTTGTTGATGGTAAATTTTCTAATTAGGTATAGTTTCACTATTTTGTTGAAAATGTCTCAATACTAACTATATAATTATCTTAAAATCAGTAAAAAATATTAATGGAATTATGACATATCATAATTATGGTTAGATTTAAAAAACAAAAACCTAGGAATCACAAAATATGTTATAGCTAAATTAATTTTATATAGAAGTAAAATATCAAATAAATTAATCATTTTAATATAAATTTAGTTATGGGATGATTACTTAATCTTTTATGTACATCTTCGCTTCTCAAATACTCATTACCAATTCTTGGCAAAAATATGTATAATTTATTATAGGGGTTTTTCTCATTTACTCATTACCCATGTTGGCAAAAATATGTATATTTTATTATAAGGATTTCTCATGGTTTTGAATAGTTCACTTATCACTAGTTGCATCTGGTGCTAACACTCGTGAATAAGTGGGATTGAGGCTAGAAACGCAATATTTTCTAAGGTTTTGCAAATGGATAGCAAGCTAGATGGAAACCTAGACAATACTAAGTGCACAAAGCTTTGTTTTATCTAAAAGGAAATTATTTTTATAAAAAATAAATTCTATTAAAATTAAAATATGTAAACAAAATTTGAAATTCAAATCACAATGTGAACCACAAAGGTGTACTAAATCTTCCATGTTTTCAATTTTTTCACTATCTTGTTTTGAGTCAGATTGGAAATCTATAAAAAAATCTTAGAATCACATATATATTAGCTATGGAAATTGCATAGTCTTTGAGCATAATAATTTACAAAATTGAAGAATTTATATCCTAATTATTATGCCTAGGATGACGTGCAAACCCCATAGGATTGCCTCTTCAACCTCTCTAATACCCTAGAAATAAATAAAAGTATGTCACACATAAAATATTCGGCCCCTCCAATCCCGTAAAATATTCTTTGGGGATTTGAGGCGTAGAATATATTCTCTCTTGACATACTTTTATTTATTTAGGGGATTGGAGGGGTAGAAGAGGAAACTCTATTGGATTTCCCACCAATCGTGTAAATAAATAAATAAAATTGACCTAGCTCAGATATAGTAAATAAATAAAACTATGTTGCACGGCGTTAGGCGAGTTGGTTCATCGAACCTCCTCTAGTTGTAAGACATTGACAGGTTACACATTCAAGTCCAAATGTTGACATAAAAATCGTTATGTAAGTGTGCTCTCTAGTATGTACATTTTGGCAAGGTGGACAAAAACTATGACTAAAAGAAAAAATTTGTTGGAAGGAAGTTATATACTCACAATGTGGTTTAAATTATAAAAATATCATTAAAAATGTCAAATTTTTTTTTTTATTGTATACCAGCCTAGATCCAAATCTTAGGCTCTATCAAGAGCCGAGAGGGATCAAATCTCCCGAGGTGCAAACCTCCTTTAGTGCAATAACCGAGAAGAGGTTTGCACCTCGGGAGATTTGATCCCACCTCGGGAGATTTGATCCCTCTCAGCGCTTGATAGAGCCTAGGATTTGGATCTAGGCTGGTTTCAGTGGTGGGAGGTGACACAAAACTGGAGTATATCCATGTAAGCTTAGTATATTTAGTTTATGTAGTGAAATAATACATTTTAAATACCTAGACACAATTAGCAATGACAATCTCTCAAGTAGATTACATGATAATCACTTAAAATAATAAGTTACTGTCATTAGAGGGAGGGATCATCCACTCGGGGATTAGAGGGATTTTCCTACCAATCATTCTCAAGAGTGAATTGTGCAATTAAATTTTTTCATTGTCTCTATAGGAATTAGAGGGATCTAGAGAAAAAAGATAATTTGAAGGTTTTGGCAACAAAAAAAATAACAAGGATTTTATGACCCAATATGTACCACACCCTGTAAATAAGGATCTATATCTATTTATCCAGTAACTATAATCTTTTTAGAAATTTTAAAGTATAATAATGAATACACAATTTAAGCATATCTTCATTTGCTTCATTATGATTCACCAATAGATGGTACAATGTTCATTAAAAAACAATCTTGGGAAATGAAGCTATTGATTAGTGTTTGAAATAATATATTTTTTGAATTTTTTTTTTTAATGAGTTGTTTATTTTTTTTATTTTCATTTTTAATTGAAACTTGGTAAAAAAAATTAACAAATCTCCTCGAGTGAAATTTACCATGGATTGTTTAAGAAGCCTTGCATAAAACCATGTGCAAGGCCAAATTTTTGCGGAATGTGTAGAGGGAATATATACATGTAAGCTTACTATCTTTACTTTTCAGTAATTAGAATTAAATCCACTTCCATGTAAGCTTACTATCTTTAGTTTCTAGTAATTAGAATCAAACCCACTCAGGAATTAGATAGATTCGCCTACCAATCATTCTCAAGAGTGAAATGTGTAATTAATTTTTTTCCCAGAATCCATGATAAATTAGCTTACTATCTTTAGTTTCCAGAATAGATACAAATCCTAGGCTCTATCAAGTGCCGAGAGGGATCAATTCTCTCAAGAATCAAACATTTTCTTAAGTATATCTTCTTAAGTATTGCAGTAAAGGAGCTATTAACTTTGGTTTGTCCTATATATAGCCATTGATTTGATTTAAACCAAAAGACACATATTTTTGGCCAACATATAATGTAAAATTAAATATGTACATAAGTATAGATCAATTTTGCTATAGATTTATTAAGCCATTAAAACATTTAAAATCTATTAAGATGCAAACGTTTAAAAAAAATTAATTTTTTTAACATGTAAAACTTACTAAATGAATATTTAAAATAAATTTGCTTCAATAAAATAAATTATATTTCATGTTTTATTAATATCTTAAATAAAAAATATAAATTAGATAAACTAAAACCATCAAAATTAAATTAAACATTTCCATTATAAAAAAGGGTTTGCAGCTTGATAGATTTGATTTCCCATGTTTGATAGATCTACTTTTAAATAGATCTATGCTAATATTAATTAAAAATCTATATAACTTTAAAGATATTAAAAAATTTAAATTATTTATATACATTGAAATTATTATAAAACAATTTTTTTTGAAAATTGTGAAGTCAATATGGATTTATATTGATGTGCTTTATTTATATATAAAAAAAACTAATCATGCTACAATGGAGCTTACTAAAAAAGTAGTACAAAACAAAATTTCCACATACTTTTTTATATCATATTTTTCATATGTATTTATATATTATCAACATGGTTTTACTTTTCTATGAAATGTGATTATAAAATTTATTAAATTTAAAGTAAGTATTTTTTTATTAAGTGAAAACGATGACCCTGTTTTGTATTTTGGATCTAATAAAACAAACACGAATAACGGAAGAGTAGCAATGGAAAATAATGAAATAATCCGAGAAAAATTTTCAAAACTGGGAATCAGAATCATATTTTAGGGCAACAAAATACATCTGTAAAACAAAAGTATATGCTGCATGTATTTGGTTTTCACTATAGCATATAGCGAATAGCAAATCAAAGTCATATCACAACTACTGTCAGCGTCTACTGATCCTTTTATTTGTAACCACATTTTGTTTACTGAAGCTTTTTATCAGTAAAAACATATGATATTAAACGATTGACTACCAAGCTAAACACAAATCCATCACTCAGGATAGAATAGAGGAAGCCATAGAATCAGATATATATAATAAATCTATGGTC